>JAFBMS010000186.1:0-597642 GCA_019788955.1 Albula glossodonta
TTTTTTTTTTTTTTTAAAAACTTAAAACAACCTGTTAAATGTAAACAGTTCTACTTTAATTACAAAAAAACAAAACTGTCATTCACAAGAGACACTCCTTTGTTTTCTTTATTTCTACGTACTTAATCTAGTTTGTGTTGGCTGTAGTCAGTATCACAGGTTCCACTGTCGTTTTGATTGTAGTCATTTTGCCTGTGGTAACCTGGGTAGGGCTGCAGGGGCTGTGCGATAGGTGGACTGGTGGAGCTGGTCCTGGAAAATGTGAGTAGGGCTGGGGAATTATTGCCCTGAGACCTTCAGACACCTTCCCCCCAATACACACTAAATCTCGACATGATCCTCTCTTCTCTGTCTTGATACCTGTGTTGTTGCTGTTCAATTCTGTAAAGGTATGATCATTGTTATGCTGACCAAGTGTTTTTTTGTAAATTGAGGGCTTTGGTCCTGTAAGCAGAGTCTAATATACCATTTAAGTTCTTTTTTTTTTTTGTTAAAAAAAGTCTATATCCACAAACTGGGTGTGCAATATTTTTGTTAAGCAGTGAACCATTTTAGTTTGCCTGAATCTTTGAGGGTCATTCATTTGTTGTAATTTGTTCAAATAAAGTATTTCCACTAAATATATGCATGATGGTTTTGTTTAGCATTCAACCAACAAACAAAATGTAGGCTGTACATTTAACCATGCACTGAAACTTAATCGTATTGTGTGTGATGGGTGATTTTGCATGTAGCTTACTCTTTTGGCTGCCTTTGACACAACAGTGATGTGGGAACTGTTGTCTCCCCCTGCTTCCTCTGCAGTCTGTCCAGAGCACTCAGACTCAGCAATGCTGTCCTTGAATCTAAATGGAGGAGGAAAACAATTAGAAACAATAGCAGCTGACATTATAACCTTAATTGAAAAATGATAAATGACGGGTTGACTTAAAAAAAGATAAGCACGTTTCGCGCACATATCTTTACAAACACCACAACCAAGGATGTGATGTTGCTTCTGTCTGACATAGCTAGCCAACTAACGTAGTTGTAGAATGGACTGCAATGTTGGCTACACTACACCTACTTCTTTGTGTTGCTTCATAGGATATTGAATAGAAACAGCAACCTTCGACTTTAACCTGAAAAGTAACTGTGTGTGAGGTGGGAAGGAGAGGTGACTTACCAGTGAAGTTTTCCTCGGAGACAGAACTCACTGTCTTAGGTGTCTTAGGTGAGCTGAGCCCAATATCAACACCGTGTTGGGCTGCAGTAGCCAGTAGCCATTGTCCCATAATTTCCTCCAAGATGTCATTACTTGGCGTAATGAACATGCGCAGAAAGTTTCCAAGTGCAGAAGGCAATTCAATTGAATATTTACATGGCTAATATTTTCAGATCGAAGGATTATCAGAAATCTATATCTTTAAATCTGATGAATTCTTGATTGGATTGTGGTATTTTGTTCGATCGAGGTGGTGTTTACAAGGCATTTTCATTCCAACTGACCTTGAATCCAATTATTAATGGAATATTAGGTTCCATGAAACATACTTAATGCCAAAATAAGTGCTTAAACAAAAAAAAGTTTATTTTTGTGATACTTACTCTATGAGCTAAAAGTAATTAATGCAATTCTCTGACACATTCACTGCCAATTATATGTGTTCTTTGACTATTCCAGTAAGTGAGGCCTAACATTAATGGGTCTTTTTTTAAGGATCCTCTGGTTTCTCCAGTCTGGAATCCAGTTTTCTAATTTATATTCTTAAATGTTTTGACGTTGCTTTCATAATCATTGTTCTTTCGGTCTTAATATTGTGTTGTGTTTATATTGCTTTCATAATCATTGTTCGTTGTTAGTCTTAATATGTGTTTGGTTTATCTGCCAAAAGGCAGGTGTATGTGACAGGAGAGAATTTCAAGACATACATTGTAGTCATGGCAGTCTTCAACATTCACCACAGACACAGGTGTCCTTGGAAGACTCAGTATTCTTTTTCCTGTAGGCCAAATATATGAAGAAGCTGTCGCCTTAGGCACTGCTCATCCGTGCCTCCAGGAAATTCAAGAGAAATACAAAACTGCTAATATCATGTAGCGTACACGTTGCGGTTAGGCTTCACGCCTCTGGACTGACACTTCAAAAAAAGAAATGTGTGATGTCATCCTGTCGACATGAAACTCTTGTAATATTCATGTATTTAAAAGCCGTACCTCTTCCATCAGGGGCGAGGAGGGGGGGGGGAGGGTGTTCCTGTTGCTCTAGCCCCCTTGGTTTCACGTGAAGTACACACCCATCTGCTATTCAGAATCTGCACAGTGTTATAAACCCCCCAGAGCCACTGGACTGACACTGTCCTTGTTAACCATTGACCGCACTGTATTTCTTTCTTGTATTGGCTAGCATTGTTCTGAGGGAACCACTCATAATTCATCCACACAGCTGCCTCATTATTGTGTGTCCATGCAGTAATATTCAAGTTCATGGTCAATAGTGTTTGGAATATGCTTCCAGTTTAAAATATGACATTTGCCAAAATATGAAATCAGTCAGAACTGATGGAGAGCAAAATGAAACTGAAACACTTACATACTTTTGCCTTTTTAAAGATTGTTTGGATCAGTAGAATATACAAAACAAATCAGTCAAAACTCCAGGACCTCACTGGTCTGTATTATGTGTCTGTAAACCTCCATCAAATATTCGACCTCATGGATTACATGAAGATCTGCCCATTGCAAATATGAAAGTATTTTATTATGAATTGTTTCCATCAAGGTCCACTGACAGGCTTTTTAGTGCTGAACTTGTATAGTGGTGAACTGAGCTTACAGTGCATTGAACAGAGCTCTGTCAGATGCCTAAAGCAGAGTTCAAACCTTCATACTATACAATCTCATTTTGCTAATTAATTTACATCCTTGGTCCAGGAGGTATGTGATGGGACGCCTGTAGCAGCCAAGGCCAAAATCCATAAATGGAGCCAGCAAACCAAAAATGCATGCTATCAGGCGTGTATTAATCCTAGACGTGCAGGTGAAGGTGAGGTCTATTACAGTGCAAGTGTTTGAGAAACAAACAAAAAAAACGAAGTAAATTGAAGTAAAAGGAAAAAAATACAACAAAGAAAAACTAAAAAATAAAATCATTTTTTCAGAGGAGTTTTTTTCTTTTTAAGGGGTACAACAGCATCTAGCGTTTTATGCAGAGTAGAATTAATGCTGATTAAGATTAATCAGGTTGGGTTAGAGCTTAAATCATGGAACTCATTATTTCTTTGATTGTACAAGCCAGGGAGTGCATGAATAAAGTGGTCAATAGTATCGAGGAGATTGTTTTCCTATAGAAAAAGTTTGGGTATTTATAAAAGTTTGAGTGTATATCTAATGGAAGACTGAAAGTGATAAGATAATGATCTGACAGAATAGGACTGTGAGACAGTTTCCACATAGTTGATTTCAATGCCATATGTCAGAACAAGATCTAAGATGTGGCTGGTCTACAAGTTGAGATAATCCAATTGATACAGCAATATTCAACAAGGCTGCTCTGAAAGGGTTGTGTCCTTGTCCAGATGAATATTAAATCTCCAACTATCACAGCCTTATCAGTACTGAAGGTAGCTGATCTGTAATGATTTCCTCATGAGGTAAGCAAATGATAGGCACATGATTGGCATAAGTGAGTCAGTACAATGATGAAATTTGGTATTGCTGTTGTTCCAAATTAACTTTTTTAGGACTGAAACAAACATTGTCGATTTAGAGGAGGACTGACAAAAGTTAATTGTGAAAATGTTCAAATGGAGGCAGATGCATTATGTGTGAGTGCACACCAACACAGCCTGTCAACATTTTAGGATTATAAGGTATGTTCCTAAATAATGTTTTTTGCCAGCAATAACATTGTATGTGCTGAGTTTCTGCACGTTCAGCTACTGTTACAACTACCCCTGGGTGCGGGGTAGAACGTAATTTCTCTTCTTGTATTTGAGATAATTTTCACCATGTTGTGGTGCTGTTTTGCTGAATATATAGGGAGTCTTTTTTCAGCCAAAACAACTTTTAATAGGTTTGGTTGAGCTGATTCCTACTTTCAGCCTAACTGAACTTGTCATTCTTGGAATGGAGGGAGGTGTTCACAAAAGTTCCATTAAACAATTACTCCACCATTCCCTCATTCCCAAGTGGCAGGGTGGATATCTTGGAGGCTGCAATGTAAAATGTCTAGTGTAACAGGATATGAGAAAATGTATATAAAACAAGCATAATGAAAATGAACATTGTTCACAGTCACATACACACACACACACACACATACACACACATACACGCACACACACACACACACACACACACACATACACACACATACACGCACGCACACACACACACACCACAAACACACATACACGCACACACACACACGCACACACACGCACACACACACACACACACACACACAAACCAACACACACCACACACACACACACACACACACACACACACACACACACACACACTGCCCAGTGCCCTTCCATTGTTAGCTTTTTATCCCACACACCTGCCACTGAGCTTGCACTAGTAAAAGTGATCAAGAATCAAGAACTCTCCCCACCTGAACTACATAATCGCACCCCCTTCCATCGTCACTTCTCAGGCTTCCATTGTCACCATCCTCAGGCACCACGCGGTTCTTCAGTCAGGGAAGGGAACAGCTGCTACATTGTAACCACCACCTTGCACAATAACACAAACAGATATACAGCATCTAGACAAACTACCATTTACAACAAACATAAAGACACTGTGCTGTAAAGCAGTGTCACTGCTCAGCTGCACAAAGCATAATCAGGCAGGCACAGGCATGCAGCAGCACAGAGCACAATCAGACAAGCTCAGGCTCTCAGCAACACAGAGCCTAATCGGGCAGATACAGGCTCTTAGCGGCACAGAGCACAGTCAGGCAGGCACAGGCTCTCAGCAGCACAGAGCACAATCAGACAGGTACAGGCTCTCAGCAGCACAGAGCACAATCAGACAAGCTCAGGCTCTCAGCAGCAGAGCACAATCGGGCAGATACAGGCTCTTAGCAGCACAGAGCACAATCAGACAGGTACAGGATCTCAGCAGCACAGAGCACAATCCAACAGGCATAGGCTCTCAGCAGCACAGGGCACAATCCAACAGGCACAGGCTCTCAGCAGCACAGAGCACAATCAGTAACAGTACAGTAAGAAAGTATATACAGGTGAACACAATACCAATAAAAATGAATTTTAATGAATGCCATTCTGCAAGAGAAGAACATGGATTATTTATTCCTGAAATGCATAAAAATGTACACAGCACACATTCACACATTTCCAAGCTAAGATAAAACACACACTCTCATGTCAATAGAAAATAGTTTGGAAAATATTTAGTGCATTCAATGGCCACAAAACACACTACCTATTTGAAATAATATACTGCATTCAGCCTATTTAATAGGAATTGGCATACCTGGAGTTCAGGCAGTTTAGTGGAAACCTGATTACAGAAAGAAAGGAGGATTGTGGAGGTATAGTGGGAGAGGGGGGCAAGCTATGAAGGGTAGGTATACAGGAAGATGATGGAAAAGGGATGCAGGCTTTAGAGAAACCTTTACTGCACCACACTTCTTGCTCTTTAGTCCATAATCTGACTGCAGAGATGATTTTGCTCTCTGTGCAATGCATGCGTTACTGATGGGGATTATCTGTGCTGCGATCACTGTAACTGTGAAGGCCAGAAGAGACCCAGCCTCCACCTGCCTGGACACCAGAAACAGGATGGGGAGCAGAGAGACCTGCTTGGAGACCAGAGCAGAGAAAGGAAGAAAGGGGAGGAGCAGGGAGAGGGACCAAAAAGAGGAAGCAGAGAGACCTGCCTGGAGACCAGACCAGAGAGGGGAAGAATGAGGATGATCAGAGAGATGGAGCAAAGGGGGAGCCGAGAGACCTGCCTGAAGACCAGAGCAGAGAGGGGGAGCAGACAGAAAACATAGCTCTGTCTAAGAGCCTGGACCTTGCTGGTCACAGTTCTTCTCCCTTCTTTGATATTACAGACAGTCATAAGGCACATAGAAAACATTCAAATATGCTGTGACATAAAATATGTTACCAACATAAATAAGCTGAAAAAGCTGTGTTTTGAAAAAGCTATTTTTGATGCTGCTGTGAAGTGCTTCTTGGTTAAAAACCTGAGCTGGAGTAAACCTCTGCACTACACTAGGGATCACCACACTATATCAACTGGAAATTTACAGTGGAGATCAGGCTAGTAAAACCAACTTACCTGGAATTATAACTACCTGTAAACACGGCAAAACATTTTATAAATCAATCCTGATTTTTTTAAAAAGCAATAAAGTGAAAATGCAGGGTAACTGCAACTTTTATTGTCTGTCTCACAATATGTATTTTTGTGTGGAGCTAGGCACATCGCATAAGTGTATAAAATGATTTCAAATAAAAAATATTCTTCATAATTATACTGTGATAATTATATTGATTAATGTTTGACCCTTACTACCAAAGGTGTAAAGCCAAAACCTAACTGGAGTTGTAAGGTCCTTCAGCTGTGAGGAAGTCATGCTTACACTGATACAGATGGTTGATCTGCTCAAGGCTGTATAGACATGAAGAATGAAAACCTCAGTTAAAAAACTATGCATCTACACACAAGTTTATTACTGCATTGGCTCACATGTAAAATTTTCCTTCTTGTATATATACTTATATCCTCCAAAGAAATTTTTGCATACCAAAATAGAACATTTTTCATAAATTTGCTACAAACACAACAGATTTTTCCCAGTGAAACAAAGGGCAATGTATATAATTTGGAATCCTTTCTAGGGGATTATGCAGGGCCCAAATACCTCTGATGTCTTTGATCTAATCTTGGCTTCGCTCTTATGTCTAATAACTTGGCCTTGCTTTTATTTACTTTTGCCTTTCCGACTAGACAAACTTTACCTGCCTGACAGTTTTGAACAGAACTTGACAACTTGCTGGCTTGCTGGTTCTATACTTAGAGATGCACCAAGTCCATCATCCTTTACAGAAAACAGTGTTGGTGTGATCTCCTGCAGAAGGTGAGTGTGCCCCTGTCTGACAACATTATGACATAAGGGGCATCAACAGAGTGTGCAAAACCCCAAATAATCTTAATCTGGTTTACAAGTTCTGTGGAATTTGTGGGGACATTTTCACACTTTCTGGAAACTAAATATTTTCAACTGTTTTCACACATCTTCTGGAAATTCTAAACAAGAGCTACCATTGGCAATACACCGTAAAATAATTGTGGCTTTTGGTTAACTCAATTAATTTTCCTGAGCCAATTCAATTAAAAAAACAAAAACATTCAGCCTACTTGAAATTTAATTTTTAATGTGATCAGCTTGAGAAGGTATTGCTCATACTTAGGATTGTCAGAGGAGAAAAAAATCGGTGGCCAAGACTCCTGGGACATTACTATTTTCTGCACAAACTACTCTCTATCAGCAGGTCAAAGCCATATCGTTACTTTGAAGCAGAGTTGTGAACTTCAAGATAAGAAATTCAGGTAATAATTCAGGAAGAAAAAAAGATTTCACTCGGGTCCCACAGTCAGAGTGATACACCCCTTTTTCAGATGCTGGAGTAGATGCCATCTTCATTGGTCTTCCCATTAATGTAAAGAGATCAACGGCTGCTTTAGGACCTGGAGGATTTACCACCACTGAAGGAGCCATGAGTCAGACCAACCAACATTAAATGAAGCTGAGGCACAACTAGTTCATGCAGCAAGACACACACACTCGCACACACGCACACACACACACACACACGTAATCCATAACTAGAGTGAGTTTTAACCTATAACTAGTAGTAGTAGGTTATGACTCTTTCTTGACAGGGGTTAAATCTCTCTTTAGTTGGGAGTTAACGCTCTCTCTTGTTAGGGGTCAATGTGTTTAGCCTTCCTCTAATTATAGGGCAAATGTCCTTCAGTTCAGGGCTTAACTCCCTGGGGTGTTAAACTCCAGTCCTGGAGGGCTGCAGTGTTTGTAGGTTTTTGATATTTCCTTTAAGTTACCATTTTAGGCCTTGGAAACCAGGTGTGTGGACTCTACAGCCAATTAGTGATTTAAATTAATCAATTAAGTGCTGAAAAACTCCAAAAACCAGCAAATACTGTGGTCCTCCAAGACCTGAGTTTGACATTGCTGTTCTATGGTTACACGTTAAATGTCTCTCTAGTTTTGTTTTAAAATCTTTCTTTTTTAGGAGTTAAATTGAAACATAGTGTGAGGTGAGAATGCAATGATATTTTTTGTGCAAAGAGGAAACATAAAACACCAAAAAATGGCATGTTTTTTTTACATGAGGCAGTATCAATAAATCCAGAAACTCCCTTTCACAGCCATGCATCCTATCCTCCACTCCCCCACTACTATTTTTCTCCTATCCAGGGGAGGAGATGAGCAGATGGGAGGAAAGAATGCAGAGAAATGAAGAGATATAGGCTTTTCTGTCATCAGACAGATGATGAGTTTCAATTACTGATGAAGTGGCGCCACCATAGCTTTGACTGTTGTTGAGCTCACAGTAAACCATGCCTATAATCCACATTATACACTTTTCATACACCATCAGTAAAATATAAATGTCAATTCCACCTACTCCACCTGCTGTTGGGAGTCACTGTTTAAGATAAACACAGCTACAGCGACAATGAAAAGCACAATTTTAATGTAACTACTGGCAAAACTCCAGCAATCACAACTTCTTCACAATTCATTCTCCAGTAATGACAAATTATTTCCTTCCTGCATCAAGAGCTTATTGGAGAACAATGGTTACTGTATTTCATACACCTCAAAGTCAAACTGGGTGAACTAAGAAAAGACAGAGACAAATGTTTATATACAAAACCTCCAATATCCACATCTCAAGGTATACAGCAAAGTCAATAGTGCTGTTAGAAAAGATGATATGTCACTTTAAGAGTGTTGCATTGTGGGAATGTTTGTCTTGAGATTAGAAATATTACTGGAGTTGACAACAAATAAAAGGTGTTTTCTTGTTTTCATAAAGTTTGAAATTACATGTGCCAACAAGCTAAACAAGCTCATATTTAAAATATCATTGGTTGCATATAGTTTGTAGCATTTGTCTCTTCACTCAAGTATTAAATAATTATCATAGCCAGCAAAGCATCACTGTACTCTGGTCTTAGATACAACATTATTATTAATTGGAAAATTCACCTGACACTCTCTACTACAGTTAAAAACAGATATAAGAAAGGCAACCACAGCTCTAATATCCTGATTACATGACGCATAGACTCATTTTGTGTATTAATATACACAAGAATAAAGGCAAATTAATGTAAATTAAAATAATTCCAGATCACTGATCCATGTAATTTCAAGTGTAATCATTCCTGAGTCATTCCATGTCAATTCACACCATCCATCACAGATGTTTGTCACACTTTGCCAGATGGTACATAGTGATATCAATGATGTCTGAGCATGCTCTGCTGTCTTCTCACTTCTGCAGTTGTATGGCCGATGTAAGGCACTTTGCTGCCACCTGCTGGTTGCAGGGTGCTAGAGTCTGAAATGGAAAATGGCATGTTGTGTCATCCAGGCCTATTTATAAACCGTGCGAACGCACAAAAACAGATCCAAAACGAGCGTACGCTAATATTCATGCATAATTTGGGATTTATAAAACTTTTACTTGGCGTGAGAATGTTGGTACCGGTAGGATACGTTTGAGCCATGCGTATGCCCTTTTAGGGCACATATTTGCTCTAAATGGCACAAGAAGACCAAAAGAAATTTGCACAATAGTTTCCTTATTCCATGTGATTAATTAGGATCACATTACTATGCTAGTCAATGTTGTTTTTGACCAACAAAATAAGTTAATTAACAGATTTTAGCAACCAATTCATTTTTCATTTACTTATTTTGTTCACATAAATAGACCTAAAGCATGTAACGAAAGCAAGACAGCATGAAAATTGCTGCCTTGGCAATGTTAGAGGATATTATGAATGGTATGATGCGACGGGAAGGTGTCTTGAGGGACCGTTCCGACTTGTTTGCCCATGATGATGACTGGCTGATGATTTGCCTTCGTTTCACACGAGCTGTCTTATCTTCTTATTTTTTTCTTCTAAGTTTTTTCTTAAATTTGTTCTTGACAAAGGTCCTAAGAAAAGTCTACGTCAGATTCATGACGTGTTCGTAGACCGCAGAATTGTTCGCACTTGTGTTCTTATAATGATGACTCCCATTGTGCTCGTAAGTTGAAAGCGCGTCCCAGTTTTTCTTAATTAGCATAGGTAAAAGCCCTGCCACTACCCATAAAAGGGCATGAGACTTCAGGGTCGTGTGCACACACAGAAATCACACACATAAACTGAAACGCTGAGAAGTCAAGAATGCCCAAACACTTACACATTTAGCCTTGGCAATGGCCACAATCTTGAAGAAACCTGAAGAAATTCATACAAATTAAAAAAAAAAAAAAAAAAAAAAAAAAAAACAAAGATATGCACTAAAACCTGTTTGATTTTTTTTTTAAGTTACGCGTTTCTTGAAATAACCACACTGTAAAAATCAAATTAATTGTAAAGCCTTTATCTACAAACAAGCAATTAATTGCTGTCGAACTTAGACAGTAAGTCTGTTGTCCAGTCCCAGGAGTGGGTCGGGACGTGCATCCTCTTGCTCTGGTGGCTGAAAGGGAAGTGAAGATGCCAGTGGTGCGCTCGATGGTGGAGCGAGTATGTGCGTGCCGCTGACTGAAGGACACTTCTTGGTGAGTCTGAGGGTTGGTGAGTGGTGTTATTAACTAGGGGGCCTGGACATATCGTGTATCTCCGAATATTACAAGTCATGATAGGAACAGAAGCCCACTGTTGCTGGGATTTATAATTCTTCAATGATGTGTACCAATGAGCCATGCGTCTCCAGTAGCTCCATGTTCGAGGCGCATACCCACTGAACTGTTTTTTAACAGTTTTTTGGGAAGCGGGAGACCACATTCAGGTGGTTCTGGGAATCGCAGATGAGTTGTACATTTATGGAGTATTATTGCTTGCGGTTGAGATATGGTAACGGATCTGGGGCCTCATTTATAAACCGTGCGTACGCACAAAAAACGCACCAAAACGTGCGCACGCCGATTTTCTCGCACAATTTGGGATTTATAAAACTTCTACTTGACATGAGAATGTGCGTACCGGTACGATACGTTTGACCCATGCGTACGCACATTTATGGCACATATTTGCTCTAAATAGCACACCCTAGAGACCAAAAGAAATTTGCACTATAGGTTCCTTTTTTTCCTGATGATTAATTAGGATCACATTATTATTCGTAACCAATGTTGTTTTGGCCATAAATGATAAGTTAACAAATTAAGAGATATCAACAATCAGCAATCACTAATAATCATTATTAGTCAATGTGTTTTTTTTCACATTAATAGACTTAAAGCGTGTAAAGATAGCAAGACAGCATGACCATGGCTGCCTTGGCAATGAGGATATTGTGAACTGAATGGTGCGACGGAACGTGTTTTCAGGGACTGTTCCGACTTTTTTTTTGCCCACGATGACGATTGGCTCATGAGTCGATTTCGCTTAACATGACTGTACTCTTGGAACTCTGTGCTGAATTGAGGCCGGTGCTGGAGCGCCCTACACGTAGCAACCATTCAATACCTGCCCATCTGAAAATCCTGTGTGGATTTTCAGCTACGGGGAGTGTCCAGCGGGAAATAGCGGGCCGGTCGGATATATCCCAGCCCTTATTCAGTCCATGTCCTACCATGGATGGTCCCGGAGTTCGATGTATATCAAGTTCCACTACACAACATCAAAAAGCAATTTGCAGCGATGACCGGTTTTCCCTGTCACCGGTGCAATCGACTGCTCTCACATAAGGGCGCAGTCAGTGGATGAATAAGTGTAAGTAAATCATAAGAATTTCCATTCAGTAAACGTGCGAGTAATTTGCTGCAAAAATTTGCTTGCTAAATTTGATGCACAAATAACACCGACATTATGTGGTTACACGATGGCCAGGGTCATTTCAGGATTCGTTCACTCTGATGGAAAAGTAAAGTTGGAAATCAACTCCGATAATCGTAGCCAGCCACTCATTGACGGGGCTCAGTGATGGCACCCTCCATACCGCTGCCCGTAGCCCATACACTTGCAGTTGGGGAAGTACAAGCCTGTTTGCCTCAAGCTTGATGTCGGACCATCTTTTATTGATCTTGATCTGCGTGCAGCTCTCTATACCTGAGAAACTGACAGCCGCGGTAACCTCCTGCCATGCAAGGTGTTTTTGTATTTGTTACCCCGGTTCTGTGGCCACCTGAAATTATATTTTTCTAATCTCTGTTTAGGACACTAAAGCTTCGATCTCGCAGCTTCTTTTGCAGTTTCTTTTTTCCCCTGTTCGCTGTCATTATTGCATTTAAAATTTATTGCTCTGTTCTAGACATTATTTATTGATCTTACTTAATTGATTTCGACTTCTGGAGCACCATATATGGTTAAATGTGGGCGTTTCAGGGTGTGGTTATGGCGCGCGTTCACGCACGTACAGTTGTAGGATTAGTTGTGATTTATAATAAAAGACATGCCAATGTGTTGTGTTGGCAAGTTTTATAAATCACTTCTTTTTTTGCTCTAAGGTTTTGGCGCACGTAACTATGTAGTGACAAACGTTTTATTAATCAGGCCCCAGGAGAACTTTATAACCTCGACCAAGTAAAGGTTGCCTCACCAACCCCACCAGTAGACAATGCATTGTTCTCCCTTCATCTGCAGAACCCATCTAACTGAAAATATTCACCAAAACATCGGGGAAAAATGTATTCGTATGTTCACTAAGGTTTGACATGATGTTATAATGTGAACATTATATGGTGAAGTTGTGGATCCAATTAGCAGACTTGTAGTAGTCTGCTCATAGGCTTAACTGCTTCAGGTGACCTCAAAAATTTAAAGTTAAGTGCCTTTACTTGCTGATGTATTCCACAGGAAGAGGCAAATGAACAACACTCTCCTCAGCCTGACGCCTCCACATCTAGGCCTTCAACACTGCGAAGGGTAATGGTTCTGTATTTTCCAATGTCCATCTTTTAAAGTGAGCCTTACTGAGATTGCACCATGCTAAGTGAATCATGAACACAGTACACCACCAACATGACTGAAAAGTCTATCTCAGTGATCTCTGTTGCTTGATGAACACCTCAATGTCCTACTGTATCAGCTAATGCTAATTCAGGTTGGAGCAGACAATGTGAGGGCCCTCTACAAGCGGAACTTGGAGCTGGACAATATGAAAAAAGAACTGGAAATTAAAAAGCTTAAATTGGAAATTGAACAACTGGAGAAGGTATTGCAGTAAATGGTACTTATATTTTTTTTTGTTTTGGTTAGTCATAATTGAATCCTATGAAGGAATTTAGATGTATACATTATATTTCAAATGGAAGTAAACGTCATACTGATTAATAATACTGTATAGTGAACTATTAATTTATGCTATCTGCACTTTTGTTTCCAGGTAGCATAAAAAGAATCTACCAAGGCAGCCCTCCTTCTTACTAGTGGTGAGGAAGATGTCCAGTGACGGGGTGGGGCACCACTGTCTCCAGATTCATTCTCTTCAGTCATTTAGTTTTGAAACAAACCCAACAAAACACATTTCCCTTGAGGGATACCTTGTCGGGAAGTAAAGGAAAATGGCAGGTGTTCCCCTCAGTGTCCTCACACAATCAGACAGGAACCATAAACAAAGAAAAATAAAACAAACAATGGGGAGCTACCCCTCCAAAAATGCCATCCAGCTTCCAAATTGGTATGTTGAGCTCCGTTTCTCATGATGACCTGTCATATCTGGAACACAATTGCCAAAACCAAAGGAAACCCTCCCTTCCCTCTCCTTCATTTAAAGTGATTTCCTCCATGTGATCCTAAGAACTAGATACACCTGAAGGCATTTATGAAAACACTTCACAAGTGAGGCTCTCCACAAACTAACTGTCTAAGGTATCTGAAATAACTTTCTGATAATGAACTTATCACAACTCCATCTTAATTTTAAATACTCATCCTTACGTTTCCTTTTTGTACCGCAATATTGAAAAAAGTTGTTTAGAATTACACTTTGCATCCAATACAATCTGCCTTTTAAAACACCTTTTAGTCCCTCATTCCTTTTTAAACTTGAGTTAAGCATCTGCAATGGATGAGTAAGGTTTTGTTTCAAACACCTTATTCATCCATTGTAGATGCTTATTTTCAGTTTCCCTTTTCTGACTTGGAATAAATTCATAGATTTTTTGTAGAATATTCTTTTTAAATATACTCCACAGTTCTTTCACAGTTCTGCAAGCTAGAGGATGTACCCAGTTTATATTACTTGTATAATTTTGGTTTGTCTGAAGTTGAAAATTCTAGCACTGGAGGATGCAGACTTGGAAAAAAAAACATATGTAACTTCATTATGATCACTTGTTTTGAGTGGCTCCACTGCCTCAGTACTGCAAATACAGCCAAGATTATAATGCCAAACAAGACTTACAACACTTCTGTTCTCTCTTGTAGTTTGAGTAAAAGACTGTTTAAAAAAACAGTCATTTACAACATCCAAAAACTCCTCCTAACATTTACCCCTTACATTGCCATTACACAGCTTCTCCATTATTTGAGAGGGAATAGAGTTTTCCCATCTCCCATCCATCCTTTTTCTCCCTCTTGCATGCTAGTTTAATATTATCAAAGGGCATAGCCTACTGTTAACACTGTTGTCTGAGGCTCCTATAATTCTCATTTTCCCCTGAAATTTAATCTTCACTGACACCAAGGGGCTCCATTCCTGAAATGTTCCAAATGTAAGATTATACTTTACATAAAAAGCTACTCTCCTATTGTCTCTATTTTTATTATCAACTTATATCCCTCTGTGTTTTACTCATCAGCATCCCCTGCACCATGGCACATCTCTGTGATCCAACAAGTCACTGTTTTTCTGTTGCCAGATTTTAATACCAACAAGACTTACTTTAGCTTTATTCCTGTCACTGTACACTACCTACGCATTGTAAGAAGGGGACAGGTCTTGCTGGTGTGGAGTATCCCCCTCTAGGTGGTGTGCATAGATTGTATGGAGCCTACTGGATATGCCTCAGAGTTGTGTTTTATGAATGAATTGATCTTTAAGTTTTACCTTGTTGTAGTGGTAGTGTTAATGCCACCCAGGCTGTGGTCCCTTGGTATCTGGTGTATCATACATGTGATTTTGCAGAGTCTACTTATCTTGCAAAAATGAGGCCTGTTCCAGGCCCAACTTAAGAAGGGTCTCTCCCCTCCTCCCTGGTCCTCGCATATCTAATTTTATGGTGGGGGAGTGCCTCAAGGTTTATCCAGGACTTAATCTTATATACTGAAACTTTTAACTGTGGGTCCTGCTTCGGATAAATTCTTTTTATACTGCACTGCATGTACCATCCTAGGGGCATAATTTTCGGGATGGGAAATCACCTGTGACTGACTCTAGTTCCTAGAGTCGCCAGTCCAGAAACAATTTGAAGTTTTGACAGACTTATCCAAGGTACCTGCAACAGTTCAAGGGGGGACTGTATTAAGGGCAAACAACTTGAAGGACATGATCCAAAATGGCACAGAAGGGTGCTGATCTCTCTGAGGGCCCCAGTGTGGTCACTGGCAGACTTTGGCCTTGGAGGTCCAAGGCACAGGTCAGCACATGTAGGGAGCAACTGGCAGCCTGTCCCTTCTAGCCTTTTCCGCACATGGATCCCGATTAACAATGTGCTTAATGTCCTGTTGCTGGCATTTTCAGTCCATGGAGTGCCTGCCCCATCCCAAGGAAGACACAATAAGCAGCCCCGCTTGGCTCTGGTGATGCTGTTTCTCCACCCCATAGGTTGTGAGTGAGTTCGCACCCCTTTCCTGGGAAATGATGGGGGTGCACAAAATTCTCTGGGCCTGTGGAAAAAGGGGTGGAGTGGGGACAGCAATCAGACCTGGTGCTCCAGCTGGGCTGCGCTCACCTCTCGTTGCTGCTGAGGTGGGGGCTGGCGGCATTGTAAAATGGCCAGAGGCCTGTTCCTGTGGCCATTTGGAGCAGGGCTTCTTTGAAGTTCGGCGAAGGGAGCGTGGCTGCCTTTTGTGCCCCCTCACTTCTTGAGTAGTTCCCAGTGGCTCTAGGGAGCTGGCCTGGTCAGGGGCGGTGCCTTTTTGGAGGGACACCTTGTCCCCAATAGTCCGTAGGCCTGGAGAATTCTCCTGTCTTTCTTTCTCACCAACCCCACTGTGAAGGGTGGTGAGGTGTGGTGGTCAATAAATCTCCCTCTCTTCGTCGGAGCAGAGGTGAGGGAGTTAGCAGTCGGGGCCCATGTAGTTGTGGGTGTTTGCTGAGTTGCTGGCGAAGTGTTGATAGTGGCCTTGTGATGATAGTGGAGGATGTCCTGAAGCATTTCAAATGAAGTGCCAGAGAGCTCATCCAAGTTCTTCTCATCATCAAAATCTGTGCATTTTGAGCAGGGCTCCTCTGTACCCCCAAGTGAAACAGCAATAGGCAGTTCATCACACATCTCACCACACTGTGATCCGTCCATTTCCTGTTTTCTTTTACTGTCTAGTGAGGTATTTCAATTAGCAAGTGAATGTATATTTCTGATGCAGTTTACCGCAGTCTGTGTGATAACTATCTCGGTGGGACCTCTAATATGTCTGGGAAGTGAGGATTTTAAAAAAATAATGATTCTCTGAATCCAGGGTGTTCTAATAATTAAAGCCCTCATTTAACATCCGGTACTCTGAATACTGAACACAAGTGACACTACCTTCTAAAACTCCTCACCTAACCAACAGGTAATAAGTTAAAATTGGTTTACTTACATAATTACTATTAAAAATAATAACCAAGTTTGTTTATATAAATGAGCAGTCTGGTGGATCAACTTTTATCAGATATATACACTTGTAAATTAAATAGTTTAAAATGTTTATTTGATAATTACAACACTAAGATAAGAACAAACAAGACAATTTAGGATCACAGATGAATGACATGAAGATTACCCAGCCAAATACTTGTCTCTCTTGAGGAATAACAAAACCAAAACAGCAAAGTAAATCCCAAATGTGTAGTAGTTCCAGCGGTGGCAGTAGAAGACTTGAGCAAGCAATGAAACAGGAAGATGAAGCAGAAGTACTGAGCAATGAGGACTAAGCAATGAGGCCTGTTCCAGGCCCAACTTAAGAAGAGTCTCTCCCCTCCTGCCTGGTCCCCGCATACTTCATTTTATGGTGGAGGGAGTGCTGGAAGTTTTATCCAGGATTTAATCTTATATACTGAAACTTTTAACAACTGTAAAACACAAGGCATCCCTTCAGTATTGACCTTTCTGTGATCAGCTCTTTATGAGCATCACAATCACACCATACATGAACATGTGCGGGTTTAGGGAGGAGAGCTCACACAGAGGAACAGGCCGTTCTGCACATGAATGGCTTTGCGGTTGTATTGAGATACACTCCTGTTGTAATGTGACTATATTAATATCAAAAAGGTGAATATTATTGGGGTATAGAAGGGGAGAGTGATCCTAAAGTACACAAACACACGCAGGCATAAACTCACACACACAGACACACACACACAATTGCTCCAGAAGGGGAAGGAGCTAGAGGGAGAGAGAGGGGTGATGGTCCCTTGTGGTTGAACATGTTTGTCAAAGGATTCTATATTTGGGGGGCACCTTAGGGCCAAGAACAAAGAGGGTCATACCATGCCCAATTCTGCTTTTAACTGGTAACACCAAATGTAGATCCATATTGCCCATCATGAGTGGTTCCTCTTAATTTCTAAAAAAGGGTCTGCTCCTTGCCATGCTTGAAAAGCCTGTTGCCCCTTCGATCACTTGGTTGGAGGTGTTTATGAGGGCGAGGGATCATTTGTCCCTCTCTTGCTATGTCTGGGTGCATGGTAAGGGACCATAAAAGAAGGGAGCAGGATAAAAAAACCATAAAATGCACGCTGCTCTCCTGACAGTGGATACTTCTTCTTGTAGTTGGGGGTGAACTATTTTCATTTTCATTGCATTCACATAAATAGACTAAACAAGACAAGTAATTCTGTGAACTGCTCAAATTCTTCAAGGCTTTGTCCAGTCCTCTCCACATTTGACATATGTTCACAATCAGATACTAGTGAAACACCAGTCACAACTTGCAGCACCTACAGCAACAGGAAATGGGTTTTTGCTCTAAATCAGGGGAAGTGGTCCATCTATTCCTGGAGATATGGTGGGTCAGCAGTTTTCTGCTCCAGCTTTACCCAAACTCACCTCATTCAAAAGCTAATCAGTGTCAGGCAGGGCATCTAAATTATCACCAGGTGAGCTGAGTTTAAGTGGGGCTACAACACAAACTTGCAGATCCAGTAGGAGGATAGTTTATTTAACCTCAACACATGTTCAGTATTAGTCTACTGCAGTGAAAATACTATTACTATGTTCACTGCAGTATCTACATTTTTTATTTGTAAAGCATTAAAGACAAAATGTTCTTTCAGCTGCTTTGTGAAGTCACTGACTTGGATAATAATATGCAATTGTTGTTAAATGTGGGCCGGAGGAAACAGATTACTGTAACTGTGAAGCAAATAAACCGCTGCCTACCAGACATTTAGTTATTTTGTTTGTTCCTACCAAACCTCGATTTGCGTTTGAAAATATTTTTTTCATATACTATTTCACACTTTTTACATCCGTCCATAATTATTATACTTAATGTAGTCTAATGTGTAGCCTAATTATTTTCGTATGATATTGTGATGAATTCCCTACACATGTGTCCGTTTTATTTAAGTACTCAAAGTATTATTAGTATTATTACTGCTGTTGGTGGTGGTGTTTAAATGCACTTGAACAACAGACAAAATAGAGGAAATTTTAACCCGCGGAAATATTTAAATCCATTCTTCTATTTAAATCCATGTATTCAACAAATACATATTTTTGTGGTGAAGGGGTACCCAACTATTCCAACGTACCCCATCCGTCTCTTGTGTCTCTGTCTCCCCCTCCTGTCTCGGTGTCTAGGTCTATCCTCTATTATTTTCCACTCAGCTTCTCGCTGTTTAAAATGGCGGCGTTGAGAAGCGCCGAATCCCCACCACCCGTCTTCAACGGAGACGCCATGGATGGCGAACATGACAGGGAGAGGGGACTAGACGAACTGGGAGCGAGTCTCGATCCCATATGTTCCGGGGGGATCCCCGGCAGCCAACAGGAAATTCCCGAGGAGGTATGCCGCTGGAGATGGGGTAAAGACGGCAATGGGGAGTCGGATACTAAGTGGAGCTTGCTGGATGTGAATCCTCAGGAAACACCGGCTACTTTGTTGCTAGCTCGCGGGCTTGATAGCAATCGTGGGGATGCATTGCAGGGGGACCACATGATGCACACAATTTCTGGTGATAGTATATTCGTTAAACATTTTAGGGTAGGCAACATGCGTAATTATTTGTTCATGAAATGCATTTTCTGAACTGGTATATTTTGATTAATATATTTTCATTGTCGTTCTAAGCCCCGCTTTTTATTTGTAGGCCCTGCAATATTTGTTGCTCTTTTCAGCTGTAGCAGTTTACTAAGCTATCTTGTTAGCGAACTACTGTGACTGACTGTCAATTTGCGTCCAAGTTAGCTGGCTACCTGGCTGGTTACATAGAGATTTACGCTTGAGATTATTTTAGCTAGCGCTACCTTTAAGGTTTTAGCTAAATGGCTATCTGAAAAAGTACGTACTTGCAGCTGGTGTTTCTCTTTTTTCCTTATATTTGTTATGGCTGGCGATTATTATAAGAGCATATGAATTAGGATTTTCACATTTGTGTTGTAATATATATCAGCGCATGGCTTGTTGATACTGTTTGATTTAAAAATACACTAATTATATTGGTAGTATTTTAAAATATTAGTAAGTTGGCATATAATTAAGAATCGTGTCCATATACAGTCTCCTCGTCTCTTACAGGGCCTTATTTGTTTTGTGTAAAAATAAATTTACATTAGATAAATTCTAAAATGCATTCATCGCCTTGATGCAGGTAGTTTAGCAAGCACACACATTCCTTGGAATTGTCCATGGTTAAAAATTTCATAAAATAGATTTGCACAACTGTTTTTATACACAATTCTCTGAGTGAATTGAGAAACCGTTTGTTACCTGAATTGTGGAACGAACTGAAACGAACATGGTTAATAAATCAGGTAAAAACGTTTTTTTTTTTTTTTTTTTTTTTTTTTTTTTTAACCTGTATTAGCTTAGTTCAAATATCGTATTGAGAAGTTTTCTATGAAAAATGTTTGTATTTTTATCATGTTATGTTTTCACTGAAGAACCTCTACACTCAATCATAAAAGCCCAAACATATTGGTTATATTGTGTAGCCAAGCCTTAAAGCAGAATGAATCTGCACTGAAACAAGAACAATATACAATTAGGCATGGTCTTCACAATGGGAAAGTTAGATGAGGCACAACATTTCCAAGACTGCCAAAAAATGTCAGAGTCTAATCCATTAAGCTTTGAACTCAAGTTTACTGTGAACAATCAAAAATAATTCTTAATCAGATTCATCCCCTCATATTGTGTAGGTGAAATAGTGTGCATAGCATCATTGTATGAAATTCCACCTCTGCTGTTTTTCTGTATCGAAATTCCCAAGACCAACTCTGTGCTTACAGAGTTCTGTAAATTGTAATTTGGTGCTTGGTTATGAATGTATCAAGTATGTGACATAATTATGTTCATTGGTGTGACAAGCAAATTTGTTGGCCTGACATTTACTGTATGCACACTTGCCAGGGGATTTTCTGGCAATGTTGGGAAATACCAGTTTACAAGTTTCCAGTTTTAAATATCTTTAGCAGGTGTAATGGACTTAATGCTAGATAAAAGTTATGGAACCTAGTTTGACAAGTTAACTTTGAGGTTTGTAGAACAATGAAATACACAAATGTGGTAATCCTAGGCCTGTCATGATAACTACTTTTGTTGGACGATATATTGTCCCAGAAATATTGTGATAAACGATATTATTGACCAATAATAATACAAGACCAATTTAATGTCACTGATATAATGATAATATAAAAACATAATAAGGCAAGTATACCCTTTTAAAGAGCAATTGATTTTTAATTCTTAAGAATATTCAGACATTGGAATTGGAATGCCCTAAAATGTAAATATCCTAAATAACTAAACAAAGTCGACATACTGGCTAATTCACGTTAATGGGCTGTCCTCTCTCATTAGGCTGTTGTGAGCATTTATACCTGTGCCTAGTCTGCTTACAAAAATAAACAAAGTTGGCGGCCATGTAGATGGTCGTGTATGTATTTAAATGGAATTTTTGTCAATAGACAGACTGTGATCAAATATACAACACAGTATAACCCTGCATATCACTCCACTGTGACATCCCGCATGCCGTACTAACCCATATCATTTGCATGACAAAGCATGCTGCCTGCCATAGAACAGTAGTCCAAACTGCAAACATGAAGAGTAACAATGTTTCATGCTTTCTTGCAACATTGCAAAAGTAATGTAGACAAATGTATTATGTTTAAATAGCCTATTTAACCCATGAGAAAAGAAAATTGTACATGGGATTATTTTAGTGGTTTTTTATGTTATGTAGTATTAATACCTCAAGTAAAAATTTGGTATTGCCTCTTGTTAGTACACACACTCAAAATTATTGGCACAAAATAATGAAGGTGAACAGAATATTTGTGGTAAATAAAAGGAAAAACACAGGCAATGAGCAGTGCTAAACTTCTATTTAAATGTGCAGTACTGATATCAGAAATATGGAGTTATTGGCACCTGGTATTTTGATGATTGGTGCAGCCTTACCCTGCAAGGATAATGGAACTGGCTTGTAAATCTGGGAAGAATCACATATCCTGTGGTAGCTTTGCTGTGTCATAGCTCTGCTTTCTCCTTCTTTCTTTTCTCTTTCTTTTCTTACCACCCAAGCAAACGGTGTGGGATTATCTATCTGTCTAGCAAGCAAATTGATATGGATTATTACTGGATAAATTACCTCACAACCAGGAAGTGTTATGGACTTATTTTCAACAGCATTATGAACACCACACACAATCATATTTTAAACTGACTGAAAAATGTGAAAATAAGACATGTAAAATGTAGCTAAATAATATAGCTGTTATCCATTGGTTCACCTTCTCATTGCAGAGTGAGATTAAGGATTTGTCTGTTGTGCAGTATCTGTCAAATTGCAAAATATTTCCAAACCCATGATGCCCACAGTGTGCCCATCCCACCCATGTTGACATAATGGTAAAACCACAGTGTGAGTTTTTTTGGTGAGGAATCCTGAGCCCACTGTGCCCAATGACAGCCCATAATGGCGCCTCAGTGGACCCACTGTGGCCTTTGCTGGCTTATTCAGAGATGCACGTCATCATCTGCAATGATAAACTGTGGTGATAGATCTGCCGCTTTGAGCCAGGTCTGTATGCTACCACGTGGCCGATGTATTCATAACCATACACAGGCACTTATGCTGATGCTACTCTGTTATACCCGACAGTCAAACCTAGTGAATTTAAACATATCAACTATTTTTTCTTACATTTTTAAAGTTTTGTTTCAAGGTTCAAAGCATATCTATGATCAAATAATGTCGGGTTCCTGTTCTGTGCAATTGTGATGTGCAGTCTTCAGTCAAAATGTTAGTCTTGATCCACATATGTATGAGAGTTCAGAGAAGTTTCTGCCAATTAAGAAATATGCAATATTATTAATAATTTGTATACCTGCTTATACCCGGCTCCAAACTGTACCAAATTACTCTCCTGACTGCTAAAGACAAGCTTTGCATGTTTTGGTGCCTCAGTACATAACTGAGCGTTTGTCTCTTCACCAAACCAATTAGCTGCTCTCCAGGTCATCAGGTGATTCACTGCTGGCTGTTGCAGAGTCTTGGCTGTAGACAAGTTCAGTTGTTCAGGTACAGCCCCTAGGCTTGAAAACAGTCTTCTGTACTTTAGGACAGCTGAAAGTTAAGACTAAACTGAAGACATTTTTGTAGATTAGCCTTTAATGTCCCTTCATTTATTTTCCTGTAGTTTCCTGTAGCACTATCTGTGTATTGTAATTGGTATTATTATCTATACATTGTCAAAGCTTTTTGTGTTATTTTGCAATGTTTTGTTGTTTTTTTTTTTTTTTTTTTGCTGAAGCACCTTTTGCTTTTTTGCTTGGAAAGTGTTATGGTAGTTCAAATATAAATAAAAAATATTCATAAATGTACATATATTGGAGATACAGATTATGATTTTATGTTGTAAGTGTAGAGGCTTGTCTTTCCATTGATAATGTGTTTCTTTTCAGATCTGGAACATTAAACAGATGATAAAGCTGACACAGGAGCACTTAGAAGCTCTCCTGGATAAGTTTGGTGGTGAACACAACCCCCCGTCAATATACCTGGAGGTGCGTAAACAATACATGCTGAATTCATACTGATACCGTGAGACCATCAAGCTGTACACCACTTATCTCACCAACATAAACAAATGTACTGCTGACACTCACCTTCTGCTGTAAAGTCTAACCATTTACCAGTTAAGCGATATATAAGACTTACAAAATATCTGAGGATAAAAACTTTAACTCTTTACATTGAATGCTTATTAAAATAGCCTTTTTTCAAATAAAACTGGAAAAGGTAGATAAGTATTCTTCATTTCATTTCAGTAGAAGCAAGTCTGCATTTTGTAGACCAAGTTAAGTTCAGAACTAACACGAGAACTAAATGGAAAAAAAAAATTAAGTTTGCTCTGAAACTAGAATTCTTTTCCTAAGAAACAGAGAATGTGTGTTTTCATACATTTTCATTCAACACCACATATGTTGTGAAATCTTTTATCTTGTGGGTTTACAATCTGGGGAATGGTTTGTTGGATCTTTATGCTGCAATTTTGATGAATAAATGCTTCTAAATAACCTTTTTAAATAATAGAATCAATGCAGCGGCCAGAAAGCACTTTATTAGTACTGCACAAGCTGCCTGGAATACATGAGTATGGGTGTCCAGTTTAAAAAAGTTTCTTAGCCAGTATTTCTGAAAAAGTAAGCTTTCAAAAAGATACAGTGCCTGGAGAATCCACCAGTGCTGTTGCTGAACTGAAGGCAGCAATGCATGCAGACAGCATTTAGTTGGTATGTTTGAATTAGCTATCTTAGCTATCTAGCTTGAGAGATGATGTATTGATAAGCAGAAATCATTATGGAGCCAGCTACATTACCTAGCTACCCAGTTTGCTCACATGTAGTAAGCTAAACAGTTTTTTTTGGCTGACCACGAAGAACTTGCCTTGTATACATTCCTGGCAAGATGAGGACTTCACTGAAACAAGCCATACTTAACTTTTATTAAAAATATGAAATTCCAAAAATTAGACCGTTTGAGCTCTGAATCATGTATGAACACCATACCAGTGGTTCTCAGACTCAATCCCAATTGATGTTGTTGAACATTGCAGTCATTTTTCCTTAAGTTTACACACGGTGCATTTTGGCTTGTTGCCATTTTCTCTTCTCATGAATGCTTCATTGTCTAACAGATGGTTTTGTTACAGTGACCTGAGAAGTTGTCACTCTTTCCCAAAATTCAAAGTTAAAAAAATCCACCAATTTTTAGAAGGGAATGATTAAAACACAAACTTCAGGGCAAAAAATATTTATTTCATCAGTCAGGCAAAAGTTCCATGTGTAGGATCTGGTTTTCCAGGTTTTTTGAAATCCAAACCAGATTTTTAAAAATTGGATTCCATTTCACTATCTGCTGTTTAGACTGCAAGGAAAATATGAGCTGAAACTCAGCTATGAAAAATCTGATTTGAATCACTTTCAGCTGCCTGTCTAAATGCAGGCATACTTGTCCGGGGATGAGAAATATGAGACAATTTTATCTCTTTATTTTTGTAGAATATGGCAAACAAGGACAAATCCTCCCCAGATTTATTAAATTAGTCTAATTAAGTGCAGTTTACTTAATACGGTTGTTGGGGGAAACTAGGAAGTACTGGGTTCCCTCGGGATTGAGCAAACACTGTGTTCCCTAAGGATTGAGGCTGGAAAAATCAGCAAACTCTGATTCCTCAGGATTGAGTCTGGGAAGACCAGTAAACACTGTGTTCCCTCAGGATCAAGGCTGGGTAAACCAGCAAACATTGTGTTCCTTCAGGATTGAGGCTGGGAAAACCACCAAACACTGTGTTCCCTCAGGATTGAGCAAACACTGTGTTAATTGAGGATTGAGGTTGGGAAAACCAACAAACGCTTTGTTTTCTTAGGAACAAGGCTGGGAAAACCACCAAACACGCTGTTCCCTCAGGATTGAGGCTGGGAAAACCAGCAAGTGCTGTGTTCCTTAAGGATCGAGCAAATCCTTTCTTCCATCAGGATTGAGCAAACGCTTTCTTCCTTCAGGATCCAGTAAACCCTGTGTTCCCTCAGGGTTGAGCAAACACTGGCTGCGTTCCAATCCGAAATAAGATGCTCCCTTCACTTCTTCCCTCCAATCGAGTGAGCTCTCCAGTCACATAGCAGGTGAGGGAGCCCTTCCCAAGTGAGGGGGAGCAATGGAGGGGAGGGGTTGTGGCTGTTCGAATTGGAATGACCATCGTGGTTCGTCGTCACTTTGCGTTCCTTTGCAAGGACTGAATTGCAGCGAAACGGAAGTTTCAGTGACCGTGGAGACGACTTGATTTGTTCCTTTGAGGGCTGCAGTACCTGTTCCAGTTCAATTTTCCACCGCATAACTAATGTGAAGACGGAGGGAGTTCTCTCTAGGCTGCGTTATACAAGCAGCAATATAGTTGCTGAATGAAGCAAAAACTAAAAATCAATATTGATGTCAGAAGTATTAATCCGAAATTCTGCTGCAATTATACCGGTATGTGTAAATGGCAATTGAACAAAATATGTGCTCAAAAGAAAATTCTGTTTCATGCTGTGTGTATGATTGAAGCTAAGGGTAGCGTAATTCTTACATTTCAAGATTCAGGAAATGTAGGCTATTCTTAACAAAATGGCTGTGCATTCTGGGCAATATCACTGCTGGAAGGGATGTTTTTTGTTGGCTCAGCTGGAGGGAGGAAAACCGAGGGCTTGAGCAAATGAAAATCCTCCCTCCACTTGATAAAACTGGAATGAAATCACTCTTCTGGTGGTGACCATCTTACACCTGGGACTTTTTGGGATTTCCCTCCTCCATTGGGGGGCGAGTGAGCACGAAGAAGCAGGCATTTTTTTGGATTGGAACACAGCCACTGTCTTCCCTCAGGATCCAGGAAAACACTGTGTTCCCTAAGGACTGAGGCTGGGAAAACCACCAAACACTGTGTTCCTTCCGGACTGAATAAATGCTGTCTTCCCTCAGGATCGTGCAAACCCTATTTTCCCTCTGGATCGAGCAATCTGTCTTCCCTCATGATCGCGCAAACACTGTGTTCCCTCAGGATCGAGGCAGGGAAAATCCACAAACACTGTGTTTCCTCAGGATCGGGTCTGTGAAAACCAGTAAACACCGTGTTCTCTCAGGATCAAGGGTGAGCACTCTGGATTGAGCAAACACTATCTTCCCTGAGGATCAAGGAAACACTGTGTTCCCTCAGGAATGATACTGGGAAAACCACCAAACACTGTGTTCCTTCAGGATCGAGCAAACACTGTCTTGCCCCAGGATCGAGGAGACGCTGTCTTCCCTTAGGATTGACTAAACATTGTCTCCCCTCAGGACCAAGCAAAGGCTGTCTCCCCTCAGCCCCAAACAAACGCTGTCTCCCCTCAGGATCAAGCAAACGCTGTCTCCCCTCAGGACCGAGCAAACGCTGTCTCCCCTCAGGACCGAGCAATTGCTGTCTCCCCTCAGGACCGAGCAAACACTGTCTCCCCTCAGGACCGAGCAAACGCTGTCTCCCCTCAGGATCTAGGAAATGCTATGTTCCCTCAGGATTGAGCGAACATTGTGTTCTCTCAGGATCAAGCAACCAATGTGTTCCCTCAGGATTTAGTCTGGGAAACCCTGTGCTGCTGGAAACTTTGTGGGAAGGTCCCACAGGTTGATATACAGGTTGTGTGAGAGTTTGCATTCAGAAACAGGTCCTGAAAAGGAGATGTATCATTTGGCCTGCACAGAAAAAAAGAATGATCTAAGACTAATATCATTCCAATCAGCAAAGAAATGTGTTCATCTGAAAATTATCTAAATATTGGTGCATTTTCATTTCTCTTTCATGGTTACAGACATTTCAGAGATCTGAGAATGACCTCTATTCCTTATTGCTTTGTGTCTCACAGGTCATTAGTAGACTTAATATTGTTATCTGTAGTCACATTGAAGTTTGGAAGCAAGCACAAGTGGGAAAACCATGTGCCCATTCAGCAAAACGCACTAACAAGTGTGTATGCTATTCAATGAAACAGTTTTCCATTGCTTTTGAATAAAATTGTTTTGCATGTGATTCTTGCAGCTTGCAGTGTCTTTGCTACACAACTGTATACTGCGTGCGTGGGTGCGTGTGTGTGCGTGCTCGGGCCAGGGTCCGACTGATAACAGATTTTTGTCTCGGATGAAAGGAATCTTGCAACAAGTGTAATCACAATATAATTTGGACTAAAAATAAAGAATATTGAGGATAATTGGATATTTTATTTAAACCTCACAGTTTAACAACAGTATTTTCTTCAACATGAGCATTAGACTACAGACTGAATTCCAGCATGTACTTTCGGGTACTTTTTGTTTTATTTATTTTTTGCTTGGGTGAAGTTGTGCTACTGTGCTGTACTCAAGATAATTAATTAATTCTCTAAATCCTTCCCCCTCAACAAAACTTAGAGGCAGCAAATCTTTGGCTAACATTTCGGCTATTAGCTGTGTTGTTCTGTCAACCCTGCTAGCATTGTAGCATGTATGTCTGTATTAAAAGACGTTATTCGTGTCTGGCTAGCGTCTTTGTTTTCATTTGACATTTTGTGCTTAAATGCGAGGTGATGGTGCATTTTACTAGTAGTAGAGTTATATGACAGCTTTGCACCACATAACTTGCACTGCACTGTGTTTTGTTCAATTTCATCAAATTGTTTCCACACATCACTGTGCAGTTTTCTAAGCCATTGTTAGCTATATAGCTAGTGCTACAGCTTTGGCCTAGAAGGGGCTCCTGCTCTGAAATGTCTCTGAAATGATTGTAGTCTATCTTAGTAGACCGTAAGTTCCTGCCCCCAATACCGCTGTAACCAATCACAAGATCTTAAATGATTTTTTTTTTTTTTTAAATGAAGATATGGCTTCGTTACTGGAAGGATATATGTTGTGTTGTTTGACACTGGACTTCGATCAGTGTAAAATGTATTTCACAAAGTTGCAAGATGAAAAAGATATATATATATATTATATAGTGTTGTAATTATCGATTATTGCTGTCCCTTGCCAGTGCTCAACACTCTTTTAAATCAAGCCTATGCAAATATTTAAAAAAAATAAAGTATGAGAATAGAAAATAAATCTTTAGAGACTGAGAAATAATCCACCGTGTTTACAGCCAAAAATGACATTTATTGATGCAAAACAGTACATTGCAAAAATGTCTCTGTCAAAGAGAAAATTGATACAGAAAATTTCATTTTCAAAGAAGTGCTCACCTGTTGAAACTGTACTGAAACAATCTCTGTCATAAAAGAGTATACAGAACAATCAACACATCTTATTGGAGAAACATCCAGAAGAAAAGGAGGGATAACAAAAGACAAAAGAGATTAAAACTTGTTCTATTTGTTCTATATGTTCTATTTCAGCTGAAAAAGAGAGGGAGTTCAGTATGTTTCCTTAATTCCTAATATTTCCTTAATCCTGCAAGTTCCTTTGAAAATCAGGCGTTGTGCACTGCCTGTTTATTTCAAAGGTAATGGGAGCAATAATATCTCATGTGGCTAATGCAGAGCTAAGTCTTAGAGGCGCTCAACAAAAATGGCTGGGGTGGGGCCACAGAAAACTGGCTGGATGGCCGGATCTGGCCTTTGATGTTCACCAAGCCATGGTTGTGCCATTGTTCAAAGGAGAACTGGTCCATGTCTGTGGATCCTGTTTCTTTTACGTTGGGAATTTATACATAGTTTGCCAGTTGGACAAGTCCTTGGATAGATTAATCGTCTATTTGGATTTCCTTTATTTTATATTAAAATTAGGTTTTAGGGTAATTTACATATCACCTCTGTGAAATGTGCAGACCCACTTTGTGGCAAAAGAGACTTCAAAAATGTTCTGTCAACTGGGTTTTAATGAGGTTGGAAGAAATAAAAAAAAGACCTGAGTAAACCACAAAATTGGTTGATCTCAAAATTTTAACCATTATTGTTTCATGTACAGTACTGTGGTCTCTGGGACTCCAAATGATGAGGAAGTAAAGCCAGTTTCAACACCACATAATGGTTAAGTGATTTGGGAAACTTCTTATCAATCACTGGCCGCTGCCAACCATTGGAATGCCTGTATTCTACACTCCAGGTGCACCAATGGTTGGCAACCCAGCGAGGGGTGGGCAGGTCCCCCGTGATGTATAAAAGTTAGAAAAGGCTATGCAATTATCTGTCTCTTTTACTGTTCTGCATAAACTTTCCTCTTGTCAGTGCTCTTCATTCGTTTGTTTTAGTTGTTGGCATGGCCTCATCCTTGAGATGGTTGTCCATTTCTGCCTCTGCTCTTTGCTCCAGGGTGCGTCTTATCTGAGGCTTCACTTTACCTTACAGGCACACTGCTGCAGCGGACCCATATGGATAATAACAATAATACAAATAATTATAATGCATTTGTATGTATCCCCTGTGGAATTTTGCTTCTCTATTTACTTCTCCCACTCAGACGTCTGAGGATAAGACAGATGTGTGTGCATGCATGTCTGTTTTATCCTCAGATGTAAATAGACTGCATTTGTGTGTATGTATATGCGTGCAGATGTCTGTTTTACCTTCAGGCGCAAGTAACTGTAGACTGTGTATGTGTATGTCTGCAGGCCTATGAGGAGTACACCAGTAAGCTTGATGCTCTGCAGCAGCGAGAACAGCAGCTCTTGGAGGCCATTGGGAATGGCGCTGACTTCTCCTGCACCTCCCCCACTCCCTCCCCTACCCCCACCCCTAGCCTGCTCGAAGTGAAAATTGGGGGGGCACAAGTGTTCCCCTCCACCCCCTCCACCTTGGCTGTGCTTCAGACCCCTTTGGACACCGCACGTGCCAACCCAAAGTCGCCCCAGAAACCCATAGTCCGGGTCTTCCTGCCCAACAAGCAGCGGACAGTGGTGAGTAACCCAGCTGCATGTATGGCCCTAGCCTATGGGCTAACACGGCTGAGATGTTCTAAGGCTAACATTTAAATAAAATTTCACACACCTTCTGGACTGTTGATGCTTTAAGAAGCATGATCCAAATTCCCTTTCTGTTAATCGCACTGTGCTGTCAGTTGGGCCTAGCCAAGAATATGGATTGTTTGCTAGATAAAGGAGTATTTTATCATATGAGTGAAAGGCTGTGAAGAAGTGTGTCAGGGGGTTTTACTAGTTATAAGGTACATTGTAGATCTCGTCAAGAAAACTGCAAAACAGATTTATTTTCTGTTTTTTTTCCAATCATACCAGCGATTTCATACCCTTTGAAATATCAGGCATCAAGAGGCCAGATATCAAAGGGCCATATCTTTGAGACCACTGGTTCAATTGAAAAATTTCCTTGATTCAGTGAGATGAACAGTATATCTCAACACCAGAAAAATCCCTGATGTATGGTTATAAATGTGTCCAGATTTTAACTCTCATGATGAAATGCACCTAACTGCGTCACCCTTTGTCTGTGCTGAGTACTTTGCAGCATTTTATAAAATGAGATATATGGAGCTAATGGTCTTCAAACTTATGTAGAAGTAATGACCATCTTTCAGGTTCCACAAAGTGAGTGACAATGGTCCTCTGTCCTGTTATGTCTGACTTCATGCGGTGACCCTGCCTGAGGTCACAAGGTTATAGGTACCAACATTTGGAGCTCAGATGTATGCCCTATGTCTCTTCTAAGTTTAACAGTACACCAGATGAATACAGATAAGTGGCGCATGAAGTTGTATGAGGGTCATTATGTTAATGCAATAATAGCTAGCCTATGTTTTTTGCCTATTTGCACACGGACAGTTTTTTGCACGTTGTTGTTGATTACAAAACATGAGTGAACGTAATGAACACAAGTCCTCTGATTTATGCAACACTGTAAATCTAAAATATGGACTCACTTTGGATTTTACAAAGTAAATACACAGCTGAATTTGCACATTTTAGGGGTGTAACTGTTCTCTTTTTAAAGCAAAACCACGGTTCATACAACTTGACGGTTTTTTCATATTTATCGTGTGTGTGCTGTACTTGTACTTGCCATTAGTTAGTCCTTTTCATACTAAGCTGCTGTCATTGTCTGAAGCATTTAGAAGCAGACTTTATAGTTTGCAAAATGCAAATAATTGCCAAAATATACCATAATATTGAATTGCATTACTTATGGAATCAGAAACCAAATATCGTTGTTGTTGTACTATTGAATTGGGAGGTCTCTGGCAATTCCCACCCCTATTAAATGCTGGCCTTGGTTTTTGAGGTGAAAAAAAGAATGTAGTAGGAGTAGGCTACATTTAATTATTTCAGTTTAGATGTGCAGCTGTTGTTTTTGCCTGAAATAAAGCTTTCAAGGTATAAAGCTTTAGAGGTATGACTCAACTTTTTTTCTTTACATGGTTCACGCTTTTAAAATTGTTACCAAAAAAAATCCAAAAAATTTGTAACATTGAGTCGCGATATTCATATAATCGTGACAGGTGAAGAATCGCAATAAAATTGACACATAGGTATTATGATAATATTGGGAGGTCCCTGGCGATTCCCATCCCAACTGACCAAAGTGCACTCAGTTGTGTGGGACAATGCTACATGGTAACATGAGGAAAGCGATGAACAATGTGGGAGTCCCTAGCTTAGGCTGACGTGTTTTCGGTTTTGGTACACTGAGGACTGCGGACCCATAGGGGTCACCCTGCCTGAGGTCACAGGGTTATGGGGTCACCCTGCCTAAGGTCCCAGGGTTATAGGGGTGACCCTGCATGAGATCACAGGGTTTTTGAGTTGACCCTGCCTGACCTGAAACTTTGTTTTTCTCAGGTCCCAGCTCGATGTGGTATGACTGTGCGGGACTCTCTGAAGAAAGCTTTGATGATGAGGGGTTTGATTCCTGAGTGCTGTGCTGTCTACAGAATACAGGATGGGTAAGACCTGCTCTCTCACTCTTTGTCCCACTTTCCCATGTTCCTCCCTTTTTCTGGGTGAGGTCTGAAAAAGGGGTTTATCTTTGCTTGTAATGCTACATACCAGGGGTGTAACGGTTCACCAAAACAACATTTTATCACCAGTTACTTATTATATTTGTTTAGTAACAGGTTTTGACTAGTTTAACCTTTCTATGTTTAGCCACTTGTGCTGAACTGTTATCTGCATTAATATTTATTACAATTTGATTTGATGTCTGAAAAAAATCCTTATTTTGATCAGTTGTTGCACTGTGATTTCAAGAATAGTAAACAATCAGTGTGCTTCAAACACCATTTATCCATTCTTATTGTTTGTTTACAATGTAGTAAAAATCTATCTTAACTTAGTCAGTGAAGAAAATATTTCCCTTTAACCTTCATTGGGGGGAAATAGAGGAAATCAGCAAAATTAAAAACTTCTTGGTTCAGAAGTCCATGTCATTTTTCCGTTGGCTGTTTGTGAGTTATAGTTTGTATTAACAGTTGTAACTGCTTTTATTAGTTTCTCACAATTTATCTTATCATCACAAGTAATCACTGCTGTCTGGCCTGTCTAGTGCAGCAGATGCTGCTTTCAGTGTGTATGGCAAACGTTAAAGCAATACATAGCCATCTGACTGGACACAGCTGAAGATTAAGTACAGTAAATCCCATCTGCACAGTCCTGTGTTGTGTATTGCACTCTTCAAACAAGTCTGATTTGAATTGCACATTTAAATAACTGGAAAACTGAATTCAGTAAACTTTTCCCAGACTGGCTAAATACCTCAGATCAGAATAAAGCTAGTAACCCTTTCGCCATGCCAAACAAGGGCCCTCTCAACAATGTTTTTTTCTTGCCTTCCTGTTCAGGGAGAAGAAGCCGATTGGCTGGGACACGGATATCTCCTGGCTCACAGGGGAGGAGCTACACGTAGAGGTTTTAGAAAATGTGCCATTGACAACACACAACTTTGTAAGTATGATAGCTTTCTGTGATGTAACAACAACAGCCTATTGAATAAAAAATTACAGTGCCATGAAAAAGTTTTGGCCCCCTTGTTTATTTCCTCTTTATTGCATACTCCTCTCACTGAAAGGTTTCAGATACATGTCCATGTCAATTCATCACACTTTTGGACTGCATTGTCATAGATATTAATTAAATTTGGTGTGTTGATTTGGTCATATAAGAAACCTGTGGAACCGAAATTGCATGCATCTTGGATCGCTATTAAGGGAGATGTGGGCTAACAAAGTTTGAGCTAATTCGTGTGACTTTGACTTTCCATATCTCGCTTAATATAGGCCATAGAGAAGTGGTTCTCATATTGTTCTAAAGCCCTTTTCCAGCTCTATATTAAAATGGGTAAAATTTACACTAAAGTTAGTTTACAGTGTCATCAACACCTCCAAGAAAGTATGGTCTTCGGTTTTTGAGTCATTGTCGAAATTTCATTACTTATCTGAAGTGGCATCACAAATTCTTTACAATATTGTTGAACAGCAGCTGCTGATCAGGCACATGCAAAATTAAAATGCACTACTTTCTTGATGGGCTCCCAGGCCAGTGGATAGCATGCTTGAAGAAATACAACATGGGTGGAATCATGAATCTGAACTTTCTGGAGGTATTGATGACATTAAGCTAATTTTGGTGAAAATTTTGATAATTAGCTCAAACTTTGTTAGCCCACATCTCGCTTAATAGCAATCCAAGGCATGTGCAATTAAGATCCACAGGTTTCTTATATGACCAAATCAGCATGCCATTTATTTGATTATGGACTTACCCTTAATCAAATAGAATATAATATTATACAAGGAAAACCCAAGCAAACATAAAACAGTTTTTACATTATTTACATTATTTTATTTTTAATTTAATTTTATTCAGGAACATCCTTGATGATGGATATGCTGGATACAACCCAGCGTATCCGAGGCATATGGGTAATTGGTGACTTTCTTTATTGAATGAATGGAAGCGGTGCAAGATACAACCCTCGGATACGCAAGGACGCTTCACCAGTGATGTTCCTGTGGTCCCTGGATGTTCCGGGTCTTTCAACATCAGAACCCCTCACCCAAGTGACCCTGTCAGGTTTCATTAAGTCTCGACTTGTGTCCCATCAGCACCTAGCCACGGTTCTGCCCTCTTTTTTCAAAGCCACCTAGTGGCTTTCTTTGCAGCTTCCATAACAGGGCTTATGGCCCTCTTTTTCGCTGCCCCAGTAATTGAGTGCGGTCAGTGGTTTGCAGAGTGAGCAATCTGCAAACCCTCGACAGCCCACTTCTATAGGCTCACAATGAGCCCCCCAGCCTGGCCTCCTGCACTGCCCCACCAGCACCTGGTACTTGGAACGCCTCGCTTCCCAGGGCACTGTTAGTTTGCACATGACCGTCTACTTTGTGATGTCTGAAAAGATGACTATGACAGGGTGGAGTGTTTTAGTTGTTATATGATCTGGGAACTTTAGCTCTTTCCCCAGGTCCACTCTCAGCTGCCAGTCTGAAGCTGTGGTGTAGAGGCTTCCTCTTGGCTGTGGCTGTAGACAGGGCTTCTCTCCAGCCTTGACAAAAGTGGTGGTGTTTGCTGGATGGCCACAGTCGATGGCTGTGGTGACAGATTCAGCAACTGCTTTAAGCATCTGGTCTCGGTGCCACCAGTAGGACCCATCTCCAAGGGCTTTGTGGCAGTTGCTGAGGAGATGTTCAAGGGACACTCTCCCAGAGCAAAGAGGGCAGGAAGATGTCGCACTCTTGCTCAAGGTACGAAGATTGGCAGGGTTCAGCAGGGTGTCATAGACCGATTGGACCAGAGGTCAGCTCGCCAGAAGTCTGAAAAAGTGATCTTGCGCTTCAAAGCTCTCTCCAAGCTCCTTGCTGTCTGAGCCCCACTATCCTGCTCGCTCATGCTTCCTCTACACCTGCATGCTCTTCTTCCTGGAGAAGATGATGTCGCTTCTTTCCATGTGCTTTGCTTGCCTGACTGCTTGGGAAGTAGGCTAGGCCCGCTCGCCCCATTGCCACTGCCCCCACAAGAGCCTTTTAACTTAGCCGTGACTCTACCACCTCCAGCTGTCTCTCCGCCCTCCACTTTCTGCCTGTGCAGACCTCTATGCTAAAAGACAACTCCTGCTCTTTTGGGGTCTCTGAAGTCTTGGTATTACATGACTTCTCTTGTTAACAACACCATGAATTCTTCAGAGAGGCCACTGAATGGGAACTGCAGGATGTTACTGCTCCCATACAGAGCAGCGTTGCTCAGACTCCTGGGCAGACTAAGCCAGCTCCACAGATAACTGCTGACTTTCTTCTCCAGGACCTTGACAGTTGTCATAGGGATTGTGTATAGTACCAGGGGCCACAAAACTGGAAAACTGGATTTGTCAACCTAGTGTGCCAGGCCTCAGGGTCTCTGCTGGTGTTTCCTCTGGCTGTTGAACGGCTGTTCTGTCAGTGTAAGGATGGTGGTTGTGGACAAAGTGAAGCAGAACTGGTTTAAAACTCATCCTTGCCTAGGAAATGGCACATACATAATGATGTAAAAACTGTGTTTTATGTTAGCTTTGGTTTCCCTTGTCTAATGTTTTATTTGATTGTCTGAAACCATTCAATGGGATATACTGTGGTATAAAAGACGAAATCAGGAAGGGGGCAAAAACATTTTCAGGGCACTGTATGTATCACTCACAAATGGGTGACCCTTGTACCAACCTATATTAAACATATCTAGGTTATATATATCTCATGCAATATACAGTACTAGTCAAAGGTTTAGACACACCTACTGAAAATCATATATTTGTCTGTCTTATAGTGATTTTCATCTTAAGGGTTATGTTAAAATAACAAATTAATTTCTTACATAAATGTAAATCGTCAAGTTTATTTCCAAGTAAGATGTTTTTCCAAAACAACATTTTTATTGGGAAAAAGGTCTTCTGAGCCAGTACCCAAGCTTTGTGGTTTTGCTTTAAATATCACAAAGATGTTATAGTTACAATATATCAACAAACAGTGATTGCAAAGTGTTTGCAGGTACCACAAGTACTATATATTATCCTGAAGACCTTCTTTCCTAGTATAAACACCTGAGATAATCATGTATGCCGTGACAAGGAAGAGTGGATACCAAGGGACTTATTTGGTAGAAAGCTTTGCCTTTTTTGTAAATAATCAATAATAGGGCAAAAAAAGCAGAACTTTGCAAAGAGAAATTTCAGTCCATAATTACCTTAAGAAATGATGGCTAATTAGTCAAGAAAATCACAAAAACCATCAAACGCTACAATGAAACTCGCTCTTTCATAAGATCTTCATCTATGAAGACCACGCATCACCTCTGCTGCAGATGACAAGCATATTAGAGTCATGAGGAAAGAAATTGCCAGTTAACCACACTGCAGATTAAAGCTTAAATAAATGCTTCACAAAGCTCTATTAGCCAGCACATCTCAACATCAACTGTTCAGAGGAGATCAGGTCTTTATGGTACAATTGATCCAAAGAAACTTCCTCCGAGGGATGTAAACAAGAACAAACAATTGGCAAAAGGTTTGGGCAAAAGATCACAGCCTGTGGACACTAGAACAATGGAAATCTGTTCTTTGGTCAGATGTGTCCAAATTAGAGATTTTTTGCCTCCAATTGTCTTTTTTTTGGGACACAGAGGAGGTGAACAGATGACGCCAGTATGTCTGGTACCCACTGTGAAGCATGGAGGGTTGGTGTAATGGTGTGGGGGTGTTTTTCTCCTGATGCTGTCAGAGATTTATATAAAATTGAAGGAACGCTATACCAGCATGGCTACCACAGCATTTTTCAGTGACACACCATCCCATCTAGTTCGTGCCTTGTTGGGCCGTCATTTGTTTTTCAACAAGATAATGACCCTAAGCACACCTCAAGGCGGTGTAAAAATGATCTTGTAAAGAAGGAAAGAGATTGAGTGCTGCAACAGATGACCTGGCCCCCACAAGCTTGCACCCTATAGAGCTGGTTTGGGATGAGTTAGCCTGAAGAGTAAGACTAAGGCATCCAACTTTTGCCCAGAACTTGTGGGAACACCTTCAGGACTGTTGGACAAGCATTCCAGGTGGCTAACCCTGGAAGCTGGTTGAAAAAATGCCAGGAGTCTTTAATGCTGTCATCATAGCTAAAGGGTGCTATTTTGAAGAATCTAAAATTTAAGATAATTTTGACTTGTTGAACACTTCTCTTGCTTGACACAATATTTGATTTGTATTACTTCATTGCTTTGAGGCCATCTTGTAACTGTAAGGCAAATAACATAGCGAAAGTAGAGAAAAATGCATAAAAAGCAGGTGTGTCCAAACTTTCCACTGGTATTGTATAATAAATACATATCCTAGAATAAATATTTATCTGTTCTGCTAAACAAAATGTGCCAATCTCCTTGTCTTGGCAGAAACTTATAAAAAACATTTTAGCAGATCAAGGCGCATTAGCCTTTTTCCCTGCAACTATATCACTACTTTAAATCACTTAACAAGCTGTTGGAAGATCAACCTGCATTTTATGGTTATTTGCCATACTTTATTTCCTGCATAGTCATCTGCCCACCTTAGGGAGAAACTGTGGGCATGATTGAGTCAAAGAAATATTTTTTGAGTAACAGTCTAAAGAAGATGAGGGTATATTCCATGTATGTATATTATTAATATACAGTATGTATGCATATAATCAGATTCAAATAATTAAATAAAGGCAGACTTAAAACTCTTCTAAAAACAGGATTTTTACTCCTTCATTTTTTCCTGATTAGGTACGAAAGACATTCTTCACCTTAGCCTTCTGCGATTTCTGCCGGAAGCTGTTGTTCCAGGGCTTCCGCTGCCAGACATGTGGCTACAAATTTCACCAGCGCTGCAGTACTGAGGTTCCCCTCATGTGTGTCAACTATGACCAGCTGGAGTGAGTGCTCCGATCGCCCAAAAACCTACTGCACCCCGATCGCCCCCAAAACCTGCTGCACCCAAGCGCCCCAAAACCTGCTGCACCATGAGCAGCCCATAACCTGCTGCAACCTGCGCACACCCCACTCCCAAAACCTGCTGTCCCTACACAGCCAACACATCCCAAAACCTGCTGCCCCCCACAAACCCACTGACTGTTTGCTGCTTCCATAACAAAATACAGAAATAGAGTTGTCAACACAGATGACAGAAATGAATAATCTGCTGTAGTAAATATATAGAAAAGAAAATGTACAAATGTACACAGTTGATTACGAAACAGCTGGAGTGAGCCCGGATCTGTGTGTGCTGCTTGTTTACCTGCAGTTTGTTACTAGTGTCCAAGTTTTTTGAGCACCACCCCATAACGCAGGAGGAGGTGTCGTCTGAGGGGACCACGCCCCTTTCCGAGGTGTACCCATCCCTACCACCCTCCGACTCCACTGGGTAAGACTGTGACCTCAGCCAGCGTTACTTACCACCCATCCTAGCTGAGGCTGCTTTGTAAGAGATGTTGAGCAGTTTCTCTCATGTTTACTGATTCTGAGGATTTACAGTCCTCAGTGGCTCTCAGAAGCTTTTGAGATGTTCTGATAAACTACATGAACAATGGAAGATTCAGGTCCCTACTAAAATAGGGCCATCAATCTCTGCTAAAACCTGATTAGCTGGTGAATTTAAATTCTGTTTTTCTCTTTGTGACCCCTCTCCCAATACTCCTCAGGTCCCTGTGCCACCCCATTGCCTCCCCCTCCAAGTCCATCCCCATACCCAGCTTTCGGCCAGGGGAAGAGGACCATCGAAATCAGTTTGGCCAGAGGGATCGGTCATCCTCTGCTCCCAACGTCCACATCAACACCATTGAGCCTGTCAACATTGATGTAAGTCCACCTCCCTGTCCTGTGTCGCCATTCCCAGCCGTGAATCACACTGTAATGTGTCACACTGAGCCACCTTCACTGTATTTGCTTTAGTGATACAAACTAGACAATGAAGTTTAAATCCTTAGCTTTGCTGTTTGGTTATAAAAACACATTGCAGAAAAAATAAAAATTGTAAGTTCATTTGGTAATCATTTGGTAAGTAATTTGGGTGACTGTACATACATTTCTCCTATTCCAGGACTTGATTCGAGATCAAGGCTTACAGAGATCAGATGGAGGTAAGATTCTCTGAAATATATGTTAATCCAGTGAATCTCCTGCCTTTGTTCTGTTTTTTGGGTCACATTTACCTTGTTCGTTTGAGGCTTGACCTTCCATTTCTTTCACAGTCAGGAAGAAATGGTTTGATGGCATCCATTTTGTCCCCTCCAGCTATAACTGTACTCATGGCTGTTAACATAGTCATTGTCACACTGGCCGGTCTCCCATTGGAAACCCCTGGGAACCCTGTGTCAAAACAGACACATAGATTTCATCCAAACCATTTTAGTCTGAGACTTTGAATCTCTCTGTAAATCAGATTTAGCAGTGCACCACACTGGGCTAGATATTTATGGTGTCCTGCTGTCCTACCCTTTCTTTGCCTCCAGTGCACACACAGGGTTGGATCTCTGTGGTGTCCTGCTGTCCTACCCTTTCTTTGCCTCCAGTGCACACACAGGGCTGGATCTGTATGGTGTCCTGCTGTCCTGCCCAATCTCATCCCCTCACCCCACACCCAAACATCATTGTGACTGCAGATCTCACCTCTCCCACAATTCCCCCCACAGGCTCTACCGGGCTGTCAGCCACGCCTCCCGCCTCCCTCCCTGGGTCGCTGACCAGTGTGAAGGCAGCGCAGAAGTCCCCGAGCCAGCCAAGGGAGCGCAAGACATCATCTTCCTCAGAGGACCGCAATAAAATGGTGAGATGCTGCAGTGCTTCCTTCACATCACTTGGCAATGTAGGTGTAACTTTGTGTTCTTGTCCCCCCTGCCTTGATGAGTGTTTGCAAGCTTATGCCAGTGCTGCAGCAAGCTTATTCACTGTCCTAGGATGAAGCACAAGTGGGACCTGAAAAGTGGGTCTGTCTGGTCAGTACCTTGGGGAAATCCTGTCTGAGAAACCTCATGTGTGCGTTCAGCTACACTACACAATCCTGTAGTCATGCTGTAGAAATGCTGTAGCCATGCCATAGCAATGTCATAGCAATTCTGTGGTGTTGCTGGAATGGTACAGTAACTTCATAAGTCAACTGTGTGTCCTTTGAGAGCTGCTCTTCCTATTCATGAGGAAAACCCAGTATGTAAACTTTAAATGGCTTCAACCATCATTTATTAGCCACAATGTAGCTAGAATATGAAATATGAAAAAAAAGTGCTCTCTAGCCCAGTGTCACAGCAAATGTCTTGTTTAACTTACTCTGTCACACTTTTCTGGGGACATACACCACCCATCACAGATCTCTGTAACACTTTTCCAGATAGTATATAGTGATTTTAAAGATGATGTTCTTATCCAGAGTGACTTACAAATCACATTGATCAGATGTGGATATCTTGGTTACTTGTGTTACAAGTATTCATATTTTTAAAAATAGGACTCAGATTTGGACCACTTTTGGTCCCTACAATAATTAGTTATCCCGATAATCCAAAATAACCTGTTTAATTACTTCCATTCACTTTTTCACAGTCTATGCTATATGTGTCAACACTTTGACTAAGATCTCTTTGGAAATATGGTCCTTATACCTTTGTGAGTTGATGCAATAAATCCAGACCAAAGTCTTCATTTTTGTGAAGAAAGATATATTTATTACAACAGAGAAACTTGTGGGTCTCCTCTCCAAGTACAGAGACAAAAAGACACCAACTACCTAGTCACACAGACATTTAAACCCAACAACCCAGCTTTGAATTGTGGGCAAATGGCTGAAACCATATAGTAGGTTGTTGGCACCTTGAATCTTTCCTGTTCAGACAAGACCCCCATCAACACAGAGGACAGGATCTGTATTGAAGCTGGGAAAGGATTGCATTTGCATACCTGTAACCCTGTTAATTAGGCTGCCACCATCCAGTGGACAAACCTGGTATTTCAGTCTTACGTCGTTTTTGATTTGAAGCATTTTTGAGCATTAATTCCGTACATAGTATTAAAAAATATTTACTCCATTTTTTGTTTCACAGTGAACATCACTTTTGTAACACTTTGAGACCGTGATTTCAAAGGCACTTTGATCAAGTGCTGCCAACTTCTCTTCTTGGGTCATTTGATATGTCATGACCCAAGTGTTAACCACACAAAGTCAACCACAATCTTTTGATCTGACGAGTTTGTGTGATGCGACAGTGAGGGTTAGATGGCTGGCTGACACTTTCTCTCTGTTAGAAAAACCTGGGGCGACGAGACTCCAGCGATGACTGGGAGATCCCAGAAGGACAGATCACGCTGGGACAGAGGATAGGCTCTGGCTCATTTGGGACCGTCTACAAGGGGAAATGGCATGGTAAGAGTGTGGAATTGGCACAGAAAGAGAGGGGAACCCTCATTTCCTGATGAAAACTACAATTTGAAGTGTGCATACCCGAGTTTAACTGAATTAATGGAATCTGCGTCTCCACCCCCAATTCGCACTGCTAGGCAGAAGCTTTAGAAGCCAAGTGTGATCGTAGCATTAGGCTGTTTGTGTGTCTTATGAACATGCTAATTTACCCTGCCTATATGTGTATGAGTATGTGAAAGGATTGTTGATAGTTTTCAGTGTTGTTAGGCTGTCTTTTTTTTTTATGAAAAGGGGTGGGTCTGTTACCTTTTTTGGGTTTTATCAACAATTATAAAAATAAATGAATTAATCCTAGACTTAAGGGCATGACCCTAAATGTGCACATAGGATTCAAGGGGATAATAATACTAGTTATTATACATGGTAAGAGAGGAAAAATGGCATGGTAAGAGAGGGGAAAGAGAAATAATACAGCAATATTTCATCCACTTGTCTCCAAAAGCCATACCAATGACTGCCATGCCCCTTACTTCAAGATAAAAGGGATATGTTGCAAAAGGGCCATGCTGCATTTGTAGAAACAGAAACCCAACCAAAATTCAGAGTTAATGTTAATTGGGTGCCATTGTAGTGTTTATACACTTTATGCTTGCAGGGGACGTTGCTGTGAAGATGTTAAACGTCACTGCCCCAACACCCCAGCAACTGCAAGCCTTCAAGAACGAAGTGGGCGTTCTGAGGTAAACCAGAGAACTCTGAAATCTCACCATCCTGTTCTTTGTTTGAATAGCTACATGAGGGTCAAACATCAGGCTTCATCAAAGAATCACCCTTGGCTGTAGTAACTGTTCCAGTAAATATCCACTAATTATCCTATTCTGATCCTGAAGATTCACATTTCAGGGGTGTTCAGATTTCTTTCCTCAGTATAATATCTGTAAATAGAGGTGGTACTTTACATTACAGGCTTGTAACAGATGAGACAGAATGACATAAACTGCAAAGGCAAGTGCATAGATCAATGTAAAAATACCATAGAAGAGGAAAGTATAGTCCCAAAGAAAAGAAAAGTGGAAAATGGTAGGATTCAGCTGAGAACCTGTTGATTAACCGGTAAAGGAATTTAAGTGGTTAAGTTACAAACATCAATGTAGACCAATATGCAGAAAAGTACAATTTAGTAACAGGCAAATTAAGTACAGTTCTTTAAACAATATAGCAGTGGCAAAGAAGAACTACTAGAAAAGTGCAGTGGAGGGTTAGTGGAGGTGGAGCTGAGGTCCAATCTGAAGATGTGAGTCTTCAGTCTGTGCCAGGAGGTAGTCAGTGTTTCTGCGGTTCTGATCATTGTATTGTAATCATTCCAACACTGGGGGGCCAGACCGTATAGGAGACATGGCTACGAAGTGCCGGTAGTTGGTAATAAACCGTAATAAAAACACTCAGAGCAGCACTTTAATAGAGGTAGTTTAAAACAGTTGAGGGTGGAAGGGGCAGACAACGAATGTGCCTGAAATTCTTCTGTGTAGGTGGTAGCAGACTAAAAAAACATTTTAGAGCTTGAGACTGTCATGTATAATGGTGATTATTACATAGTGGATTGTTGCAGGGAATGGGCGTAGGTGTCGTGGCTTGGGATTGATGCAGGGAATGGGGATGAGTCCCAAAAAAAACATGTGAAAATGTATAATTCAGGTGAGAACCTGCACAGTAAAACTATAATCATACTGACACAGCCAAACGAGAGGAGTAGGCCCCTCTGTAATAAGGGAAGAAGAAATAAAGAAAACTGGAAGACATTTTGAAATGTGGATTGCCCAGCATGCAAAGAGTAATTGTAAAGACATAAGATACTAGCATTGTTTATTCAGCCCCAGTTACAAGCATAACATTTTAACCTAAAATCTCATGTGCAAGTAATGTTTATGCCACCCTCATTTCTCACAGAAAAACACGACATGTGAACATACTGCTCTTCATGGGCTACACCACCAAGCCCCAGCTAGCCATTGTCACCCAGTGGTGCGAAGGATCTAGCCTCTACCACCACCTGCACATCATTGAGACCAAGTTTGAGATGATCAAGCTGATCGACATCGCTCGCCAGACAGCCCAGGGGATGGAGTGAGTGAGCTACTGCTTGTCGCTTTCAGAAAGACTGCTGTTGGTCACTTTCTTAAGCCACTAATGTCGGAGAATTAATTGTCCATTTGATTTTCTGTAACAAACAGGAAACTAAGTCTGTAGAAGATTGTGGAAAATGTCTTAGGGCCAGAATTACTCAGGAATAGTTGCAGAGCAAATGTATTCGCTATGTAGCAACTCTTGCATTTGCAAATACCGAAATATTAATGACTGATTTAGCAAGAGTAGCTCTAGTTACACAATCAATAATTAAATGCCCTCATTTCAGAATTTTGTGGTAGCAGATGCACATAGAAAGGGTTAGATAAGACATGCTTACACATCCAGATAACAAGGTGCTATGAAATAACAAGTAATGAGGGAACCACAAGAATAATAAAACTTAAATTGACAGATCAGGTGACAGATATAACGGCCAACAGCTTCATAAAGCTGTATTACAGCATAGGAATTAAACACCAACCAAGAGGAGAAAGTTTTGGAGTGGCACAATATATAATATTACTTATTAGCTGCAGGCCAACAAATTGAACAGTTTAGGAAGTTGCCTAAAAAATAGATGGCATGATGTTAGGCAGCATACAAAAACCTTTCCTACAATGTAACACAGGGGAAAAGACACAGCTGGTGGTCCAACAGCAGAAAAAATATTAACACTGACTGAAGCAAGGTTATTATAATGTGGCTAACATATTCCACTTGGTCCACACTCTCATTTTCTGCAGATTTGTGATTACTTGTTTTGCATCACACAAAACCTGTACATTCATGGGATACGTGTGTTTTCTATGTCTGAACACGTGTTCATTTTATGACTGAACAACACAGTTGCACCCCACAAAACTGTACTTTGAAAAGATCGAAAAACAAGACCATGCAAAGTTAGCACTATCACTTCACCATAGCCTACAGAATATTTGATCTCTTTTCTTATTCTGCTTTGCCTTTGTCTGCTGTGTCTCCTCCTGACTCTGACTGCTGCTGTAAAAGAGAGAAGAGAGATCAGCTTATTAACATGCCTTTGATAGAGTGAGGGGGGGTTTAAAAGTTCTGGCTTAAAGTGGAGAATCGCAATAACATTTAGTAACATTTAGTAAATTGGACAGAGAACTTACTTGGCCTCATTTTCTAAATTTTCACCCTGTTGTAGTTCCTTCACCCCAGGTATGCATGAAGAGGTTTTACAATGAATCAAGAGGAAAGTCACAGTGAATCAAGTGATGTAGTCCCCTCAAATTCCATCTTGAGTGATTTTCACCTGTTATGACTATTTAGTGATTTACACATAAATACTGCAATACCTGAAAAGCAGTCACAATCCATTAGTACATTTGGCCCTTAGTCTTATATGCGAAGGCTGTGAAACATACCACAGAGCACACATAATAACCTGCCTCATACAAGATCTCCTACAATCTAAAACTCTGAAAATATTTTGTATGTTATATCTATTTTTGGACTAAAACATTTTCCTTTTTACTCCACAGCTACTTGCATGCCAAGTCCATCATTCACAGGGACCTGAAGAGCAACAGTATCCTCTCCACTGGTCAAACTACTTCCTATGTCAACAGTCTAAATGAAGTAATGGTTTCATGGAGAATCGTATGTCCACCAAAGCGTATTCATTCATCAGGCATGAACTTTATAATTAGGAAACTTGAAAATAAAGCATATTATGGTAAAAAAAAAAAAAAAACGATGGTTTTGTTGTCAACAATCTTCACACTGCATAATGTCATTTACATATGCATGTGTGTAAAAATGGAAACATAGCATTACTTGAGGTGTGTAGGAGCTATTGAAGGTTCAGCTAGAGCAGGTTAAGTACTTTTCACATTTTCTTAACTGTTTGATTGTTCTGTTGTTAGTTTAGTTGTAGTTTACTGCTCTTTGGCACAGTGTATCTGTATCCGTTTTCTCATTTTTCTAGCAATTGTGGTTGCTAGAGAATTTAGTTGACCGAAACCAGTAGATAACAGGGTAATTACTCAGTCATCTGCTGCTATTGTTTTGCTAATTATCAAGGCCTGTACTTTCGCAAGTAGTAGCCTATATTACAATTGTTAACTAATGGAGGTTAGAAGGGTGCATTACTTCAGGTGTGTAGGAGCTGTTCAATTGTTTGGCTAGAGCAGGTTAAGTACTTGTTTTTTTGTCAGTTGTGCAGTTTGCATTTTAATTACTTTTTATTATTTTGGACCTGCACAGTAATGTTCAAAAAGAGCTTTGGAACATAGGATCCCTGAGAGCTGGACATGTTGCAGTTTTGGATTAGGGGTGTGTATCTAACGGAGGCCTGAAATTTCTTAGGGAAAGAAGTTCTTGAAAATTACAAGTGTACGCTTGTGTAATAATGAAGTCACTTTCCCTGGCATATGGGGAAAAAACTTGTGTGATGATCTGTTCCCTTAACCACCTCCTGCTTCTCAGACATTTTCCTACACGAGGACCTGACAGTAAAGATTGGGGATTTTGGCCTGGCCACAGTGAAATCGCGCTGGAGCGGATCACACCAGTTCGAGCAGCTCTCTGGCTCCATTCTGTGGATGGTCAGTGCTGTCTTCAGTCAGATGTACAGGGCATATAACTGTATCTTAGTTACACGAACATTGCATAAGATTTGAATAAATATATGCTAGCATAGTTTCTGATGCTGGCCCAGGTAGTGTTCATTATTGCTCATTACACCATAGAAGTACCTATATTTCATAAGGGGGTCTCCAACTTATTTTAATTATAGAAGAAACAAATTCTTAAATGTTTACTATTTTTTAAATGTTCTGTGTTCCTAATACAGTATTTTATTTGTCAAATCTGCAACCTGTGATGTTAGTGCTGCAATACCAGTTTTTCTAAGTGTAAATTGTTTAATTAAAAAATTGGTCTTATATTGGAGAATGGAGAAATGTTAGGTTGACACTTTGTACGGTGTAATTGTGTGACAGGAGTGTTAGCTAAGTTTCTGTACTATTATAAGTCATGAGCATCTTATGAGAACATCCTTGTTTTTCTGTATTAGCATTCAGAATAATTTAGGGAACCATTTTACTTGCTCTGGCTCTTCTGTATATAAAAGTGTAGACATGCCCCTCTTGAGTGTTTCTTTATCAGTGGAAAGTGTGAGTTGTTCCATTTGAAAAATTTTAATATAATTTTAGAGGATATACTGCTTGCAGTTTCATTCCTTAGTCAGGTGATTGGTCAGTTCATTTTTTTTTTAAAATTTAACCTTTATTTAACCAGGAGAAGACCCGTTGAGACATAACGTCTCTTTTACAAGGGCGACCTGGACAAGAGGACATCAGAGAACATTAAAACAATTACATGACGTTACATTCCAATTAAAACATTAAAACAATAAAATATACAACAACATGTCATCAATTAACCAATCCAGACTACAGGAAACATTTACACTCCTCCTGCTCAGCATTTTGAACATCATATCCCTGATGTTCTGTTATCCATCCATATATATATAAAAAATAGTATATGCTCATACTGTATTTATATGCAATTTCTGACTAAACCAAGCAGCATAGTTTTTTTTATCATTGTGTTAATTCCTGTCCTAACATGGTTATTGTTATACTTGGTTATTGTTGTTGTGCTTTAGGCTCCGGAGGTGATCCGACTGCAGGATAAGAACCCATACAGTTTCCAGTCTGATGTCTACGCCTTCGGCATTGTGCTGTATGAGCTCATGTCTGGAGCGCTCCCCTACTCAAACATCAACAACCGTGACCAGGTCTGAATGTAGGCCTTTGTCCATTTCCTTTACAACTGTGTACTTTAAATTTAACTAAAATATCATGTCAGCATTTAACTAGCATCCTCTGAAATACATTTGTAGATGAAATACAAGTTCTCTACACATTATTTGGCACCATAGATTATGTTAATGGTTGTGCATGTCCCATCTTTGCTATGGGTTATCTTTATTGTTGGATGTGTCCTCTCTTTGCTGTAGATTATCTTTATGGTTGGGCTTGTCCTCTCTTTGCTATAGATTATCTTTATGGTTGGGCGGGGTTACCTGTCCCCAGACCTGAGCAAAGCACGCAGCAACTGCCCCAAGGCCATGAAGAGGCTGATGGCTGACTGTTTGAAAAAGAAGAGGGAAGAGCGGCCTCTTTTCCCACAGGTAAACTTCCTGCATGACAGCACAGGACTCCCAGTTTATTTGAACAGATATACAAGTGCAATAGGCATATGGTATGACAAGAACTCATACAGCATGGGTATTGTCAGCAGTTTAGTAGTCGTCAGTTAATTGTTATGAATAAATGACATAAATTTGGGCTGTGACAAACCAGGATTAATATTAATAAATAAAAAAGTTGTGTGCACCCCTGGCCTATGCTATATTTTTGATTCCTGTATTTTGAACCACAGGAGGGCACCATTTATTAAAATGTAACAGTATTATATTTTTACAAATCATAAATGAGTTTTGATGCATGAAAAACAAGCATGATGTGCGATTAGGCTGTGACGGTACTCTCTCTGTGTTATTGGGCTGTGACAGTACTTTCTCTGCGCGATTGGGCTGTGACAGTACACTCTCTGTGCAATTGGGCTGTGATGATACTCTCTGTGTTCTGTTGGGCTATGACAGTACTCTCTGTGTTGTCAGGCTGTGACAGTACTCTCTCTGTGCGATTGGGTTGTGACAGTACTCAGGCTTTGACAATTCTGGACTCTGTTCTGACAGATACTGGCCTCCATAGAGCTGCTGGCACGCTCCCTACCCAAAATCCACCGCAGCGCCTCAGAGCCTTCCCTCAACCGGGCTGGGTTCCAGACAGAGGACTTTAGCCTTTACGCCTGCGCCTCTCCTAAGACCCCTATCCAGTCAGGGGGATATGGTGAGTGATCCTGGGCCCCTCCTAAGACCCCTGTCCCAGCAGGCAAGTGGGCATGCAAGTGTAGCTTAAAGCACCTTACATTAAGTCCTAATGCAGACTGATGCTCCCTTGCACTAACCCTACGTTCACATATCTGTGGAATTTCCACTCTGCATTTTGCCGGTTATTCCTGTTCATGACAATGAGAAATATCCATTAACACTGCACTTTTTCCATTCGCCATCCACTGTGTTCAGTTGGATGGAAAAACAAATAGAACAATGTTCTATTTTTTCCATTGATGGGAGTGGAAAACCAATTTAAATCCCTCCATTTCTCAAAGCTTTCATTCGATGAGAAGAGAGTGGGGTTAAACATTAAACACATCTGATATATTTTTTATTTTATTTTTATTTTAACCTCGATTTTCCCAATCCAAACTTCAACTAAACGTGTTGACCCCAGTGCAGCACACAGCAGAAGGAAGACGTAGTCAGCATACTCTGAGTTTGTGTTGCCACTGGCGCCCAGAATGACCAGAGAAGGCACAGTAGTGAAGATGAGACCAACAAACTTAGTTGGCTTACCCTGCATCATCCCTGGCAAGGCTGGCCAATTGTTAGCTCGCCGATGTGGACCTCCGGCCATAGCTAGCAATGTTGAGACCGGGATTCAAACCCTGACCTCAGGGGCTCCCAGGCAAATGTCTTACCCTGAGAGCCACCCGGAGACCACATCTGATATTTCATAATAAAATTTTGTTCATTCTTGAGGTTCAAGGACTCTAGCTAGTGATATTTATGCATTTTATTGTTTGAATAATTAAGACCTATAAAGTATAGACTATCCTATCTAGCTAACTAGTGCTAGCTAACTTGTTTGTTATGGTCAAAACTAGGCTGTCATGCCTAGCTAGCTAAATATATTGATGATAATTATTTGGCTGCCATCTATATCTATTGTCATAATGTAAAAATGTATCACTAGTGAGTTAAATGTCCACTGTAAAACAGTCCCAATCAGTGTTCGCTGATTTTTGACAGATGTGACGTCCTTTGTTCTGCACTCTCACTTGTGGAATGCAGAATGGAAATTCCACTTATGTGTGATGAACGTAGGATAAGGCTTAATGCACCCTGTAGCTCCTTAAATAAGGCCTACTGCAGCGTGTGGCTTCCTAACACTAAGGCGTAATGCAGACTGAAGCTCCCCAACACTAATACCTAATGCAGATCAGCCTAAAGGAGATGCTAGATATGCACCATACTGATATCTCTTGTGTTTTAGCAAATGTTCAGCACAATTACCCACAGGTAAACCATATCCATGATTGGCCTTATGGTGGAACTTTTGAGTCTGGCCATATAAATGTGTTTAGAGGATACCAATTTAACACAAGTTCAGGCACTATAAGTGCTACATATTCTATTATTTTTATCTTACTTATTAATGAAATGTGCACTTGTTCAAGGTTATAAGCATATTTAGTGTCTAGAATATGGCTTTATTTGACTATATGGTGGCACTGTGGGAGTATTTTCGTCATTTCAACCTGTCCATAAAGGTTTGGACAATGATTTGCAGCTCTGTTTATTTTTAGAATTACATGAGGTATCACCATCATTACTCTAGCCAATCATTCTGTTTAGATACTTAAAATATAAACTGGTCTGCTTAATATTATTAGGGAGTTAAGAAGGTCTTTGTAATAATCACTAATGGAATGTATTCTCATGGAATTTTCACGTGTTGTGTTCTTATCTTCTGTTCACAGGAGAGTTTTCAGCATTTAAGTAGCAGAGAAAAATCTACAAGTACATCCCTTATCACCTTTCAAAAAGTCTTGTATTCCTACAGTGGGTTCATCCATTTACAAAAAGAAAAAAAACAATAGTTAAGAAATTGCGCTGTTTCCTTTCTTGCAATCTTAAAAGCAACAACTGTAGTGGAACAGCAAAAACCAAAAAGACATCTTAAAATGAGGAAAAAATTTGGCTGTAAATGAAATACACTTGAAAGATGTTACCAAAAAAATTCAATCAGCAAGAAAACCATGAAGGTGTGGGACAACCCCTTAGGAGACAGAGATGATTCACCCACAATCTCCTGGCAGCCTCTCTGGAGAGGAGGAGATGGGAGGTAAGCTGGAAAAGAGAAGAGAGGGAGGAGAGACAGCAGTCACCGTGGTGATGCCTCATCCTGTCCCCTCCAGTGGGGAGGGGGGTGGGATCACATAAGGCAAGCCAGAACACGGGATCGGCATTTTGACCAATGGCACTAGAGGACTGTGAATGGGGCTGTCAGTCCCAGCAGCTCATTGAACAGCCCACTTGATGGGCCTGTGTCATAGCCAATGACAGAGAGTTACCAGAGATCACAGGGTCAAACCTGTTGAAAGATGACTTGAATGTTTAATTTTTGTCTTTAATTTGTTCCGTTACTTTGTTCTTCTTCTCCATGTTTGGATTGGAGGTAGTGAAGTGAAGTGAGGATGGAAGGTGGGTAAAAATATTTTTGTCCTGCTTTTTTTTTGTTTCATCTTGTTCTGAAATGAGTCTGTGAGTCATGTAGACTGTTCACTCTTTCACCTCAGAGTGTGCAGAGAAAGAAGAGTGCAGCAGTCCTGTGTGTCAAAAGGAGCCAGGCAAACCCAGCTTTCACAGGGGCTTAGTGTACTGTAAGGAGCCAGGCAATCCCAGCTTTCACAGGGGCTGAGCGTGCTGTAAGGAGCCAGGCAAACCCAGCTTTCACAGGGGCTTAGTGTACTGTTAGGAGCCAGGCAGTCCCAGCTTTCACAGGGGCTGAGTGTGCTGTAAGGAGCCAGCCAAACCCAGCCTTCACAGGGGCTGAACGTGCTGTAAGGAGCCAGGCAAACCCGGCCTTCACAGGGGCTTAGCATGCTTTAAGGAGCCAGGCAAACCCGGCATTCACAGGGGCTGAGCGTGCTGTAAGGAGCCAGGCAAACCCAGCCTTCACAGGGGCTTAGCATGCTTTAAGGAGCCAGGCTAACCGTGCCTTCACAGGGGCTTAGCGTACTCTAAGGAGCCAGGCAAACCCAGCCTTCACAGGGGCTTAGCATGCTTTAAGGAGCCAGGCAAACCCAGCCTTCACGGGGGCTGAGTGTCCTGTAAGGAGCCAGGCAAACTCAGCTTTCACAGGGGCTTAACATGCTGTAAGGAGCCAGGCGAAATGAGGCTTCACATGGGATGAGCGTGCTATAAGGAGCCAGACAAACCCAACCTTCATAGGGGCTAAGCGTGCTGTGACGGGCCAGCCTTCTCAAGGGCTGAGCATGCTTTAAGGAGCCAGGCAAACCCAGCTTTCACAGGGGCTGAGTGTGCTGTAGGGAGTCAGACAAACCCAGCTTTCAAAGGGGCTTAGCGTTCTGTGAGGAGCCAGACAAACCCAACCTTCATAGGGGCTGAGCGTGCTGTAACGGGCCAGCCTTCACAAGGGCTGAGCATGCTTTAAGGAGCCAGGTTAACCGTGCCTTCACAGGGGCTGAGCGTGCTGTAAGGAGCCAGGCAAACCTAGCCCTCACAGGGGCTGAGTATGCTGTAAGGAGCCAGGCTAACCGTGCCTTCACAGGGGCTTAGTGTGCTGTAAGGAGCCAGGCAAACCCAACCTTCACAGGGGCTGAGCGTGCTGTAAGGAGCCAGGCAAACCCGGCTTTCACAGGGGCTTAGTGTACTGTAAGGAGCTAGGCAAACCCAGCTTTCACAGGGGCTGAGCGTGCTGCAAGGGGCCAGCCAAACCCAGCCTTCACAGGGGCTGAACATGCTGTTAGGAGGCAGGCAAACCCAGCTTTACCTGCAGTTTCACGCATTCATCTGTGAGGCAGTGTAACCTGGATTTTCATGTGGAAAAACTCTGTTTCTGGAATAGGTGCGTAAGCCCTGAACAATAGGCATCAGAAAAGCATGGTTACTGTTTTTTATCGTTAGTAGTTGTGATGTTAATGAAGGGACAAAGACAGTTGGAGGTAGTGGTTACTGACGGGTTGGTCTTTACCTTTTTGGAAGATGCTGTTGACCAGGATTAAACACAAAGTGATCTAATCTTTTTCCTGATATTTATGTCAGTTCTTCTCTTAATTGCTCAATTAGTCATTAAATGGATTCTGTCATTTTCAATACACTTGTGAATGATTACTGACGACCGTGCCTGTAACTTTACCTGAAAAAATGTGCTGTTGTATAAATCTATTGATGACCTGGTGTTGTAGTAATTTTCTTCTGGTTGAAGTGGTCCAAACAGAGAGAGCCACACAAGCTATGCAGGAAGGAAGTGCTACCTCTCCTGCAGTGAATGGTGGCAAGCTGAATGGGGGGGAGGCAGTTTCCTGAATGTTTGGATGCTCCCACTATTTAGTGGTATGACTATTCCCGTGTACACATATCCCTGTGTGGCACATTCGTCCACATTGACTAATGACCATTTGTAGTCCTTATTAGCCAGTGAGCCTTTGTAATAGTGAATTAGAGGCAAGAGTCCAGACCAGATGACATCAATGAGGAGCCATACAGTTACTTCAACCAATGTAAGGCATTGTGCTATGGCAAATGAGTTTCCGTAGTTTAACACATGATTTCTGTAAGGCAATGTGACATGGCAAACCAGTTTCCTTACTTTGTTTCCTTAGTTTCTTCCTGTTTACCTGCACGAAATAGTTGTCTATTACTGATGTTACTGCACATTTTTTGTTCCTATTTATTGTCGCAAATATGTGATCAGAAATTCTGGAAGGGCATGAGTGTTGTACCAGTGACATTTTTGTGTTTTATTTCATATTATTTTCAGATTTCAATATTTTTGTAAAAACAAAAATTTGACATCAAAACAAGAAGACTGCAGTCTGGATCAGTAGTAATTCCCTTGTCTAATTGGGGACTCAAAGCTCTCCATAAACTCTACTCTCCTTTATTTAACCTGTTGGCTCTCATACCAATTATTTAAATGATCATAGGTATTTTATTTCATGTACAAATACAAATGTATGTTTTTGTGGCCAGGCAGGCCTGGAAAGTCAGAATTATATATGCACAGTTTATTGGAATATTTCTGGAATCATTAGCTTTTGTCAGTAACTACCTGTAAAAGTATACTTACCAACTTGCATGCTGTGCGAGTAGATGCACACCATTGCTGAAGCTCACTTTTTTAAATTTGTTTTAAATAGAAATGACATTACATCATTAATAGCTAATGTTTAACTCAAATTGGAGGGTTTAAATTAAGCTATATTAGGCAGAATCACGACACACAGTAGTAAGGCATTGTTCAGAAATTTTTAGACGTCCAAGCAGTGAAGCTGCTGGAACCCTGTTGTATTTGTTCTGCCTTAAAAAAACACAGCAAAAACTATAGAAGCTAGAGCCGCCAAATTTGATAGATAAGTTCCTAAGTTCCTATCTTCAGCCACTACTCGGGTATAAAAAAAAAGGCCAGATGGTGGCACTATAGAGAGCCTTTTGGATATATATATATATATATAAAATTTCACAGGCCACAAATTTTGTCCAATCTTCCCGAAACTTGGCACAGATGACCTTAACACCAAGCTTCACAAAAGTTATCAGATGGATTTTTGATTTTCCAAACCATTTGTCCGTTACAGCCAATCAAAATCAGCAGCGAAGCCGCCAAACAGGAAGTGAGGTCATATCTCCTATATGCAATGTTCAGTCATCACCAAACTTGAGATGCCTCACCTACAGGCATCAAAATTACACTGATTTGCCAGATGGTGGTGCTGTAGGAAACCAAAATGTGTTTTTGTGTATAAGTCTTGAACCATTTGGTCTAGAGTCAAAATTCTTTTTTCTCCTGATGGTGGCTATATTGTTGTTTGTTTTTGGCAAGATACCAATATTGGCTGTATTCAGGAACTTGTACAGCGATAGTGTCAATCTTGATTCATTGAGGGCAGTGTTGTAAAATTATATATATTGCTGGCTGAAGAGCTTCATCCTAAAATAATCTTGGAAGAAGTACATTTGGCCTAGAAATACATTGCTTGGCTATATTTAATATAGACTTGCATGTTTGTATGTGTCCATTGTGTCCTCTGTATCTTTCGCTACCTGAAATCATGTTTATTCGATGAATACACTGCAATCACTTCTGTGTGTCATTTGCTGTTTCAGATTTTGACTATGTCAGTTTATTTGGAAATGAAGCAACTGCAAACTATGGGATATATCAGGGCTTCGGTTTGTGAAACAGAGCATTGACATCTCTGCTGTTCAGCCTGTAATGTTCCACTTTGTGGGACATCATCATTTTAACCTGGCAGTCTTGGTCCTCCTGACACTCTGCGATGATTGATGGAGGGGAGAGGTCTGATGAGTGACAGTTTTGCTGACTAGTGCTGCTGCATTCTGAGCTCTCAGTGTCAAAACAATGGGTGGGTTTGCCATTTTATACCATCCTTGATGTTGTTGAAGTGTAAATGAGTACAGAGCTGCTTTGAGATTGAGAAACGCCAAATCTGAGAAATAATGGTATAAAGTTAAACTTTTTTTTTTTTAAAGATAGTATTGCTGATAGAAATACAAAGTGTGTTCCCTTTTTGTTCAATCAAAGCAATGGGAATATCACCTTTTAAGGATACAGGCAGTAGGGGTACTAATAGATGTACAGAAAAACCATCCAAGATGTCCAAAGCCACACAATGGTGGTTTAACCTTGATCATTCACAATCCAGAAAATATTTATCCAGGCCACGTTTAGACATACTCAGTAGGTTCATGTTTACTCAGTTGCAGTGTTTAAGTGAAGTTAAATATTATATATCCAAAAAAAAACCAAAGAACTCTGTTTCTTTGTGTTGTTGAGGAAAATTAGAAATAGCATACAGCACCTTAATTCAGTACCTGTTTTAAATCAGCTTCACTACAGCCATTCTCCGACATACATCCGAGTTCCGTTCAGACCAACTGGTTGTATCTCGAAATGGATGAAATCGGACATATGTTAGCATGGCAACTGGGAGTGAGAACTGAGAGAGATGCTGTGATGTACACAATGCTGGGATATCGTCTGATGGTCACTATCGTACGCACACAGCTGATAGCACTGATGGTCGTACAACCAAGTATAATTTTTATATTTACATATATATTTTCTTTATTTTTTCTAAATTTATACAATGTTTTTTTTCGGTTGTATGTACAGATAGTTGTAAGTTGCCTTGGTAGTAAGTCGGGGAGAAGCTGTCAGAAATGCTTTCAGAAATTTTGAGGATTCAAATTCACCTGGATGTTGAGGCACATAGTTCAGAAGATGTTGGTGAAGTGTCCCTGCACAATATTTATGTTTTTCTGTTAATATTTAGACTTTTTATAGCTTTGGATAGCGGTGCTGAATACATGTTTGATGGAGTATTCTCTTATGTTGGAAGCCCACCAGGCATGGAATGTTGGGTGGTCGATTTTGAAAGCGGCGTGGTATGTAGTGTTTAATGGGTGAAACTAGATGTGCATCTGGCGTGTCCCAGGGCCACAGCAGAGTGCAGAGCTACATTAATCATGTGTTGAGCAGCTGGAGATGAATGGAGCTGATGAATGTGGATCAGGGAGTGAAGCGAGAGAGAAGCCCAACATGTTCTCTCTCAAACAGTGCTTGTCCCTCAGATTGCAGAACATTTTACGGAACATCTTGAGCCCTTTGAAAAATGCTCCTGCAATAATTTTAATGTTTTTATTATAGTTGCATTTTTTTTTCTTTTTTTGTCCTCTACATAGTGTTCTCTCCATAGATTGCAACAATAACGTAGTAGCTGCATTTTAAATGCACATATAAGTTGAGTTGTGGTCAAATGGAGCACAGAGATCTGCAGGGAGTCATGTTATTCCCACCTCTGTACCCTACTATCCCAGATCACTGATGCCATATGAAATGTCAGCATTGTGTTGTGCATTGATTGGTGGAGGGATAGAGGGGTGGATCAGCCACTCCTGGCTCAGGGCACAGTCTACTGCAACTGATCTACACAGGAAAGTGAAGTTCAGGGGCAGCCATAATGAAATGGTAAATTTGGAGCTTCAACAGGGTGTTGGGAACTGAGTGCCTGCAAGAGCAAAAAGCCTGAGCAAAGGAACAGCACAGTTCAGCTTTCATATTCTGTACTGATAGTCTTTTAGAAAGTACAGCTTTGGGCTAAGATAATGGAATCACTGTTTCCTCTATCCTACAGCAAAGCTCCTTATCAGTCATTCCAATGATTTGTGCTTAGTTTGGTAAAATTAAGAAAACATTTTAGGTTCCTCTCAGTGAATATTGGGCTTTATGTACTGTTCTTAAATATGATGAATTTTCACAAAATCAGTGGAGACTGTGTTGGTAGATTTTCATTATGACTGGAATGTGTGGCCTATGTTATATAATATACACAGATCATGGCCAGGTGGTTATTTTAAACTGCATCTTGGCCCTGCTTTGCGACTGTGCTAATGTTTTTTGCGTTTTGTTTTAAACTGTCAGTCTCAATTTGAAGGGATTTCAAGCTTTTTCTTTCCATCCCTAACATAGACCCAAAAACAATAAAATTGTTCATGGTAAGGACTTTTTTTTTTTTTTTTAATGTGTGGCCCAACCATGCACTGCAGTCTCGGAGATTGGAAGGCTGAACTTTTTTTTTATCAGTGTCAGAAAATAATTTTGGTGTTTAGGCCATCCTCTGTAAACCCAGTGAATAGTAAGGCAGACCTCTGGTCAGCCTGTAGTGACTCCCATTTCCTCAGCAGGGCTGCAGTGTGACAGGCTCCCACAATAGTAGTAAGCAGTGGCTGTCTGGTTCATGAACTGCAAGAAAATCACTGACCAAGGCTGTTATATTACAGCAAGCTGCCATCTGACTATTTTACCCTATATGAGGTCAGTATGACCTGACTCAAGTTGTGATACACATCAGCAGTGATTCCAAACAAAATGTAATTCACAGGTTACACATCCTTTGTCCTTTAGGGCTGAAATTTTTATGTGACTACCTCCTTTAGGAAAGAGTTCACAAATTCAGGTAATCAGGGTATTTCTGTGTTTAAGAGATCTAGTCTGTATTTGTCAGATTTGTTTCTAATATATACTGTTTATTTCATGGTCATGATTTAAGCTCTCAAAGTTAAAGAGTCACTAGAAGAACTTGTTTAAGCTTGTATAACTTTGGAGATACACTGAAAAACAAACATGCACTATAATGTGAGCTGTTACCATACATAGGTACGTGTTAAACATGGTGGTCCTAATTTGGGAGAAAATAAAGTTTGGTATACATAAATGCCATAATGAGTAGAAAATACTGTTTTTTTCATATAGTAAAACAAGGGAAGGCATGCCAGTAAAGCACACCAATTCTGCCAACATGTCTGCCTGCCTGCTGAACATATGCTGTTGGTTGCTACTGTAATACAGTATCTATATGGGTGCAAAGTCTTAAGATTATTTTTGTTTTTGAGAACCCTCCTGCCTTTGTTTTTTTTTGTGTGAATTATTGTTAACCTAAGAAAAATTGGGAATATTTGAGTTTTATGTTATAAGAGTGCTGTATTTATATAAATGTTTTGTTTGTTTTTTTTTCCAATGAATGTTGCTACAAAGATATGTTTGAAGCAGGATCCAATGAAATGATGGACTAACTTTATTGAGAGGTGGCTCTTGTTTTGTATGACTGAACCCCAGATTTTTGCTTTCTTCCTTGTATATTTGCATCATTAAATCTAGATCCCTCAGCTGTTTTATAGACATACTTTCCTCCTGAATCCCCTCCTCTATTTTGCCAACTGTCACCTCATTCCCAAATGTATCCTCTACATCCTACTGCTGTATCCCATTCCCACCTTGCTATCATCTATGAACTACTGTTCATCTAACTTTTGGGGCAATCTCATTTTTGCTTGTAAATTTGTACATTTTGTCAGTTTGCTAGAAGGCATGGAGACAACAATGAAATAAAAATAAAATAGATAATTTAAGGTTAAAAATGTTTTGATAGAAGAAATTCTGATGGGAAACATTTCTGTGTAAAAAATATTTAAGGCTGTATTATATTACAGGAAAAAGAGGTAAATGTATTTGTTGTGAATATGAGAAGCAGATATATTAAAGAAGTGCATGAACTGTTGCAGCAGTGTGTTGACTCACATTCATTGGTTGTTAAATCAAGAAGGGCCTGTCTGCAGGCTCCACTGGTTGGACATGTTCATTTAAGTGACACTTTGTCAGTAACGCGCTATAAAATCTTTGCCTGGGTAGGCAGTGACCTATCAATATGGCATATGTCTACATATGAAATTAACACAGCAGCTCAAGTTCATATTATGCAAGGATGGAGAAACTATAGTCCACATGAGTTAGGCTATAAATCAACAAATGTGCCTAGGGCCTACTGCAAAGTCAGTCAGATATGGAGCGAATGTGCAATCAAACCTAATCAATGGGCACATTGTACAATCACACATTGTAAAATTACACAACACAATAAATAGAGAATCATTGTGACAAGAGCGTTGTGGGAAATTATTCCTGCATGCATGTTTTATATAGAAAATATACAGATACAAATATAAGAATTAAACCAAAAGTTAATACCCAATAAAATTTTTCCACTACATATAACTCTTAATGGCTTACAAAAAAAGCTCTTAATTACCCCAGACCTTTCTTTCAGCAATAGATGCTTCACCACGAATCTGCATTGGATAAAAAACAAGAATCAGATAAAAAAACCTGGCTGCAACATGACATTAAATTTTCTGCACTCTGTCGTAAAGAAATATCATCAGAAGAGGCTTCCATAGAAAATACATTTCCCAAACATTGTGTCAGTCATCGTGTAAATACACACGATGGGGGGGGGGGGGGGGGGGGATTCTGACGTGGAAGAGCTCAGCGTTTTACCCATTGAAATAGTCATGTGGAAAATACTTGTTGGTATTCTGATCTGGTTTATGCGGCTAATCCGGCCTGCGCAGCGCAGAAAAGTAGGAAGACCCATATAGGATCTTGAATAATTCTAATTTAGATGGGAAAATGACATGACCCCCACTAAAACTTGATGGCTTAGTAATGTTTTTCTTTGAGTTACGTTACCTAGTACTAGGAGTCTGCCTCCTAGCAGAGAAAACTTCAATTCTGAAAGTTGACTAGACAAACGGGTTACATATCCATGCGCCAACTCCACCTTGTAATTCACGAGCTTGAAAAGTTTCTGTTAAAAATAAGCGGCTCTAACGTATGTTATCAGATACAGTAATTATATTCTGAAAATCATGCAGTGCATGATTGTTTTTATATATTCAATTGGATTTAATTGTTATCATTGTTTCATTGGTCTGGTTATACTTATACATGACATGTCAAGGCCAGATACTAGTTGTACTTCTAATGAGCAATACAATTAAAATTTTAATATGCACTTTTGTGAAGTACCAGCAGCACCAATGAACATGACTTATCATGAATTGCAATGCTGGATATCGAATATATGGTGAACACAGTACCGGCTTCTCATATTTAGTTAGTTGCGCAGAAAGATTACATTCATTCATTTGAGTCAAACCAGGTACCTTTTTCGTGCATGAACCCTGTCCGAAAGCACCTGGGTAACTTTGCTTGGCAAATCAGAGCGTGGCAGTGGGGAACGTGGATGAGGTAAAACACGAATGGCAGCGTAACAGACACAATTTTTTTAAAGTCTTTGAAATTGGTCAAGACGGAAAGAACACGGTTATGTTTTCATGTGCTCGAGACTGCAGTCTCAACTACAGTACAGGGAAGCAATGTATATTTGCACTGCAAAATCTTGATTACATTTTGGCTATGTTCACTCTGTCAGTCCAAATCTGATTTTTTGCATATCCGATCAGAATCAGACTGTCCGCATTATATATTTCAAGTGATCAGATCTGATCAGTGTGTTCGAGTGGCAATCCTCATTTTCGGACTTATCCACATTGGTTGCTATAGTAATGACATTGCGTCCGGAAGTAGAGGAGGTAGTAATGACATTGCGCTGGTAAGTTGAAGTAATTGACATAAACAAACCAAAATTGCAGGTAATGAAATAGGCTTGCTTATTTTCTACATATCAATGTGGAGCCGCGGCGCAAGTTTTATAAAACCGCGCACTTTCCGTCTTAACCAATTTTAAAGACTGTTAGTAGATGTGGTAAGCGGTATGCAGCTAATCATGCCACTTTTCCTATTCACTGTCACTCTCATTTGCCAAGCAAAATGACCCAGCTGTTCTCGGCACAACAGAGTGCATACACAAATAGGTACCTGCTTCGACTCGAATGAATAGAATCTTTCAGCACAACAAACTGTGTATTGGATGTAGGAATGGATTGACTGGATGGACCGAGAAGCTGATTACAGCTAAATATGAGAAAACAAAAATATGAGCGGGTACTGTTTGTAGCACTACCCCTATGTAACCTATAATGGGTAGGAACAAAGCTTGAAGGCACTCCACTGTCATCCACTAAGCCTGTAGACATTTGTTAAATTTGCTACTTAAGTCTTCAACTACAGTTGGGGTTTAACTGATGATGACGATAGGCCACACCTCACCGCCCTCTGTGGATGGCATCTCAAGAGGAACCGACTTAAATCTCAGGAAAAGGTTATACAAGCTGTAATTTAGGATTCTGCATTTTGATTTATTTTCTGTAATTGTCTCTCTTTTTCCTGTGGATTTTAGGCGGTTGTCATTTCTTCAGTTTTGTCTTTGTATCTGTAATAATTTTGTTTTTGTACGCTTTCTTGTAAAACTGGAAATCTCGAGGCCCCGCTTTGTTTCTGTGCATTATATTGGAAGAAAATCCAATTTGCCGTTGCGCTTCTTGTAAAAATGATACTTCTTCAGTACCTTCCCAGCTTGAATCTTAATAACAATCTGCTTGGTTTTTTTTACTCCAAATTGATGATAGAGGGGAAGGGAGGAAACGAGGAGCGGAAAGGAGGAGACAAATTTGAGTGTTGGAACGCAGCCAGAGGGTCGCAGGCCGTGCAAAGTGCGCAGGCGGTGCAGTTACATCGGCACTGATGCTACACCTGCTGGGACTGCTGTCAGCACAAACCCGTCGCGTGCAAGCACCCTGTCACGGAGTACCGTGCCGTCATGATCTGCGGGAGGGTGAATACGTGCAAATCTTAATGCCGGCAAACACAAAAACGTAAAAGATTTCATGTTTATTCCTGGCTGCGGGTTGATGGCGGGTATTCCAGTGTCGCGTCTTTGTGTTTGTTTGGTAGTGTCCGTATATGTGTTTGTCATTAATGTTTAATGGTTTTCAAATATTTTTTACATAGGTTAAACAGGTACATTCAATCACAATCATCCGTTAAAACAATCTACTTGCAATTATTCTAAAACAGTTACGCATAAAATCCTGGTAAACATGTTTTCATTCATTGGCAATCTTATCGCAGATCTCCATACACTGTCATGCAACCGAACCAGGGCAACGATACCTATGCCGCTTTAAGGGGAGGGGAGGTTCCCTCCTAAGGTAGTAAAATGGGGGGAGGTATTGTGGTGTAGTCCGGTTGGGTCATTTATTTTGTGGTGAATGGATTTCAATCGTCTGTCTTGTATTGGCGTTTCATGTAAAACTAGTATGTTCTTGTATGTCATTTTTGGGAATTTTGTATGTACTGTGGGGGGATAATTGATTTTATTGTATTGGTTTGCTCCAGGGGGAGGGCAGAAGCCTATATAGAGGCCAGTGTGCCGTGGAAGGAAAGGAAAAAAGGAAAGAGAAGGAAAGGATAACTGGCTGTAGCATGCCAGGGGGGTCTGCAAAGAGTCCTATAACCTTCAAAGAGTATTTCTTTGCATTTAAGGTTGTTCAAGTAAATACTTTAATTTTCTTTGATTGAATTAGTTTTTTTTGTATTATTATTTTTAGATTTGGGGTCAACACTGTATATACGAGCACCATTTTGTTTGAGCAAAGAAAGAACTGAAAAAAAAATAAATGCTGCGCTGGACGCTGCTAATCCAACTTTGGCTGTGAGTCCCTCTCTCCTGTGTTCCCTCGGTCATCTTGTCTACACACCCCCCTGCAAGTAAAAAAAAAAAAAAACAAAAACAAAAAAAAACATGCAATAGTTCGCACACTGCCTGTGTGTGACTTAGGCTATTTAAAAGTACTACACGGCATAACACCCCCCACAAAACTTGATGGCCCAGTTGTGTTTTTCCTCCGAGTTACGTTACCTAATACAAAGAGTCTTCTGCGTAGCAGAGAAAACTTCAATTTTGAAAGTTGATCAGACAATGGGTGAAAAATTATATTCGAGTCGAACCAGGTACCCATTTCATGTATGCACTCTATCCTACCGAGAACACCGAGGCAATTTTGCTTGCCGAATCAGAGCGTGGCAGTGGATAGGAAAAGTGACATGAATGGCTGCGTCCCACCAACCACATATCCTGATAGTCTTTAAAATTGGTCAAGACCAAGGGGCCAGCTTTCGGCTCTCAACCTAAGCACGGGAAAGGTTGCAAGAACAAATAGTATTTTCCCATTGGAATCCATTCTTTTTTGGTAGCGTATTAAACATACTTATCCTCATATGATGATGTTAAAACTTAGCTCAAAATAAAGTTTATAATCCGGAAGTTTGTCTTATTTTTTTGTTTTACACAATGACAGTAAACAACATTTTTCCCTCCAAAAACGCCCTGATGCCATTTTTACGCCTATGACATGCGCAGAGCTGTGTGAGGAACTTGGAAATAGTTTAGCTTGCTGGCCTTAGTTGTGGGCTTGACTGGCAGGAAAGCTTATCACCTGGATGCAGAATCTTCGTGCCTGTCTCGGGATAAGTATTGTAATAAATTTGAACCAGGGGGCTTAAAGGCTGCCACCACCTTTGTTTACCCAGTCTAGTCTGGACTTAGAGGCTTTGATCAATCACAACTACAGTTATTATATAAAAAAATCTTTGTGTACAGGAATTCAAACAAGGGTTAGAGCAGGACAGTTGGCCAAGAGTTACAACAGGTCTCAATCAGTCTGTTGCGCAGGTAACCTGGATGCACCCCCCACTCCCTCAGTGTCTCTACATGCTAAAGTGCTAGATTTCACAGACTAGTGGTATAAACCATCATATGGCACACAAACATATCCCCACTATACACTGTCGTCACAAGGCGCATGAGCCTGTCCAAACTTCAGACCCAATAGGCCGTGTTACTCAATACTCACCCCGCAATTCACAGCACACACCAAATTTTCCCAGAAGCGGGGGGAGCCATTTACCACACACACACCCCAGATCTAATAGTAACGTCCAGCTTCTGTCCGAATTCCTCCCGAGCTACACTTAATTATGAAATCACAAAACACATCCGAAGGAAACAATACAGGAAATAACATAAAAGGATTTAAACTGGGCTCGCCCAGCTAACGAGACCCTCCCGCGGGGTCTGAGTTAGTGCCGCCGCCTGACTTCTCGGGAACACAAGTTTTGCCAGTCCAGTGTGGAATGCGCGTCGGCTACAAAAGCCGCCTCGCCGGCTAGGTGCACACTGCTCAGGATAGACTGTGGCATGGTGGCCGTCCCTAACCCCCGGCCCTATTTAACTTAAGGAGGCAATCTTTCCTCCCCTCCTACCACCGGAACATCTGCCCCCAGCTATCAATCTTCGTCGCCGACAGTTCTAATAACTACGAACGACCCCCTCCTGATCCCGCAAAACAGGCTGCCACCGTCTGCCCCAAAAAATGAGAGACCCGACCAAACACACAGCTCCCATTTTATCACCTTCCCAGGCTAAGCGCGCCGCAAGTAAATCACCTACACCTGGTCGCGATCGATCCCAGGTACAACTATTCACCCGTTGACTCACTCCTCCTGAAGAGGCTGGTTAACCCACCGCCACAGAATACCAAAACGGGAACAATTACTCTTATGATTGCATTAATGAAGACTGTTTGTTTGCATATGATTGTTTAGTTGTTGGGTTTGGAATTTTGAATTCTCCATTAAAATCATTGAAACAACCTGCAAGTTGTTGGCAGAAGGTTAAGGCGTGTATTTTTATATGTTGGGTTGCGGAGATTGGTGTAAATCATACGTAGGATGTCTGGGTGAGAATCATTTTGTAATTACACTGTTGTATTGTACATTGTTTTTGTGCCTATAACTTGTACATTTGGTTCTCACTGTTCATGACCTGTCCCACACCTCCCTTTTTATGTTTAATTTAATCCTACAGCATATGTGTTTTCACTACCATTTTTTGTGTGTGGCTAATTGTGAATACTAATTAAAATTTAGGAACATTTAAGGGATGTATTGTGTCATTTATTTAAGATGATAGTGGGTGTAATTCATACATGGCAACTAAAATGTAAAGTAAATAGCGTGAGGTTTGGGCGACGCTGTGGCTGTTGAGTAGGGGTTTGTTACAATATTATTATAAATGTTAAGTAGCTACACAGGACATACATACATACATACATACATTGAAACAGCGTTTGAAATGCGTCCTTGTTTGTTTTTATGATGGTAAACCGGTGAGAATTACTTTCACGGCAGTGAGAAGACAAAAAGAAAAAAATGCCAGCTTGGCTATTTTTAAGACGTCTTAACAATTGGTTGCTATACATTCTATGTAATCCTATATAGGAACTGTGGAAATGCGCAAAGAAACAAAAACAGACTGGATTCATACTTCAAAAAACGATAAGGTGCTGGATCCTTAAAGGATAAATAATTGATGAAAAGGCTGGACAACATCAGCATTAAGATGTTCAACTGACTCTCAAACAATCAGCAGGGACGCATTTCAGCGCTGAGGAAGGTTGTGTGCAGAAACGCGTCCATGCTGTTTGTTTGAGTTTATTACAACAATGTTTATGCAACTGCTGTCCAACTTTAATCTGAATATGCGAAAACCCATTTTCACCCTTTATATCCCACACTGTGAAAAAAATCCTAACTTTACAGAAAATAACTCTACATTTTACAGTAGTTTTCAGTTTTTTTAAATTGTAGCTATACAAAATTCTGTAAAATTATGTAAATTATCTCTAAACTAACAGCCCAACTTTTAAGTATCATGCAATAATGACACATGACATTTTAATTTTTTTACAGAAAAATAACCATATTATTTATGTTCTGCTTTCATATTATCTGTAATTAAATATGTAGCTCGTTATATAAAGGTTTATGTCCATATTGACAATTTACATTTTTCGTTGTAATTTTGAGGTAAGTCTTGTTAGTCTTATATTTATATGTACTTTTACAGTAAAACTATGTAATTCTGGATAAAATTTAGCAAACGTTTTTCATTACATCAAACATAATGTATAGTTTTTTTAAAGCGTTTATAAACAAACTTCACTGCTCACGAGGCTGAAACTTTCAAGCATGTTGCGTCTTCTGACCACACCCAATCAGTGATGCAAAAGTGCGTAAAAGCACATACTGCAATGCATCTGACAAAAGTAAAACGAATAAAGTCCAGAAAACAATGCATTGCAATAGCCTAGGCAGGATGTAATAGAAGCAAGAATGTTAAGCCTTTAGGGCAGCAACATGCTTTAAAGTTTCAACCTGAAGAGAGCAGTGCAGCAGGCACTTTTTGCCATATGTGATTTAGTATGCAATTACCATTAAAAGTACAGTGCAGACCCATTATAACACGATCGTTGAGGTCCATAAAAATGTCATCACCCAAAAAAATGGGTCGCACTAAATCAGGTTTTAAGAAAATCAATGTTCAAACTGACCCAATGTTGACCTAACATCCTAAAACACACCTATTTTCGCCCTACTTTACCCGTTTTTCTTGCATGTTGTGATGCATTTCTAACTAAGTGGTGAAAGGTGAGCCCGGTGTGAGTTGGATGTGAGCTGGAGTAAAAACGAATGTGGCGTAGCATACAGGCAGTTAAACCCTGAAAAAAAATGTCCAACTATGTCCATAGTTTCGTGGAACACTAGCGAGAAGAATCCCGACTCCTTTGGCTATTAAAGATAGCGTATTAAATCGAAGACTGAGATCCTGGAAACGCGGTTTACCTGTCTCCGCTTACCAACCTACCTCTCCCGACAATAGCCCATTGACCGAGCTTCCCAAGTACTTACTAACAAACGGACGGAAAAATATAATTTTTTGCTACTGGGGGTTGTGACTATCAGCTACGTCCAGCTAACCTGACTGAAAGTTTATCTGCTTTCGTTCAACGTTTATATGATGAAAGTGAAAACGATATTGTCCACATGGTTTGATTGCCGCTGCTTAAATTAGAGTTAATGTTTATGATTATTTGATCATGATCACTTGGTATGAAGAACATAAGTTGTTTACTGAAAAATGCTTCGGGAAACGTTAATTTTGATTGCCTATATAAGGAAAATTGACTGCTGAAAGAAAGGGATTGTTATTTCTTACGAATGGAATGACGTATGCACTTATCCGTTTACTGGTTAGTGGACTGAGTTACAAGCCCTTGTGGTCAAGAGTACTGCATGGACCAGTGGACTGAATGAACTGAAGAGACCTGCAATTTCTGGTCTACGTGTATCCTGCTATATTCATTAATCATATCTTTCCAATCAAATTAGTTTATCTGAGATTCTGAAAAAATCCTATAAAACTAATTTCCTGGGTTATTTTCTAGAATATCCATTTTATCCAAGCCTACTGTTATTTCCTAGAGGTTTTTTTTTCTTTTTATAAAAAAGGGGATCCAATGACTCATTGCTATATATACGAATTCGCATTAAATCGGGGCGCGCAAAATCGGGTCTTCACTTAAATAGTTAACAAAAGGCAAGACTTCAGAACAGAGAATAACACAAATGACCGCGAAGCAACAAACACCCTTTATTTTTAGTCAAAGCCTTGGCAGAAAAGGCATTATAAAAATGAAGCCTTAATGTATTAACATTTTCCTGGTGTTAACACTCCTGGACAAACTAGGGAAAAATCAAGGAACATGGACAAACAAATAAAAATAACTCTCGGTCCACGAGAAATTGCTGTTACTGGATTGTTACCTTTTTTTTTTTTTTTTTTTACCTTGCTATGATACATCTGTGAAAAGTGTCCATTGTTGTGAATCCACATCTTCCTCCTTTTGGTGATTCGCATTTTTCTGATGGGAGTGCTAAAACATGCATTGGGTGCATGTTTAAATTGGTAAACATTTAATAACTAGCGCTCACAAAGCACTGTGTTCACATTGCCAGAATGTCTCATAATGGCAAATGTCAGTACAGACAATTTAAATAAAGCTTGTTTAAAGGAATGGTAAAAAACGAAATCCTACTTTTTTTTCCACGGCATGCGCAGTGCTGCCTCCGTGGCCTATGCGTGGCAAATAATGGTTACTCACTCATGGACGACCTGTGAGGGACGTTTCGTGGGACACTTGCGCATCACGCACCGTGGGTCGGTGTGGTTTCATGCTTGTTAAAGACATTTCAGTGAATCTAAGTGTGTCCTTTTTTTCTTTTTTCCTCCAGATGCGCAAGGGATCCAGCTGATCACTGGCAATTTGGAGGATTGTGACCACAACCACCTCATCTCAACAGCACAAGTTTTTGCTTTCTCAACCTGTTTCAAAGGTGAAATCATGACCTCATCATGATAGTAACCCTAACAGACAAGATAGACACATGAGACATGCCATTTTTAGTTTTTAATCCCTCCTGGGGGGCTCTGAAGAACTGCTTGTGAATAATTGGTTGGTATTGTAAATTTACATCTGAATACATTAAATAGTGTTTTAGAATCAATAGTGGTGTGTACTTTATTTGTAATTACGTTTCTAACCCCACTTTAATTGAATCTTGTAGATGTATCAATTTATTTTGTATTTAAGTATGTTTTCAGTTGAGGATATTTTACAATAAGCTTAAAACTTATATTTTGTGATAAGTTGAAGGACCTTCTACTGTTAATCTGTAAAGTAGTTTAAATATTAAATGTTGTATTTCATTGCAGGTTTGTACTGTAATTCTACAAAAACTGCATAATTAAATATTGTATTTGGATTGTACTTCTACAGGTTTTTAACATTACATACTTAAACATTAAATATAAACTCAAACACTGTAGTTTAAAGTTTGTGATGATTTTAATTTGTTTTATGCAGTATTTTTAGAGACATTTTATTTTGTCTTCCAAAATAAAACCTATTTTACAATGTTGAGCATGTGTCAACACTTTATTGAAGGTGTTTGACCGTAATAATTCAGAAAAAAATCTGTAAAATAACAGTGTTTCTCTGCAGAACTTTTAGTGCTATCACTTTATTGAAGGTGTTTTATTGTAATAATTCAGGAAAGATCTGTCAAATAACAGTTTCTCTGCAGTAAAATGACAGTATTTCTGCAAAACCTATAGTGAAAATATCTGTAAATGTATTGTTTTGCACTTTATTTGAATTAGGATATTTTACATTAATTTAACTGTTTTTGTTTGGCAGCCGGTCTTTTTATTTATTTATTTTTTTACATTGCAGGCTAAAAGACAGTAATACCCTTACAACAAACAATCACCAACATCAATTAATCTTAATTCCCTAAGAGCATGCATTACTGTAAATAGGCTCTCAATTATCTTCACAATGTATTTAAATATACCACAGGACACTAGACTGCACTTCTGTAATTGCCCTTATTTAAATCATATTAATATAAACTGTAGTTACAATACAACCATTTTGTGATGGAGACTACATCAAAATAATGTGTTTTATATTTATTATGAATTTCACATGAAAGAACAAAAACTCAGCATTAATCTCTGCTGTAAGACAAATTCTTATTTATTTACTCTAAAAATAAATTTGTCAGTTGGCATGAGCTATGTTTTTCTAAGATGCGATGCTCCCAATGGGAAAAGGGAGGGCTTACATGAAATGTGTTCAACAGGTTTACATCTTTTTCTTTGAGCATGTGACACAGGAGACAGCTGTGCAATGGGTGGCCATATTTACACTGGTTCTGAACAGAGCCATGTAGAGAGAGAGTTGTGTCAACAGAAGTTCAAAATTCTTGATTGTCATGTGATTCATGAAAATTTCAGATAGTTCCAGGAAGTTTTTGGCGGGTAATTTGAATGCATAAAAACCAGACACAAATTCTTGGTAATTAGTAGTCAAATGCATTGATTTACAATATTTATATAGCACACCAACATGTGTATGAAGTTACATCAATATGTGTTTTTAAAAAGTAAAATCGCTACTATTTGAGGATTAGTGTGAACAAATAATGTTATCTGCCTTGTTGATATATTTTAGGCTAATGTTACCTTGGTTAAAGAGAGTGTATTGCTGTTTATTGCTTTGAATTATATTTTTTATTGTGTTCTTAAACTTGTATGTATCTTAACCTAGGTTGTTGTTGTTAGTTTTGTCATTAGATAGTCTATAGGGGAGTCCTGATCTTTTTGGTCACCTTTGGCACTTGGGACTTTACTCCTCTCTAGGGTTATCTTTGCACTTTTTGTACCAATCATATACACTTTGTCTTGTAAGTCACTCTAGATAAGAGCGTCTAACAAATGCCTTAATGCATAATGCAATGCATAATCAAATGTATGGTAGTCAAGAGCAATCACATCCTAATGTTTATTGATATATTTAGAGGGAGGGGAAGGGAAGGAATGTTTCAAAGTTCAGATCAGATTAATTTTCTAACATTTCTTTAATTCATGGTGGTTTCAGTAATCCCATGGTAACTTAGGACCTAAAGTAATCTTAATGACCCAATGACTAATGTCATTTTTATGACTTTCAGATAGGACAGAGGGAGACTGACAGGTGACTATCAATGATTGTCATGGATTCATTAAATAAATCTCTAATAAACTCTGAAACTTGAATACAATGTCAAGGAGTTTGTCTGTGCTCTTTCCTCTGTGTTGTCCTTTCATATAGTCTACATCATGGTTTGCTGTGGTGCATGGGGATGCTCCAATCGTTCAGAGAAAGGAGTGCGAATGTATGGTTTCCCTGCTGACACGGAGAGGAGAAAAACATTGTTGGCTCAAGTCAGCAGGGGCAATCTTACAGTCAAGATTACAACAACAAAAAATATGTGAGGTAATCATATTCAAACACTGCATTTCCACTTTTTCACAAAGACAAACCACACGATTGGGAAGCTTAATGTTTTGGTTTATTAAACATAAGGGAAAGGGGAAGGCTTGCAAAACCCAGGAAGCTGAGACTCAGTGTGCAGGGTGAGGGTGCTAACTCATTGCAGGGAGTTTTCAGGCTCCATTGATTCTTTCTGTGGTTCTTGTGCTGAAAAAGAGGAAGAAAAAAGATAGGAGAAAGGGTTAGACACACCTATAAAGGCTTGGATTGGAAATTGCATTGGGAGATGAGGTGTGGTCTTTGTTCCCCAACTTTTTTGAAGTTATGGAACTTCATTAGTTGTGATCATCAACAGCTTTTGCTGCTGATTTTTAACAAAGTATGACAAGTGGCATCAGTTACTGATGTAGTACGAATTTGTGTAAAGTCGTATCAAGTTCTTGGTATGTAATGAGTGTACACATGTCCAGTAAGTATAAAGTGTTCCCTAATACTGTGCATTCAACCACTATGGTATATGTATGTGAGTAGAAAAAATGAGTTGTTGTGTGTAAACTCAAGTGACTCTGCAGGCACATTTTGAAGGCAGACCAGTTTGTCAAGACCAAACAGGGCAAGACTAGGCTGAGAGCAGATGTTATTCCTACCGTCTTTGTGCACCACCCTGTGGTCAAAAAGAGGAGGGCCCCTGCACCACGATGCACCCCTGGACCTGTATATATAGAGCACATAGCTGCTGATCACAGCTATAGTGTTAAAAGTGGCACAGGTATAATAAGTATGAACTCTTAATTGTAGTAATATTTCTTATTTTGAAGTGATATAATATTATTAATAAAAATATTAACAGTGCCATGTCTTCTACTTACATCAGCTTCAAAATTGAGGAAAGAAGGGATGAGGAGACAAAGAGGGGAAGTGAGAGGAAGGAAAGAGAGGACATGGCTTGTGAAGAGAGACAGGGAGAGCTGACACCGCCCAGTCAGCAAGCAGGCAGTCAGCATACCAGTGAGCCAGCAGCCAATGAATCGGATCGATTGACAAAAATAGAGACAAGAAAAAAATAACCAAAAAAGCAAAGGCTAAACTAAGAAGGAAAATGCTGGTCTCGAGAAGGCTATGAAAATTAATTAGCACATTTTAATGCTGTAAAGATGTCCAACTAGTGATGAACATTAACAACTGAAATAAACATGCAAAAAATCAACATAAAAAATTATAATAGCAATCAAAATGGAGACTATAATTATAAATCAACATGAACAGGTGTGTGTGTATGTGGACAATCTAATTGGAGTGTGCCTTGCAAACAAAGGCACCACATTTGTAACAGGTGAGACTTGTTTTATTGTCTCTTGGGGCACAGAGCTGGCATCTCTTCCTCTTTTGCCCCTATCTAGGGCAGTGGCTGGGGCTTGTACACTCCTAATGAGCGGTGTCACTAAAGCTCTCCCGAGCTGTTCCAGGAAGAGACGTCTCTTGAAGCATTTCCCCTGATTCCAGGCTGGGTTGATCGCCATCCACACTGCGTATGCATTATACGCAGACACATCCAGGATGTTGTGGAACACTGCCACAGGCCAACGTGCATTTGGATTCAGTATTCTAATTTCTTATTTATTGTTTCTTTCATCGCAGCTTACAGGTACATACACCTGCAAGCGAATGACACCTGCAGCAATAGAAACTGATAATATAAGCTAAAATGAAACTTTGTTGACGAGCAACTTTGTTCCTCCCTGTGGTGGCATGGGGCGGGGGTGCCTTCATGTCTCAAGGGCACCTGCTAATTACCACCTCCTGCAGTGGTTCCTCTAGGGGACAGTAGGCTCAGGTACAGGACCCTGGATCGGGACCCACAGCAGATTACAGCCCCTTTCAGTCCTCCTTTCAGGCTGATCCAGTTCCCAAGGATGGAGGGGAGGCCCGGCACAGCAGTGAGGGCGAAATTAAATCCCACCCTTTTTTTCTTCATTGTGAGTGTGTGTGTGTGTGTGTGTGTGTGCATGGGGTAAGTGTGTGTGGCAGATGTGCAATGATAAGGTTTTGCAACATGTCAGCCACTCAAAATCTTCTCCAATATGCAATCGTGTATGAAAATATAGAATCATATCTTTAACAGACATAAAAGAGTGACAAAATATATAAAACAACTTTCTCCAAAAAAGCAGTTCTGCATACTGTACCCTCTAATTTCCCAAAATTAGTGTGAATGGAAGGGGGTGGTGCAAATCCTGATGCAGTTGTACTACTCACTGACAGTGACTCAAATGCTGCTCCAACCTTGGGGAGCATTTTAGTGGGACTGCCCACCCATGCAAGAAAAATAAATCGGATAATGCTAGCACGTACGGGTGCTTGTCTCTGGGACGCACCAGAGCCAGATGGTCCATGACCACAGTGGGACTGTGGTCAGTAATGATGGTCATCTAAAGATCCTTGAACTCAGTTGCCAATTTCAATACCAGCAGCTCCATTTTGTAGATGTTGCTGTCGTTCTGGTCATTATGCTCCACAGTTTGCAACATCAGGTTGGCATAAGTTATTACCCTCTCTCACCCCTACTGGACTCGTACCAGTGTCACCCCAAATCCTTCCTGACTGGTGTATTGTCAGGAGATAAGTCTGGCAGCGCCCACCATTTGGTTGAATTTCCTTGCTGATTGTTAAGTGGATAAAAAAAGTGCAGGAATCAGGGAACTGGTTAATGGCCAGTTGTTTCAGATGAATCTCACGCAGCTGCTGCCACCTAGATATTTGGGTAGAGACAGTGTACAAAAGCAGTGGAGCTTCAGCAGTCATGGTTTGGATGGTGACCTGGGTTTTATATAGGGAAAAAAAGGTTTTCCCTTTCATTTTGTTTCTAATTAGTTCCTTTGATTTCAGTTTTCAGTTTTTTTTAATATTAATTTGTTTTCTTTATTTTCTGTTTTCTTTTGTTTTAGTTGAATCCTAGGCAGGGATTCGCTGCAGAGTGCTGCTTCCCAGAGACTTCTGCTGAGGAGACCAGAGACCCTGCTGCAGAAAGAAGGAGGGGGCTGGCTGGAGAGTGGAGTGAGAAAGGGCCCCAGCTCAGTAAGGGACGTATCCTGGAAGGAGAGCCTGTCCAGTGGTTGCCGTGCTTTTCCTTCTCCAGTTCAGTCAGTTCCTCGTCCTGGACAGCCCTATACATTGGCAGCTGCAGGAGTCCAGGGGTGGCAGTCCAGCAGTAAACCGTAAGCAGCAGCACTCCGTCCTTTTTGTTTCAGTTATTTCCCTTATTTTTCTGTGTGTGTGTATGTGTGTGTGTGTGTGTCTGTGGACCTATCCCCTCCGTGGTGTGGTGGTCTCCTTCTTGGGTGGCCGAGAAAAGTCGTGCCTGTACCATAAGGGCAGGCACAGGAGGGAATTGGAGTGTGATCACTGTGTACTGTTTGAGGAGAATGATTTTAAAGGTTTTACAAAAAAATATTAAAACAGCAGAAATCCAGTATGCTGCATATTTTGGCTCCAGGGGCTTTTTCATTCATCTTCAATAGCAAAACCGTTTCCAGCATGAATAGGTCAAAGGTTATGACCTGCTAAATCTACATATATTTCACATTGGTCTATAGTGCCACCATTTGGACAATTGGAGACATTTTCATACAGATTGCTTTATGTTTCATGGTAATAGGTCATAGTTAAGTGAGTTTAAGGGCTGCTGAAATTTGTCCTTGTCCTTATAGACTTTATTAGTACCTTTGACCAAAACCCAGAATGCAAAATTTCAAAAACATGGCCACTATCAGCCAATTAAATTTCAGTTGCGTGCTGCTTGGACCCCATAATTGGACCATAAAATGTTGTGTTGCATCTTATTTTTGATATTGATTTTGATTTATTTTGGCTCTATCTCTTTGTTTCTTGAGTGTAGACTACCTCTGATAAATATATTTTATACATAAAAGATATATCATTAATTATTCATTTTGACTTGTTTGCCAGTGGTTATAAAAATCATTTTAAAATGAGAAATATGTACTGGCATGAAATAAAAGTTTGGGACTTAAATTGAACACAGAGCACAATCAGAAATAATGAAAAATGAATAGTCTATATTTGGCAGTCACTGAAATTGACAAAAGTGCTTTGTGGAAAACAAATTTCCTTGTAAATTAAAACTCACAGTAGGATGATGTTTAAGTCAATGTGTGAACCCTCTATAAACCTAAATTTATTATGTGACTTGAACTAGTTGCATTGCTGATTCAAGCAAATATTCTGTTTGAAAATAAGAGATACATTTTTATGATGTGGCGCAGTGGCAGGTATGGCCACTGATCCGGGTGGTGAGTGGAAGTAAAAATGCCAAAAACTTGGGCATGGTTATCTTTTATTTATCCCTTTAAGGGGCAAAAAGAACAACAAAACACGAATATAATACAAAACAGGATTAAGCGCAAAAACAGCACAGCCATACAAAAACCCAACAACCTAAACCCAAAAAGTCCTGTTCAGTTCACCTGAACCTGTCGGGTCATATGACCACAGAAATAAAGATAAAAAATTGTTCTCTCTTTTTTTTATTACTGTTTCATTTAATTACTGTATTTTATATGTCCTTCATGTGTTGTGTGTACAGAGTGAGTGACTTAAGTTGTTAACTTATAATAATTTAGGTATAATTTAGGTATAAATTCCGACTTAAATAAAAGTGGACATAAACCACTGTTTGGTCTGTCATTATAAACATTATGCCATTTTTAATGGTAATTTTATCCCATTTTCATGTCAGACCTGTTTAGCCTCACACAGCACCCATCTCCTGGCAGCTGTGAACATGGGACAACAAGCCTAAAAAACATTTAATTACAAGTAGGTAAATCTGGAATTCAGTTTTGCCAGCTGTTATTTGCCAGGCTCAATAAACCACTGAACCCCAGCAATCTGTGTGGACACGAACTGGTACATCTCCCCTGGTGTGAAGTGTACGTTCCTCAGCCTTAGCTTATTCATTTTCTCTTGTGAGCGCTGAGTGCATGTGATTTTATTGCATGTAACACTCACTATAACTGGCTGAAACATCCAACACCATGCCAAGCCCTCTAATTGATATTAACATATTACTCCACCCATTGCAGATTGCGCCATGAGAAGGACCTCCTATTGTAGTGCCATGGACTGGACCCACCCAATCTGAAGTGTAGCCTTGGACTTGACTCCACAAAAGTATGTTTGCAGGTTTGCCCCTCCCATCGAGTGTTGCGTGAATCGGGTAATGACTGATTTATGACTTATGACATATGAAATTGAAAATAGAGCCCTAAGACTTGAATTGAAATGAGTGAAAACTGGAATTCTTGATATCATTAAATGTGTGATTTGACACAGACATCCTTTCAGTAGCTTCACTTGAGGGAAGGTTACCCTGCTGTCCGAACATCTTCCGGCATCTCACCCCATCGCTTCAGACTGGTAATTGAGTTCCATTTATTATTGACTGCCAGAGACTGAGGTATTGATTCAGTCGTACTGAAAAGTGAATGTTTTTTCATGTTCCATTGAGTGTACTACTGTAAACAGGAGGTACTTAGTTATTATTGTTATTTTTTAAAAAGTGGAAGTAATACTCTAGGAATCCATTGCAATGAAAATAATTAATCTTTATTTGTCAATAAAACTTTCTGTTATCCAGTAAAGAAAGAAATCATCTTTGTGAAATGTGAAACTATCTACAAGGTTATATTTAGATTACATTTTGTTATCTTATTTCATTAGCATTGATTTGATAACCAATTCATCCTTGAACTTTGCTGCAATCAGGAAAGAGAAAAAAAGACCAAGGAAAGCAATTTGAGTTCATATTACTACAAGGCGGTGGCATGATTAACCCCACTGCCACATAAGCATGCAGCAACAACAGAGTGTCAGAGAGGTGGGTGGAGGTGGGGTGATTGACCTAACCAAGCTTTTTCTGCTCATACCATGTTCACACTGCAGCTGACATTTCAAAAGGTTCTGGGTGAATGTGAATAATTATTCCAATAAACATGAAGCCTCCTAGTACCATGTTTTACCCCTTTAATACCACTTACCCATCCACAGCTCATGTACAGCAAGCTGCCAAATCATGTCATCACCAGTTTTTATGTGAAAATGCAGATTTCACTCAGTACTCAGTTCTGCTTCTTGTTGTGTGCTATTCAGTACAATGTCACCAGTCAAACCTATGAATGACAGAACCTCAAAAACCACTGGGGAGTTTCAGTTCATCGACTTGCCAATTGTCCACAAAATACTGCGCCCTGGGTAGAACTCCCTTGCGGTCTCTTACCTGGCTGAGTGAGATGAGCGATGAGACTGATAAGTCTACTGTGACGATAATTTTCCTACAGACCTTGCAGGCAAAGGAACACTGTAAAATGGACTTCTTCATTGTAAAAGAGAAAATAATCACAGGTGCAATTCTGGGGAAGGACACCCATCTCCCTAATTTACTATAAGAGAGACACCTGTAGAAGGACACCCATCTCCCTAATTTACTATAAGAGAGACACCTGGAGAAGGACACCCATCTCCCTAATTTACTATAAGAGAGACACCAGTAGAAGGACACCCATCTCCCTAATTTACTATAAGAGAGACACCTGTAGAAGGACACCCATCTCCCTAATTTACTATAAGAGAGACACCTGGAGAAGGACACCCATCTCCCTAATTTACTATAAGAGAGACACCTATAGAAGGACACCCATCTCCCTAATTTACTATAAGAGAGACACCTGGAGAAGGACACCCATCTCCCTAATTTACTATAAGAGAGACACCTGGAGAAGGACACCCATCTCCCTAATTTACTATAAGAGAGACACCTGGAGAAGGACACCCATCTCCCTAATTTACTATAAGAGAGACACCTGGAGAAGGACACTTATCTCCCTAATTTACTATAAGAGAGACACCTGGAGAAGGACACCCATCTCCCTAATTTACTATATACGACCCATGGTTGTGAATATTTAGGTTAACTAATGACTTGCCAGTCGGCATGTTAAGCTTCCTGAATACTAATTTTAACACCATTTCCCAAAACGTGTTATTGAGCTTTTTAATAGTGCTCAGACATGTTCCTTTGTCTATATATGGTGTTTTTTAATTTTTTACTAATGGAAAGAGTGAAAGCAGTTTGGTTTAATGCTGTTCCCTTTGTTGGGAGACAGCTTTGGAGAGCGGCACTGTGTTTGAGAATGTGTATTGGAATTACAAAGGAATGTTTCCGCATCCGACCAGGACCAAATGGCGCCTCCTGTTAACGACCTGGTATCTGCCGTCTGCGGAACTTAGAGTTCCCCATTACCATATCTGAGCCATCACATGCAAATGTATCTACCTTAAACTGTATAAATGTTGTCCACTCATTGTAATCATTGAACATTTTGCTCCATGCTTGTGATCCCACGGCCGGCTGTGTAAGTAAAGTACCTGTCTTCATCTGCGAGCATGGGATCCGTCTCTTCATTGACAACATGGTTGTTGCACTCATTTTGATAATTTTATTGTTTACTAACACCTTTCTGCCATACAGTTTGAATTTGATATGCCATAGTTATAATGCCATTTGTTTGTGTATCCATTCCATTGACCAGTGTTTTAGTATCTCTATGTCTGGGGTTCTACAGCATGTATGTGACCTATATAGTAGGTATACAATCTCTGTTATACTCTCAAAATGAAACAAATGTCTCTTTGGGCCCTGTATTCCACTGCTTGTTGTGAATGCAATTAAACTAGATGTAGTGTAGTTTTATCTTGAGGTATAGTTTTACCTCAGTCTCAGACAGTATCCGTTTAATCTTTATGGCCTGCAATCTGACTGGTTCTTTTGATTGGCTGCAGCATTTTAAAATTTAGGCCCAAATTTACTAAGGAATAGTTGCAGTGCAAAAATATTCACTATATAGAGACAATGAAATATTAACGACCGATTTACCAAGACTTGTCCTAATTAAGCAATCAAAAAATTAAATGCCCCCATGTCGCAATTTTTGCAGTAGGAGACACCCATAAAAAGGCCATATATGGTATGCCTAAAAATCCAGATAACAAGGCACTCCGAGAGATACGGAGCAACCAAGCGCGAGTTGAGAGGGAACCACAAGAAAAATAAAACTTATATTTACTGGTCAGATTATGGATATAATGGCTAGCACGGCACAGCTTCATAATGCCAAAGTACAGTATATAAATTAAACCCCAAGTGAGAGGTGTACATTTTGGAATAACAACATTTTCAAAATGAATTTACTAGGTATAGAATAATAAAAAGAACCTTACAGAAAGTAAAGAAAATATGTTAGGCGGCATGCAAAAAGCTTTCCGACAACAATAGGGGCAAAACTACACCTGGTGGTCTAACAACAGAACAGCAGATATTATCACAGATTGAATCAGCGCCGCAAATACATTCAGCTTGTTCCATCCTCTTACTTTCTGCAGAGCTACTCCTGAAAATAAAGCTGCGGTGACGTGAACCTCTGTACCTTTGTACATTTATGATTGTTTGTTTTGCATCGGAACCTGCACATTCATGGTATGTGTCTGTTTTCTATTTATGAACACTTGTTCGATGTATGATGGAACAGCCCACCTTTAAGACATGCAACTGTATTGAAAAGGTCCGGATGTGAGGACATGTAGTTAACAGTTAACAGCATCACCACAGCAGACAGCATTTTCTTTGGGCATGTGGATCAAATTACTCCAGTAGTGTTATTATGCCATGTATGTGTATCCAGTGTAATATCACGTCAATATTTGCTTTTAGGTTAACTGAAAGAGGGTAACTCTCAGACGGCGCAGAATTTATCGCCTGGTTTCAGAAGTCATAAAAATTCCCATGCAAAGATGAGAGTTGCAGTTATTGCAAGGTTTAGTAAATTAGACAGAATACTTGGAAATGGCCTTATTTGCAAAATCTCCACCCTGTTGTAGTGCCTTCACCCCAGGTATACATATTCATGAACAGATTTTAATATGTATCAAGAGGAAAGTCGCAAAGTGATGATGTCACTGCAAATCCCATTTTAATGTCGATTTTCACCCATTGTGACTGTTTAGTAATTTGCATTGTACGGTGTCTGGCTCCCCCTCAACTGTATTGACCAAAACAAGTGCAATGTTTAAGGGGGAAGGGTTAATAAGTTGTATAAGATAACCAAAGGGCATACATAGACAAAGCTGTTGTGAATGGATTGATCCCTGGCAGTAAGCAGTGTGCAAACCATGCAGAATCAATTTAAGATAGGTGTGTGATAACTATATGTGAGATAGAAGCAGACAGGCTGATGTTTAGTTTTTATGTTTATCTTTTTTGAACAGGGCTGGACCACATAAAGATAACAGCAAGGAGGGTTGAAAAGAGATGCGACAAAAACAGGGCAGGAGAGTCAGTCGGAGAAAGAGGCAGATTAAGAACTAGAAATGGCACTGGGATAAATTAGGGCAACTAATCAGTATATATTATGCCTCAACCAACCACATGTTATTTATAATGGTGAACTAATAGTGCTTGAAACTAGTGCTTGTACATGTAATGTGAAACGCATTACATGAAACAAAAAAAAAACTTGTCTTGGGTTAAAATGCCCCTGGACCCCTCTTCAAGGTCTGACAAGGCCCTACATGTTTGAAATCCTGCTGACAGGTGACGCTTCATACAGAATGAGAAAGCAAATATGCTGACACTCAAAGTATTTGCAAAGTATTAACTCTAGGGGTGTCCCCGACTAAGAATTTATATAGTCAAATCTGATTCGTCAAAGTTTTGTTTATCGTCTTCAGATTATCAAATTATATTTTTCTGCTTTTTTTGCTCATTCATCCATATTCTGATTTGCAACATTGGCTTCCATTTTTTCCACACCAGACAGAAGAGCTGAAACACCCAATTAAACAATTTGTCTTCTTGAATTGGCATTAGAATTTTTTTTATAATAGGACGTGTTCCATCCTTTTTCTGATGTGTTATTATAAATCTGCATTATGGTGACCTTATAACGATAGTAAATGTGCCCATTTAGAATATAGAATGCCCATAGTTTACAGTAAAAAAGAAACAAGAATAGGTAGGTATAAAACTTTTTTTCATACACAGAAACGACGATAAATATAGCCGCAAGCAGCGATTACGGGGTTCAAGCAGCTCAGCTGATATTTGAATGGGCGAGGTGAGCCGTGTTGTTTCAACTTTTACGTTGTCCTTCTATGATTTAGTTGGATCTTTTACCAAGACATAGTTTACAAAATCAGAGGAGGGAATAAGAAGAAAAAAGAATTTTGATTCTACTCCAAATGGTTCAAGAGTTATTGCCCAAAATGTGTTGTGGCTCTCTATAACGCCACCATTTAGCCAATTGGGGTTATTTTTGTTACCTGAGTAGTGGGTGAATAAAAGAACCTACCAAATCTACCAAGTGCAACTGCTGTGCAAACACTTTTAGGGAAGAAAAATAATTTAAAAAATCTTGATAAATACAATAGGGTTTCAGCAGCTTCACTGCTTGAACCCCAAAAGAAAGGACCAAAACTGAAACAGGGCCACTGTCAAGTGTCGGCATCAAATGTATCAAACATCAAACAAATGATGTATCAAACATCAAACAAAGTGACATATAAAAAACGACCAAAACAAAATATAGTTTTAAATAACAGGCTAACACATGCCTTGGATTTTCATCGTTTTAAGGTGAATCCCTACAAGCTATAGATTAAAGGCAATATGAAATAATCATTATTGATTAAACCACAGGTGTCATTTTGGCTGCGTCCTCACTTTTAGAAAGCTCATACACGTCGAACCCGCACTTTTCAAAACAAACTGACACCCATGCGTTAAACTGGTATGGAGTACAAGCTGCCATTCTAATTTCACCTTTAGTCCTGTGTCCTCTTTCTTTGCCCACTCTCAAATAAAGTGTATAATCCTTTAACCAAGAAGTCTCAGTCTTGTAGGCTACCTGAAAAAGCTAGGGTTTGTTCCGATCCTGATTACTTAGCCAATACAGCCTTTCAGCCATGGAATATTCACAGCAGAAATTGTTTTATTTGTAAGACTATTTAAAAGGGTATCAAAAATAATTTAATATTTTTGTATTGAATATATTTTTTTGACTAAAACTGTATGTTTTTAACAATGTCAAGTTTGGGGGTTAATATTTTCAAGTAGCCTATAACTATACACTTAAAAACACAAGAATATTATGAATAAAGTTTTCAGATAAGCTGCGACTGATGCCACTGCCAGACAAACCTTCAAGAGCCTCTTCAAAACTGCCATCGTTACAGGTTTTGGAGGTTTCGCAAAATACAATAATACAAAGTATGGTATGCAACAACGGTCAAACAATGTTTTCCAAACCACAGGAGCTTTTTTAAATGAATAATTACATGGGCAGTTGCTTAAAATTACGGATATGTCTTTCCAGACGGGACTAAAATTATTTGACCACCGCTGAGTTTGTCAAAAAAAAAAAAAAAAAAAAAAAAAAAAACAGTAGGTAATTTGGGCTGTGATTTTCTCCAGGGAGGAGGGAGAAAAACACTGGCATTGCCTGATTTGGACAGGACTACTGCTCTTGCATACTGTATGAGGTGAAGAGTTGGCTAAGAAGATGCAGAGTACATTCACATTAAAACTCAGATGTTTCTAGTGATGTAATTATTTGTTGTATTCCCAATACTATACTGAGTGTACAAAAGTTTTTATCTTTTCTTTAGATGTAGTGTGGCAACAACAAACACTGTTATCAGAGGAACCACTGGGTGTCAAACCATTCCATAAAGCACACAAGTCCTCTCTGGGTGTTAACACAATCTAAAATGACAATTGTTTGTGCTTATTTCAAAACCCTAGACTCCAGTTATGTGCAAGCTTCATATTTCATTATCCACAGCTCAGGTCAGCACTACAGGCCATGTGGAGTGCCCTGGAATTCCCCAAATGTTGCATATCCAGTGTTTGAGTGGATCAGAATTCAGAAAGAGCAAACACTTTAGGAGTGGTCTTTAGCTAAATCTTTAGTTGTACAGCCTTTAAGAGCTTAAGACCATGGTCCCATAGATTTGACCCCAACCTGGGACTGACTTTGGTTTTATCCTCACCAAAACCTTGACTTGACCCATGCACTGCCTGTCCCCCAGGATGGGTGTGCATGAGTGTCTCTCTTATTGTTCATTAGGGTGATGAGGAAGGTCATTTTCCCACTGCAGTTATCACCCTTGATTGACACAGTGTTCATTTTCCTACATGGTTTGGGGGAAAACTGCAGCAGTCTCATTGGTCCCTCAGTCAGGTAAGACACCACAAGGGATATTTCCCTTTTCCCCAGTCATGCTATGTTGTGAAGTTCTTTTCCAGTTATCAACAAGACAATGAACTGAAAATCCCCAGTGGTTTTGTGGTACTGCTTGTCATAGGTTTCGGTGTAGACAACTGTAACCACTGCTTTGAGTTTTGAGCATCTTAACAGGAAGCATAAAAAAAGCACTCTGAGAAAAGTACTGAGAAAATCTACATTTTCATATATAAACTAGTCACAGCTTGATCAAAAAGCTTGCTGTACATGAACTTTGCATGTGTGTCTCAATAAAGGGGTACATTGTGCTACTAGGAGGCTTCATCTTTATTGGAATACATATTCACAATGACTCACAGCTATTCAAAAATGTCCTCTGCTGTGTCTGCTCTTAGCAAAATGAGCTTAATTAGGTCACTCACACCCTTCTTAAAAACAATCTTATGCACTGTGTTCTCTGCACACTTAGCACACTCTGCACTGTTCAGTTGGCTGTAACAGACAAATGGTTTTAAAACTTTTGTGAGGCTTGGTCTGAAGATCATCTGTGCCAATTTTGGTGAACATTGGACAAAATTTGTGGCCCATGAAAAAACTGTAAACTTTGTCATAAAATCCAATATGATGGAAATTCCAAACTTTAAATAGGATGATCTCACAAATTTGTATATCCTCTTGCACTAAATATATAACAAATGTTAATCTACGTGCATGAATCTCAGCTAAATAAACTGTATTTACTAAATTAAATTAAAGCACTAATTACCTTTCAAGTGTGATAAAGACGACAGAAGTTTGCAGACAAAGGAAGAACGCCTCATGTCAGAGTCACATGACTGGATAACTTGTCAATCAACGGCCATCTAGTGATCAATTAAGGGGACTGTCAAAGAAAATACATGTCTTCAAGAATGAACTGAAGATATCATTTGCTTCAGTTTTGTCGAGCTTGTCATGACTGTATTCAAATAGCCAGGGATGTAAATAGGGCAAGAATTCTGATTTGGTAATACATTTTCATGTAACCTCCTCAGGAGTCAGGTTTGGTATATATACATAAAGAGAGAGAGAGAGAGAGAGAGAGAGAGAGTGCTGAATAGCTATAATAGTGTGGTTGAAACCGTTTGCTTGAAAAAGTGATTTAAATATGTTAAATTAAAAATGACATTTTTCATGAAAAGTAATGGTGGTCTTTGTATTTGAGGACAAAGCATCTTCAAAGAAGTATAGATTTTATATAATATGACATAACAGTAATTGTCTGTGTCCTCGCACTTCATGTGGTACTCAAATGGTTAAGGAGTAGAGGGCAGGGCTGAAGCTGAGTCTAACCATCAAGTACCACAAACAAATAAATATTCATAATTCCTAGAGAGAGAGTAAGTGTTTGTGTATGTGTGTGTGTGTGTGTGTGTGGTCAGGTTTTTGAGCAGCTATTTGAAAGAGGCAACAGTAAGGGTAAGTGTCATGGAAGTGTGACACTTTATAGCCAATAAACAAAATACAAAGTGATATAAGTATATTATTACATTATCAGCTCCAATTATTACATTTTTAATTCTTTTTTTTTTTACTCAGCTAATAATGTAATAACCAGTCAATAATGTAATAACTTATTACATTATGGGCAAAAACTTGTTACGTTATTGGTTCAGAAATTTTATTACATTATTGGTCAGTTATTACATTATCGACTTTTATTACATTAAGAATGGAAACATTATTACGTTATTGGCAGTTATGACATTAACGGTAGTTGGCTGCTACGAAACCTTAAACTGCAAAGCAACTAGCACAATCCGAATTTAGATTAGCAAACTAAACTATACACAAAAAATTTGTACAATTATTACAATTTGTGTATGTCACTGTGCAGAGTATCACCATTGACGCGCATACACACGCATACACACACATGCAGACAGGTGTTTGTATGGATTGGCAGAATTACTAATTGATTAAAACGGAGTTATGTCCAGAGGTGAACCTGACAGCTGCCACCTTGGTTGATCATCTTGTTTTGTTAATTGTGGAACACGGGTGCGGATTGTAGACCAGGAATTGAATAATTGCCTGCCTCGTTCTGGAAGCCCCTTAACAGCTGTTAATGCATCAACTGGATAAAAGCAATGGGGCTTGTGGCAGTTGGGATTGGATGGCTTCAATGAAAGACCAGGGTCCTCTATGCTACCGGGTTTTGTTTTAATGGGGGAAGATTATTTTTCTTTGATTCTTCTTGGTTTTTCTTGCATTAGTTAGTTTGATTTAGTTGTTTGAGTTATTTGATTTTTTAAATTTCTTTCTGTTTTTCTTTTGGGGGTCAGATACCAGGGAGGGATCCTTTATGTACGTGTGGTGTGAGATTGAGTGAAGGTGGAGAGCTGCTGATTTATGAGTGCTGATGGGATGATGTCACAGAAAAATGAAGGAGATACCAGCTTTTACCAGATGCCAGATATCATCGTGGTATCTTCAGAGGAGCAGCAGAGACCCAAGCTGGGCAGCGGGCACAGTGAGGCAGCACCCCGTACAGTAAGGGATGAACCTTGTGAGGGTGAACTGTGTGAGTTTTTTCATGCCCTACATGAAGTCTGTCCAGCACTGACAGTGTGGGTGGTCTGTTCTGTGCTCTCTCCCCATTTTGCAAGCATCCCTCTGGCCAGTGGAGGGCCAGGAAGCCGACAGCAGTGGTGACGGTGGCTTGGTGGAGTGATCTGCAGCTCTCCACCTGATTTTTTTTTTTTTTTTTTACTTCATTTTCTTTTGTATATGTGTGTGTGCATGGGGAATACCTGCTTGCATGTGGGCTTGGTGTGCAGTGCTGGGAGTAGTCTCCCCTTCAGTGCTTTGCTCTCATGGCGCTAGGGTGGAGGGATGGCAGGGTTGTTGTGTCGGGGGCCAGTAGGTAGAGGGAGGTCAGCAGGAGAAGTTGTCTATGCATGAACTGTGTATTTTAAAAGGAAAAAGTCCTGCTTGCCTGTATCCTGTGTCTTGGTTGTCCATGGTGGGTGGATTCCCGTACCTGTGTTGGGGGTGGCAGAGGGAACTTAGCCAACTCCTGACACTTACAGATTACTTGCTGGATATTTTTTGGGGAAATTCCTCTCCCGATTTTCCAACCACTCTCGTCAGCCCTAATATACCACCCCTATTCCACAGACTCAGGAAGGAGCAGTTAATCATGTGACCTCATTCAGTTCATGTGTTGACAAGTTTTTGCACTGCAGACATTAGTGTTAACAACCTGACTATGTTTTCAGAGGGACACAAAGTTAACATATGCTTGATTCACATACATCCAGTATGTGAATATCCATAACATTCAACTTTATTAATTCTTCATGAGGAAATTTGTATTACAGCAGCAAGCTATGTACTGAAGTAGAAAAACTGCAAAATTGTGGAAACATAAGATAAAATACTAAGCACTATAGAGCAGGATGTGCTAAATTCAGCCATCAATTCTGTGGGACAAAATGTTGTGGGCAAAGATGAACCCTCCCATTAGCTCTTTTAGCACCACTCACCACTCAAGTCCCTCACCATTCTCCTGTACTGACCTTCCAGGCCGTCAGTGATACTGACAATCTGACAATGGCAGAGTCATCTTAGAACTTTTGTAGATGATAATTCTCTGAGTCTGACATATAGGTGAGCAGAGAATTGTGCTGATCAGTCCCCTGTGGAGCCCCCATGCTGCACACCACCTCTAACACACATTGTGCTGTCGTCTCTCATACTGTGGCCTGCTGGTGAGGTGGTCTACAGTCCAGGACATGATGGGACTGAATTTGCTTTTATCCCCACCAAAAAACTTGAATTGACCCATGCACTGCCTGTCCCCCATAAAGGGTGTGGATGAGTGTCTCTCTTAAAGTTCATTAAGACACCACAAAGGGTATTTCTCTTTTTCCCAGTCTTGTTATGTTGTGAAGTACTTTTCCAGTCATCAACAAGACAATGAACTGAAAACCCCCAGTGGTTTTGTGGTACTGCTTGTCATAGGTTTTGGTGTAGACAACTGTAACCACTGCTTTGAGTTTTGAACATCTTAACAGGAAGCAGAAAAAGTAGCACTCTGAGAAAAGTACTGTGAGAAATCTGCATTTTCACATATGAACTTGTGATAGCTTGATCAAACAGCTCGCTGCACATGAGCTTTGCATGTGTGTCTCAATAAAGGGGTAAATTGTGCTACTTGGAGGCTTCACCTTTATTGGAATACATATTCACAATGACCCACAGCTATTCAAAAATGTCCTCTGCTGTGTCTGCTCTGAGCAGAATGAGCTTAATTAGGGCACTCATACCCCTCATACGGTGTCATCAACAGTAGACTGTGTGCAGAGAGTTGGACCACAGCATCGAGTTGGTGATAGCTATTTCCGATGGGACCGTAAGCCAGTGGCCGACATCCTCCAACATCCTGTCCTGGTCTGCCTTGAGCTGTCCGACCCTGGTGCTCGGTGGGATCCTCCCTTGTCTTTGTTCCCCTTCCCGGACAAGGGTTGCTGCCTGAGCAGTTCTCCTTGTCGGCAAGGCATTTATTGCTGTTCTGTTGCTTTCCTCTTCGCTGCCAGGCACTTGGGAGAAGCTCACTTTGCACCTGGTAAGGTCATGCCTTAGGATTGCTGGTGTTAAACACAGGGGACATGATGGATCTTCGTCCAGCCATTGGTTGAGATTTTGAGGGGAAAGAAAAGATAGGTTGCCTGAATGAGGAAACTCATTGTTGAATTTTGCCCTCCTCGGCCCACAGCCAGTAGGTACTCACCACTGCAGACTAGGAACACTCCACAGGCTTTGCCATTTCAGAGATGGTCTAATGCAGTCATCTGGTCATAATGATTTGGCCCTTGTCAGTCGCAAGTTGCTCAAGTCGTTACGACTCCTGAACCGTGTGTAGTGGCACATTTTCTGGTGGTCACTATCGCATGCACACAGCCGTTAGCACTGGCGAACGTACAACTAAGCATAATTTTTATATTTACCAGGTCTTGGTGTATACAGGAATTAGTAGAACATTTACATTCCCAGATGACTCTTTTTTTCAGGCTAGCAACGTTGGTGCCTTTAGCTCTGGGAGGCCAGTGGGTGGGACCCTGCCTTGTATGATCATTTATGAATTGTTTGTAATAACTCTGACTGGGAAAAGCATGGGCAGTTAGGCTCTCAAACTGCCACATTTGTAGTGAAATTTTGCTCTTTTTTAATAGTCTTATATTGTACTAAAGATTTATGTGGCCTGCTTTGTTTGAATTGGTAGGTATAGCGTCTTACCTTTGTTCCCTGTGCTCGTGGCTTACCCCACTCTGGCTGTTGGTGTTAAGCAAATTAATGGGTCCCATGCTGCTTAGCACTCTTAGGCCTGATGACACTTTTGTTTAAAAATCATCTTTAGAGTTTCAGGGTGTTGAAGCAAGCTCCAGTGTCCTTCATGTTATTTGGGTTTTACGTGAATAAAGAAATTATTTTAAAATGTATTTGTACATCAGCCTCTCATCCTGGTTGTTCTGGACACCTGTGTTGTGGGGAACTGTATAGCAGAAAGGGAGCGAGAGAGCCCCTTGCCCCTATATGCAAGGGTGGCGTAGTCTATTACCGCCTAACAACAATAGTAACTATTAGTGTTATCCTGTCACATGTATAACACTGATGATACTTTTGTGCTCGGCAATGAGCTTTTATATTAACATTATCAAGTGGCTCAATGCAATTTAAAGTGATTCGTGTTATTATGAAGTCCTATCAATAATTTCAGTAATAGTAAAAATTGTATTATTACAGATAAAGAGTAAAGTATTATTTGTATGTGTTAGTAACCAAGATTTACGTGAAGGAAAAATGTTGAAATACAAATGCCAGCATGTATTTTCTACAGCAATATGCGCTTTGGTCTAAAGTAGCATAGAAAAATACCCACAAACCAGTCGGTAAAATGTAGAAAATACAGCCAAGCTTGACCTGAATAAGAATTTACCACGGATTGAAAGACAGAAGTTCCATGCCGTGCATCCTTTGGCAGTGCTTCAGACTCTGTGGTCACCAGAAAGCTGTGATGTGGAGTGACCTAGTTTCTTTTGTTTCTAAGTTAAGAGTGGGGTCTGAGATGGTGTGGAGAGCACTTACGGGGAAAAAAAACCTGCAGCAAATGATTTCCTGTGCAATACATCACAAACTTGGCTCCCACGTTGTGTATTTAATCTTCACCAACAAGCAAAACCCTTCCATGCACTTGCAGTTTCTGCCCCTCCTTGATTCGTCGCACCCATTTCTGCAGTAAATCTGGTTTCTGTTTTAATTCACCATTACTCCACTAAGTCACCTCGCTAAATGTGTCCAGATTATATGTGTAAATTATGAGTCAAAGTACTGTCCAATGAATGCTAAAATCCTAGTACAACTTACAGACTGGCCTGCAAAGCTCACTCAACTGCAAAATACATGGTTGTTATGTATGTATTAGAATTGAGTTTTAGCACCTATTAAAAATATGTCCAGGTTTAAAAGAGCAACGAAATATACTGTTGAAACAGAACAGCTCCCACTAGTACTCTCAAAATGTGCTTCATTACACTAAGAATAAACTGTGGTGGAAACTCCACTTGCACTGCTTTTGGGTTGGTTGACTACGGTGTGTTAAAATTTCCCTGGTGTCAACTGAATGATTCATACACTAGTCAGGTAACACTATTAATTTCTTTCCCTAGAAGGATAAGAAATATACGCCAACATGATCCACTATTAAAACAGATTGGTACTAACACTGTTTGCTCAAGGGTAGCACCAAGAGTGCTAAACCCAAACTGTCTTAGTATATAACCTGTAATACAGATAGATACTGTGTAAAAATGTCAACTCTGCAAGTCGCTCTGGATAAGATCATGTGGTAAATGTATACATGTAAATGTAATAATACCTTTCATGTGAGTTTCTTCAATGTAAAACATAAAATGTTTATTTCCAAATACTTTACAAATGATTTTGGTTGAGGAATTGTAAAAAAATAAAATATTAATGCTGTTCAAACATTATAGCTATCATTTGAGATTCTGTCTGGTTTGCTTATGGATACATTCTTCAGGGTCAAGTTTGTCTGCTTAAGGAAGTTGCTCTGTCTGATGTGGAGCGGCTGGCCATGTGGATGGATGATGTCACTCAGCTGCTTGTATGCTGGGGGAACTCTCTGGTCCTTCCTCCTGGCTTCTCTGTGGCGAAAGTATACTCATTTGATGTTTCACCAAAACCTTTACTTGACCTCAAATTGAATTTTTAGTAATGGAGACAAGACAGTTTTGTCTTGTTGTGATGAGTCCAAGCCTATTTGAAAATGTTTCTTAAGATGAAATGTTCATCACAAAGGACTCCAGAACAGACAAGGAAAAAGGGTGGAGCTGCTGTCTCCCTCCTTCTGTAAACCTATTTCTCTCCCATCTGACCAACCAGCACTTACGAACAGGATGTCCAGTGGTTGGTCAGCTGTGATGTCAGGCAGAATGAATAATGGGAATGGGGAGTTTTTTCCCCTTTCCTTCCAGCTCATTGAAGGAGAGGTCTTTGTTATCACATCCCAAAGGAGTCATAAATCTGAGTTGAATGTTGTATTGGAGAAAATGAAGGTCCCCCAAATTATTAAACCATACTCAACAATGACCACTTTTTTAAATAATATTGACACATTTAAAGCATTACACTTAGCCAACATTGCATTGATATTCATTATATAACTAGACTCATTTGCTCAGTAACTTTACCAACATTTGTAATACATGCAAAACTTAAAGAGGGTGGGCAAAATAATGGAAACATACAACAAATTAATTTCAAATCATCGGGAATAGGCCACCCCCCTAACAGAACAGCTCCATTCCTTCTTGAAATATGTTTACAGAAGTCATGAACTTGTTAAGCAACTTCATTAAGCAACTTAATAGCCTGTAGCAAATCCCCCAAGAATCAAGAGAGCATAGGCCTTGTGGTTGTGATATAAGGAAAAACAACCATTTGGAGGGAGTTGTCCTTGTCTAGATAGAAAGTACAGGCACACTTAAAGGACTCCATCAGCTGTCATAGGTAGATCCACAGTCAAGGACGGCAAGCAGAGGTGTTCTGAAAAATAAGACCAAAAACATATTTTAAATTACCACAGTATTTGTAGTGTTTGTCTATGGAATGTACAGAATCCGAATTGGGTCTGTTTTCTGTGCTGTACAGACCAACCAGCAAAGAAAAGTATTGGAGGGTATGTGAGAAATTTTACTTAGGGGGTTGGGTACTAGCTGGACTGCTGGAGGAGTGGGCTTTCCTTGTGCTGCAGTAGCATTTTTCCTTCAGTTTACTCGGGTGGCCGAAACCATGTTGAGTTTATTAAAACACATTAAAATTCATGGTATTGTCCCCCCCCCAAAAAACCATTGGACCAGAGCGTTGTCCATAACTGCTTGATTTGCGATGCAGAATCACAGTACCAAATTTTTCAAAGTGAAGGAGAGACACGACTGGGGTGTTGTCATTCTCAGCTGCAATAATATGCATAAGTGACAGATAACAGCAACAGAGTGATGTAGCCTACCGACGGCCCTAGTAAAGACAACCCTCATAGGTATAACGGCTTCAAAAACTCCCAAGAATCCCAATACAATATTATGTAGCTAGATAGTTAGCTTAGCTAACGCAACTTCGGCAGACTAGTGAATAGCTATGACTTTCCCGTCATAGCATTTGGATCCTATGAACAAACTGACAGAAAAAACTTGATCCCACATTGTTAGTGAAAAAGCATTTAAAAATTATTTACAATCACGTTTGTTTAGGTATTGTTTGATAAGTGAGGCCCAATATGTTTTTTGTTATTACCAACTCTGATGTTGCCCTATGGTGGATGTATTGCTGTAGGATTAGTCTTCAAGGGCTCCTGAAACAAATACACCACAAATTGGCATTGAAACAGTAGGTTGACCCCCTCACTTTGTTGTGTTGAAAGACTTAATTTATTTGATTAATTATTTTTAGATTAAAAATTAGATTATTCGATTTTATTATTTTTGCCATCAATCAACACATAATTCAATAAAGTAAAACATGTTACATATTTGCACATTATAACACAGTTATTAAGATAAATAAAGGGAAACTTTTGTGTAGGGAAAGTGAGGAGTTTTTAATATATATGTACAGGACAGCAATGCAGTTTTCAAAAAAAAAAAAAAACCTGTATGGTCAGTACATTGGCATCTTAGCCAGCGTTTTTGTTATGTTTTGCTTTTTTCCACACTTTCTCCTTGTGTTTCTGTCTTCATTGAAGTTTGTCTCTGTGATTTCCTCCAGTTAAGTTACAAGCCTTTTGATCCTGCCTGTCTGCCCATTGTTACCTGTGTCTGTTTCCTGGTTTTTTGATTCTTGCTTGCCAATTTTGTATCTTTGCTGACCCTGTAGTCTATTGTCCGTTTTTGACTACTGCCCTGGATTGTGTTTTTGTACTTTTGCCGTGCCTCCCTGAAGTTTGAACTTCACCTGTACCTGACACTGTTTTTGTATTTTGGACTGTGCTTTGTTTCTGTTAAAAACCTTGTTTTATTACGTCCGCTTCTGAGCCCTTACCTGAGCCCTGACATACAGTTTTTGCAGTGTAGTGCACAGTAAAAACACACAGTGCACAGTTTTACCACCGCAAAAGAGAGAGAGGAGGTGTGAAAAAACAATCTGCTGTTGGTCAGAAACGAATAAAAAGGAAACCAACTCTTTGCTTCTCTTTTGAAGAGACTACACTGGGTGACAATGGCACAAGAAAACTCTTGTCTGAAAAGATTATGCATTACTTTCAGTGTCCTGTATGGGGTAAGTTACTGTATCATCAGATAATAAAACATAATTTAGCAACCTAGAATATGTTACTGTAATATTTCTAGTAATTATTATTCACCATGATTGGCAGGTGTATTGAGAGAATTTGACAGTAACAGCCATACTGAATGAAACAAAGCACATTTAAGTTTATCAAATGTATTCCATGTATTTTTCGATGTTTATGATTCTGGAATCAGCAGATGTTACATAAAACTTTACATACAGAACTGATTAAAACTTCGGAATTGTCTTCATAAACTTCCCACCAGACATATGAAACTTTAGTCATATGTCAAATGTGATAAACTGACAACAACAGTGTAATGCTGTCAAATAATTTGATCTGCTTTGTTCAGATTCTGGGAATTATCTTCCTATTTATTGGGATTATTGCCGCAAACTACAAAAATGAAACTGAAGAGGTAAGAGAAAGAGGAATGAACATGCTTTTGAGTTCTGGTATTATTATTATTATTATTATTATTATTATTGTTATTATTATTATTATTATTATTAGTAGTAGTAGTAGTAGTAGAGGTATTATTATTGTTATTATTATTATTACTGAGGTGCGGGTTTGTAACAAAACTTGTACTGATTTGCAGTTTGAAAAGGAGGCCATCTCTGGTATCATTTTCTGTTGTGTAATTGGATCATTCATAATACTGTTTGCACTTCTGGGGTCCTTTGCTGCCTATAAAGAGAAGAAATTGCTACTGAGGGTGGTGAGTCTTGCATTATTCTGTAGTAGCTGTGTTTTTTTATGCACAATATAATGAGTATGCATCCTCCAATGTCTGATCTATGAGAAGTGGTAAATGGTTTACTTTTCAAATTAATTCCAAAAATAAATGGAATAAAAATGAAATACATTTCAAGTTTACTTGAGATAAAGTGAACTTGGAATTCAGTTTACAACTGCCTTTGGGTAAAAATAGTTTGTTAAAATTTTTAAAAAGAGAATGAAATATCATTGATCTGGATGCATCAAGCTCAGGTTTTTTATTTATTTATTTTTTTTAATTGAAACGATTTGTATTTATCAAAAACCAAATCACACAATTACTTGTTTAAATGTTTGACACATTCATACACAAGTATGCAATTAATTATCATGATGTAGCACATCATGATTGGGTCATGATTTATAGAGCAGTGAGGGTTGTGTTGTGTGTATATGACTGGATAAGAATCTCCTCAACAGCCACCAAGCTTGTATATTTGATCATTTGTCTTCAGAAAATCATACCTGTCAAGCACAATTTCTGCAGGGCAATGATTCTCTTGGGTTGTCACAGCTTTCCTTCAGCTTCTAAGGCTAGCACAGCTTATGCCAAACTGTGCTTTCAGTTATTAGGTTTTACAAGAAAAGCTATCTGTTGAAATGTTCCACTAGGTGACCACTCATTTTGTGCATCAGTTTGTAAAATTGTATTTTTTAGAATGTACACGATTAGCATGATTAAAAATAATATTCTTGTTGAAATATTTCTACTAAAATACCATGATGAGCAATACAAATAATATACAATTTTCAAAATGACCTTTTCCAAACAGAATTATTAAGTAATGTATTGATCAATAAGTATGGCACTGATAAGCAATAAATCAGAAATTATATCAGTGCCCAAACCTACAATAACACGCATGTACACACAACATTTAAGCACATCTACACCTTGGAAAAGAAACTAGCCGGACTTGTAGGGGGAAAGTTTTTTTCAAAGCATTTTTTTGTTTTTGCGGAATTGATCTTTTTCACATGTGATTGCACTTCTTGTAGTTTACTGGGATGTATTTATGCTATTTACATTAATTCGATAGTTGATTTAGGTCAAGATTTACCCTTCATTTTGAAAATAAAATTCTCACTATATAAGTTTTTCATTACCTCTACAGTATGCCACCTTCTTGGTGCTTGAAGCCATAGGATGTTTCAGAGCTGTGCCATATATGTCTTCTATCCAAACTGAGGTAAAAAAATGAAATACAAATTTTATATAAGTTGCATGGATAACAAAAATTGAAATACAGTGTATTCAGATCTGAAAGACTGTGCTTATATATATATATATATATATATATATAAATATTAAATAGATGAGATTCTTAACTTTTCAATGTGTGTTTGGTCCCAAGATAAAAATTGATGACTTCAGACAACTGACTCCACTGAATAAAGCTGATGGGCGCGTCCAAAAGGCAATCAACAAGATGCAGACAGTTGTAAGAAGTTTTTATTGAACCAGATTTGACATTACTTTACATCACCTCATTGCTTGTAATGACCTTTTCAAATTCAATTCATACATCTAACAAAAGTACTATTCAGTGGCTACAATGATCTGATATTGTCTCCTCTGATCATAACTCTAACAGTTTGAATGCTGTGGACTCTTGGGTTATGAAGATTGGGGAGACTCAATTCCACAGTCATGCCACTGTCCCCCAGATTATGAGAACAAGGCATCGAAATGTCATCGTGTGAAACCCTCTTCAAAGGACACTTGGGTAGGTTCAGCCCTCCACTGTAGTTTTGTGATGATCAGACATTGTGTTAAGGAGTTAGAGCTCATTATATCAATCAAGGCCATACATTGAAACGGCTGGTGTTAGAGTGAGTGTTAGGATAATGTGTTACTCTGAAGTGCTTCTGTTACTCCTGTTTTTAAAATGTTACTGTTTTTCCAACCATAGTACTCACAACAACATTATGGAAACCATGAGAATCGTGAAGTGGAGGTGTATGAACAGGTATGTTTGTGTCCATTATGCTTTCAATATGGCCCAATGTGCAAAATCTGAAGAGCAGACACAAACACAGAAATATAAATGGTCTTTGAAACCATGGGACAACTCTGTGTGGAGTAGGTTATGGTCATCTTAATGCTCTAACATGCTGTGAAGGTGATCATTCAGTTCCATCAAGATGCAGTTGATATCGACCTCTCTAATGAAGGCATAAGCCCTTCTGAGCCATACCAGGACAATGGGCAATACCCCACATCAATGGTGTAGGGTAATTTACTTCTACGTTTAGTAATTTACAAAAGTGTACACAATGAGCTTGAGTAGCCAAGGTAAACAAGTAATTTTAGCCATAACCGCTTAATATGTACCGCCAATCTGCTTGATGTCCTTACTCGCTTTCAAATGTTGCCATGTGAGATTGAAGACATAGTGAGGTAGAGGAAATGATGATCAGTGTTCAGCATTACATTGAGGCTTGTATTGTATTGATGATATCAGAAAACCATATTGGTCTGCATCATAGTATAATGGTTAGGGAGATGGGCTTGTAACTCAATGATCTGATAAATGCCTAAATGCCAACATAATTATCAGACACAATAAAATTTCCATGGAAATGAAATTAAAAAATCGTATTCTAAATTAAATTCATATTTTTAAAATCTGCTTTGTTTCAGCCTTGCGGTCCTCTAATATTAGGATACCTGGAGATGGGGACTAAACTTGCCGTTGGACTCTTGGTTACATTAGCAATTATAGTGGTAGGTTTTAGATTATTTTGCATATTATATAACTTTATTAAAACTTGCATACAGGACATTGCAATAACGTGATTTTACTGTGTCATTGAAAACTAAAAATGACTTATATTCTGTAAGATAGAAGTAGCATGCTTGTGAAGTCTTTGGTATATTTGTAAAATTTAAATAAGGATAAAATGTAGCATTGAGGGATTTGCTAACCTTTTTTACTACTTGGATGAAGGACCCAAGATTATCACAGTCACTCAGACTCCTGTTTAGAACCAAGGATCAAGACTTCAGTTTCAATTAATTTTGAACCCTCTTCTGTGTCTCTTTAAGTGACAACTCTATGCTCATGTTCTATTGAGTGGACCTGTTTTTTTTTGGAACATATTAATCTGTTTAAATCCTGTGGACTAAAAAAACAATTGAAAACTCCTGTCTGATCAACTTTGTTGCATTGCAGACCATTTCAGCAATACTACACCTGCTGCTGTACTGCCATATCAAGGATCAAACTCCCAACATACCTGTGGCATCCGGTGAAGATTCTAAACCACCTGCATACACTGTCCTTTACAAAGGACAAGCATGTTAATGGGCCCAGTCCAGCAAATTCAAATGGATGAAATAGCAGTAATATACAACTTTCTGCTTTGTTCATGTTGCCCTTTAGTAAATGTTCATGATATTTGTTTAATGGTAAATCTCAACTGTAGCAAAAATTGGGGCCTTCTTTGCATTTTTCACATGCTTTTTAGCTTTAGTGATGAAGGTTGGTATTTTAACTTTGTTTCATGCTCAATTTTTTCATCATTGAGTGATCACAGACTTGTGTTCAATCGTTTTTCAAGTTTGACTTCCAATGCTGATTACAAAAATCATGTAAAAAGATTTTTGTGGTGTGTGAAATTGACTAAAATGTGGCAAAGAAACCTTTCTGCAGAATTGAGCGCACTGAAGTTATATTAAATAGATGTTTTAACCATGTATAAAACTGAACTGCTTTTATAGTTTGAACTTGCTGTGCTGCTTATCTAAAAATGTACATTTTGAAGATACTGGATTTATTCTGTTTCCATTACATTTTTATACCTTTCTGATGTGTATGCTTTGAACAAGTATGACCCTTTCAGCTTTAAATCAAAATAAGTATAAAACGGCATCGCCATCGCTGGCCATGGTCAGAGGTCCCCCTTGGCGAGGCAACCCCATTAATGAGTGTGGGGAGAGATGATTGCGTCTTTCTAAAATCAGTGGACATACTGTATGAATTCATGTATAAAGCAGTTTTTTCCTCAAATTTTTAAATCTAAAAATTAGGGGTGCATATTATATATGAGAAGTAAATGTTTCCCTTTTTTCCCAGCCAAGTGCATGGCCATATTCAGGACGGTATGACCAGAAATAAGTTATGTTTAGATATGTAAGTTATATTGTCCAAGTTTACGGATCTGAAACGAAGAACTAAATCACCATAAAAACGAAGTGAAGATGAGTAATCGCTTTTCATGATCAGGCAGACTTGGGTAGGATGACAATCACTACACTGATTGTGTGATTTCCGCAATTTTGACTTTACACCAGGTGCACACGGACAGCTTACACTGGTAAAATTCAAAGGTCACTTTCGAATTTGCTTTCTGATTATTTTAGGATGCGTGAATGTTTTCAATGTAACAGGTTTAGTTGGTAATGACTAGGGGTGTAATGGTACCAGTGGCGGTCGGTGAGTTGGAAACAAAAGAACCACAAACCTCACCTTTAAATCTATCATTAATTTTAACCAGTTGCCCTTGGGCACTTTGGCTGCAATGATAAGTTTATTCATATGGTAAGAACTTTATGTAATTGTCATACTGGTGGCGTCCATACAGGTCACATGATCTCCCAGAAGTTCCACCTTGAAAGAAGTACAAGGCAAGGTTGTCCCCTATCTCCTATTTCGTTTGCACTCTTACTTGAAACACTTGCCCAAGTGGTCCGACAGAGTCTTCTTATAAAACCTATATGTTTAAACAACACACATCACTACATTTCTTTACATGCAGATGACAGCATCCTTTTTTGTCAGATATTTCACATTCTGTTCCACATGCTTTAGCCTTATTCAGCCAATTTGTTTAAATCAAAGTTCTGCTGAGAAACCCTGTTATTTTACATATGTTTCCTGAATTATTACAATGAAACACCTTCAATAAAATAATAGCACTAAAACTTCTGCTGAGAAACACTTACTTTACTGATTTTTTCCTGAATTATTATGGTCAAACACCTTCAATAATGTGTTGACACATGCTCAAGATGGTAAAATAAAAAGAAGACAAAATAAAACGTCTCTAAAAATACTGCATAAAACAAATTAAAATCATCACAAACTTTAAATTACAGTGTTTGTGTTTAGATTTAATGTGAATTGTAGAATTGCAGTAAACCTTAAATGAAATACAATATTTAATATTTAAACTTTACTGATTAACAGTAGAAGGTTCTTCAAATACTCATAAATTATAAGCCTAAAGATTATTGTGAAATATCCTTAACTGAAAACATACTGAAGAAATACCAAAAAATTGATACATCTACAAGATTTTCACTGTTTCAATTAAAGTGGGGTTAGAAACTTAATTACAAAGTACACATCACTATTGATTCTAAAACACTATTTAATGTATTCACATGTAAATTTACAAGATCAACAAATTACTCAACAGAAGAACTCAACAGTTCTTCAGAGCCCCCCAGGAGGGATTAAAAACTAAAAATGGCATTTCTCATCTATCTATCTTTTTTGTTTGGGTTACTATCATGATGAGGTCATAATTTCACCTTTGAAACAGGTGGAGAAAGCAAAAACTTGTGCTGTTGAGCTGAGGGAGTTGTGGTCTGTTGTTTTTTAGCTTGTATTTTCCTATTCAGGCTTATATTGTTTTCCACAATATTCTCCTGACCCCTGGGGGTTCTGTAGTTCAGATGATATATGTGGACGAACATTACACATCTTAATTCAGAATCCTGACTATACAGTGTATTATATAAGTAAAATCAAAACATATCACAAAATGTCAATGAATCTGTACCAGAAATGACAGTGCAATGTAGCAGATAAGAACAATCCTCCAAATTGCCAGTGATCAGCTGGATCCTTTGTGCATCTGGGGGGGGGGGGGGCGCACTAAAGATTCACTGAAATGTCTTTAACAGGCATGAAACCACATAGACCCACGGTGCGTAATGTGCATGTGTCCCACGAAATGTCCCTCACAGGTCGTCCGTAAGTGAGTAACCACAATTTGCCACACATAGGCCATGGAAGCAGTTCTGCACGCGCCATGGGAAAAAGTAAGATTTCATTTTTTACCATTCCTTTAAACAAGCTAAAACAAAATTTATTTAAATTGCCTGCACTGACATTTGCCATTATGAGACATTCTAGCAATGTGAACACAGACTACTGTTAGCTTTGAGAGTACTAGCTATTAAATGTTTACCAATTTAAACACTCACCTAATGCATGTTTTAGCACTCCCGTCAGAAAAATGTGAAGGAAGTTGTGGATTCACAACAATGGACACTTTTCACAGATGTATCACAGCAAGGTAAACACAGTTGTAGCAAAATAAATAAATAAATAAATTGCCAGTTGGTCACTAAAATCAAACCAACCATCTAACAATTTTATTAACTGCAGCTGCATTTACCCTGCTATGACGTGTCTGAGGGTCATGAAGGTCTTAAATAAAGGATTGATGATGATGATGACGACATGTCTTTGAAAAGGGTCTATTCCCCTTTCAGTGTGCCAGCTCAGAGGAAGGAAGACAAAAGTAAAAGTTACTCAGTTTTTCTGTTGCCAGTGGGGGAAATGTCTTACAATGTACTTTGATGAGATCAATAAAGTACTTAATAAATCATACTTGGGGGCAGCCTATAGCCTAGTGGCTAAGGTACATGACTGGGACCCCAGAGGTTGGCGCTTCAAGTCCCAGTCCAGCCACAGCAAAAACACCATTGCTGTTGGGCCCTTGAGCAAGGCCCTTAACCCCACATTGCTCCCAGGGGAGATTGGCCCTTGGTTAGTCTAATCAACTGTAAGTCGCTTTGGGAAAAAAGCGTCAGCTAAATGACAGTAATGTAATGTACTTAATACTCCATATATTAATCACAATGCAAGGTTTAGAAATATTGGTTAACATTGACTAATATTTTGTCTTCTATACTGCAATTAATACTTACTAGTGATGGACTTGTCTCTCTGTTAGGTGCCTGTTCTCCCCTGTAAACCTTGTTCCAGTGCTTGATCTATAAAAATTTGAGCAAGTTTCTTATCATTAGCAGTTATCAGTGCTGGAAAGGGAATGTAGAAATTACTCAGTGACAGGCACCTACACCTACATAACAGGTTTGGGCCAAATATAACATCTCTCCAAGACAAGCACAAGCTGTATAATATATTTCTGTGTAGTTAAAGGAAATATTGTTAAAGCACAAAAAAAAGGAAATTTTTTTATGACCTGGGTCTTATTTGCATTGATGGATATGACATGAGTTGTCCAGATCATATTTTGACTTCCAGCCTGATCGTTTTATCATCCATTGGTGCCATGTTAACTGAGTGTTTTATCAAAACCATTTTAATTCAGCTATCAAGTGTGCATATTTTGAAGTTTACAACAATCAAAGTTTTCAGGTTTTTACCCAGAATGAATATTACAGTGGCCATCAAATTGCAGAGCTGCTTCCTGGATCATGACCAGCCGACATGCATTACTTGATGCCTCTGTGTGGAGTTTTATTCTGCCTCTGTGTTCACATGAGTTTCCTCCCACAAAAAGGTAATTGTCAATTCTTGGGAAAACAAATAAAAATTAATATGTGCTGATGAACTGGAAATAATATGGCCACTAGTGTGCACAGTATCCATTCACTGTCTTTATGTCAGGATGATATGAATACTCACTGCATCTGAAGACATCTGAAGTTCTCTAGGGCCTGCACTGCAGTTGTTATATTACCTCTGGGTCCTATGTGCATAGGTATGACCGTGCAGCATTCTTCCCCAAAACGCTCACACACCCCCTGTTCCTCCGCTAATAGTGTATCAAGAATTAACCTATTTTGCAGTGTCATGAGGGAGGTGGCATGCAACTGTTCTTTTACTCCTTCCAACGCTTGTACAGTATGATTAATAAACCTCTCCTGATTATACCATAAGTAGTTTATCCACCGTGAATTTCTTGCAGATGTAAATCCCATACCTCCTAATGTAAGAGTGTCCAGCACCTGACTTCCGTGAATAATGTCCTCTGAAATTGCTTGGTGCTCCTTTGGCACTCCATTAGGCTCAAGCCATTTTGAAATCCATATATCTTTATCTTCTCTCCACTTCCCCACATCTCTCTTTACCCTGAATTGCAGATCAGGATCATCAAAACTTATCACAGTCATTCGTCCTGCTAACATGGCAGGTGCGCACATGCCTGTCCGCTGTCTTTCCAGGGCAGTTTTTAGTTCAGTATTTTTGCCAGAATACCAATAGATGTCTGCTACTGAACTAGTCCCTTCTGACAGATCTAGTATGGGGAAGGAGGACTGTATTTGTGTGCCATTCTTGTCTACGCGAGCAATGGTGAACCCCCAATTTGGGACTGCCTCCCTACATCTGATTGGAGCCTGTTCTGTTGTAGAGCATGCCACATGACCCACTGTGTCCCTTTTTTGGCAACTTATCCATGGGTCGGACGCCTGATTTCCAAATCCCCTTAAATGCATATCTATTACATTTTCTAGCGTAGTGTTTCTAACCACGTAAAATGGAAATTGAATATTCTCAGGCACTGCCACCACAGGTGGCAGTCCTATACCATCTACCTCCCCCTGAACGATCCTATCCCAGCAGTGTTCCCAGTCATATTGTCGTAGTCCCAATTTAGTCATAACATATCCTGTTGTGCTTCCCGTTTCGGCAAATGGCATATACTCACCCCCACCCAGCGGCCATGCCACCTTATACACTTTCCCTGAAGGATCTCCCATTTTATGGCGAGTCCTACTGGTAGCCATATAATATAATAGGCACTGTAGATAGCACATTTTACCTGGCTCTCTGTTGCCTCCTGTGTCAACACATCCCTTCTGCGAGAAGTGGGGGGGTCTCACCTGGGGAACTTTTCCTGCATTGGTGTTATAACACGTTATGCAGGTCTCTTCTGTTACCTGCTGAGCAGAAAACTGCATCCATTTGTAAAACATGTTTGTCTGTACCTGTGTTGTCCATCGCCTTCCCAAAGTCACCAAATGGTGACCTTGTTTGTCCCCTGTTGCTTTTTCTCTCTCGCTGTGATCATTTAACGGAGCACCTTTTGCTGGGCTTATCTCTGACATCAGCAATATCACCAGACCCCACAGCTTCGCCTTTGAACCCCATACTCTACCTCCATGCTTTCTTACCATCCTCTTACCTGTCCCTCTAAGGCTCTGCCTCCTCATCTCCTCCAGTATCTATGGCCTCTGAAATTTCTGTGACACTCTTACCCCTAGAGGGTCCCGCTTCTTCCTGCTCCTCTGTGGTTGCCTGTAAGTCAGTTCTTACCTCCTCCTGCGTTCATCCTGGCTCTTGTGCCCTGCAACAGTGATTGAGATGAAACCATACAGTTTTACCTTGCACCTTGACTGCTATTGGCATTGTCAACACCGCCTTGTAAGGTCCCTCACGCCTTGGCTCGTTCCACTTCCTCTTGAACACCTTGACGTACACCCAACCCCCTGGCGTCACCTTTTGTAGATCTTCAGGAATCTTGTCAGCTCTGTCTACTGTGGCGCCTTTTACCTGTTGGAAAATTGCTCTATGTATTGCCGTTAAGTGTTGTACATAACTTGACCATTATTTTTCAAGCTGTTCAAGAGGAGGTCCATTATATGGACTCCTTAGGTATGGCACTGGCATGGGCCTTCCTGTGAACATTTCATGAGGGGTCAGGTGTGTATTTCTATTAGTTTGCATTTGCATACTCATTAGAGCTAATGGCAGTGCATCTACCCAATTAATGCTTCCGTCAACACACACCTTACCCACTTTCCCTTTAAAAATTCCATTGTATCCACCTGCCCTTGTGATTGTGGATGATACACACACTCAAATTGTCGTCTTATTCCCAACATTTTGGTTATGGCTGCTGTCAGTTTGGCCACAAAATGCTGTCCATTGTCTGAACTGATTTTATCTGGGATTCCAAACCTAGGAAACACTTCCCTACACAAAAATTTTGCTGCTGATTTAGCATCTTGTGCTTTTGTGGGAGAGGCCTCTACCCATCTGCTGAATCTATCCACCATCACTAGCATGTACCTTTTTCCCTGTATTACCTTGGGGTGCACATCTACATAGTCTATCATTATATGCCTGAACGGTCCATCAGGTGGAGGGATGTGTCCAATTGGCGCAGAGAAAGCTTTTCTGACATTTTATTTTGCACATTTTGCACAATCATGTAGCACTCGGTCCACAATTGCTGCTTAGTGTGGAGACCACCAATCCATCTGAACACGTTTTATGACTTCCCCCTTGCACAATGGTCTTGACCATGTGCATCCTTGATTAAAACATACAGTAATGACATAGGGGCCACATAGTGTCCCATGGGAGCGTGCCATAGGCCTTTTTCAGGGCCATCCTCTGTCCTTCTCGCCCCCCTTCGTGCCCATACACTAATTTCATACACACTTGCTTTTGCTTGTGTTTGAATCAGTGACTGTATGTTGACTCGAGGGTTGTTATCCTCCTCTGCTAACATTGGGGCCATAACATGTGGTCCAGCAGCTGCTTGGCGGGCGAGCTCATCAGCTAGATTGTTGTCCTTGGCAACTAAAGAGTCTATCTTCTGATGGGCTGAGCATTTGATAATAGCCAGTGTAGTAGGAAGTCTCATGGCCTGCAATAGTTCTGAGATTGCTTCTCCATGTGTGATAGGTGTGCATCATCCTCAGAACTTTCATCGACCTCTGAGCCTTTTGGGGTGGAGGTGCATATTTCTGTTCGTCTGACTAAATCATGTTTTTTTGCTTCTTTGGCGTTAATTATGTTACTGAGCCCTGCCCGATCCTTCTCTTCCAGTGTACTTCCTTTCATGTCCACTCATGCAGGGCATTTCAGCTTGGGATTCCTGTCTATTTTTTCCTCTCATGGTTCTGCTGTTCTGGGCGTGCGGCCCATTTCTTCCAATTCCCACAACAGTGGACTGTATTCGGTATTCCTCCTCCCTTCAGTTTGCTGTGACTCAGGGTTGTCTGATGTCGTTGGCTGGAGATCCTCCTCGTCTACCACTATCACTATCTGTCCTTGGGCCGGCGGGAATGTTACTGTTCCTTGTATTTCTCTCTGAGCTTGTCTCCTGGTCAGGACATACTGTCCTGCCTTAAGTGAATCATTGTTCCCAGAGTAAGGGGGTGGTTCTGGCCTGAGGTCCGGAGATATTGTGAGTTTCACTTTCTCCCCCTCTGATCCTTCTCTCTACGACTTGTCTTTCGATGCATTTCTCAGCTACCACATCAATTTTCTATACTACTCCCCCTCTTTCTTGAACCACGACAACACTTCCAACTCCCTTTTTCTTTTTCTCATGCGCCTATCAGAGTCGTACTTGGCTTTGTAGTGTTTAATGACTGTCTCCATGTCCTCACAACATGCTTCTTCAAACGTGCCATTTTTCGGCCACTATTGGTCTCCTGTAGTTATATTATTCCATTTTTTATACATTTCTGTATCCATTTTCTGTCAGTTGGGTGGCGTTTGATCATTATTTCCAATAATGTTTGGTCCTCCCTCCATGGTGCCCTTACCCCTGTTCAGTTTTCCTGATTTTGCCCCCATGTATCCTTGTCTGGCACTGTCTGAGTGTGACCATGGAATTTCTGGCTCCTCGTCCGTCTCTCTTGTTCTGATCAGCACAATTATTTTTTCAACTGTAACTGCTGTTTTGTACTTTTTACCTTGTCCCCACGCTATAGTTAAATTCTCTGAGATATCCTCTGTGGGAGTTCTTTTAATGTCGGCCCACTTGCCAGTTTCCCACCTAATGCTTCTGGGGCTGATACGTACACACAACCTAGGGTTTAACAATAGTCTGTTTACTCCATTGATAGCAAATCCTTCAGGTACCCTTAGTACATCTGACAATGAAAGAGTCACATCCTCCTCTGGGTACTCACACAGATAGTCCAGAGTCCGGTTTAACGTTGTTACTGTCCATAAACGTTTTAACAATTGTATCCACGGTACATCAGGGAAATCCTCCTGCACCTGCCTTAAATTCACCCACTTTGAAAGATTCCAAAGTTTTTGATTAATCTCCTGTGTGCTTTGAAACTGTTCCACTCCGTCTGAGTCTATATACATGCGTTCCAGCCAAAAATGTGTCCTGATATCCAACCACTCATATTAGAGCAGCTATCCATGATACGATGAATGAAACAGTCCATACACAAAAATATTTGTATTCCTCTAAACGTTTGTAAACCAAGGTTCCCGCATAGCCCTTCGATTAGGAATTCTATTGCTTGCACATATTGCATTCCACCAGAGTTTGTCAACAGCAATTAGACGATGGGGTTCTTTTGACTCAATAATCCACCATTCAAAATCATCAAAGTTAACGTCCTCAAATTCAGGATCTGCATACACATCTACAGAAGTTAAATGTCTTTCAAGATATACTTCTGCTTTCACGTTTGTTAGCAAGTGAATAATCATATCCACATAAAAACAATCAGTACAGTTACATTATTAAAACAAAGTAGAGAACACATACATACACCACTCACTGCATGCTGGACATACTCACAATACTATGCACTCTTGCATTAAAAATACTCCTCCATTCTGCTTCACTTATTATTTGTCCACAATGAGGTCTCTCTGTTTCATAAACCCATCTTTCAATAACAGGACCTCCAGTGGGGCTAGCACCATTATTAGAAACAATCATAATAAAGTGCCTTTCAATAACTATCCCATTAGCCTTCTCAGTCAGTAGTTGAACAAGCATTTTTCTTTTTTCCAAATAACAGCATATGCAATATTTAAAGCATCATATACAATTTCAGAAAGTAGCACATACAAATTTTAGAAAACAGCATATACAGCTCTAGAAAGCAGCATATACAATTTTGGAAAAAAGCATATACAATTTTAGAAAGCAGCATATACAACTCGGCTTATATTGTTTGCTCTCATGGCTTCCCACTGCTCCCTTGACATCACAAACACACCGGACTGATCGTGCTTCTCAAACACCCACAGTTCTGGTATTAGATCTGTGTCACTCTTCAAACTAATATAATGCCGTATTACTAGCAGTTCATATACAGTTTCGCTCATTAGGTGAACTAACATGCTTTGGCACAGCGTCCTGTGCTTTTTATATTTTCCAGACTGCAGTCTTTAACTTCAAAAATCCCCAGCCGAATCAATTTTAGAGATAGTGGCCTTGCTTTCAGGTAATTTTGGGTACTTTTCAGGTATCTTACTTCAGTACTTTTATATAACTCCTTATTTTACTTTTATTTTCTGGACATACTTATTCATTCATTCATTCATTCATTCATTCATTCATTCATTCATTCATTTATGTAATTATTTTGAAGGTGCGCATTTTATATCACTTAGGTCTACTTCATAACATCAACACAACGTTACTTTCAGTAGCTTCCAGCTGTGACCTTGGCTTGCTAATTGTCTTGTTTCTTTCTACACACACTCTTTTGCCGGCACACACACACTCTCTGCTACCTCTAGCAGTCTTTCTCTCACTTCTGAGAGTTTGCTCTTACCTCTTCTTGTCCTACCTCTAGGACTGTCCCTCTCTTGGGGGCTGTGCACAAATCTTGTGACCTGCCTCGTGCAGACCTCTTCCTACTACACTTCCTTGATATAGGAAAAGCGGTATCCTGCAGGATTTAAAATAAAAAAGTCTCCACAGACCACCGCAACAAACAATTTTGATACTTACACACAGACACAGGCTTTTAGGTGATGGAGATGCCTTAATCCACGTAAGCAACCTCTCACCGAGGGCTGCTGAGCTTCCAACCCTCTGATCTCAACATTACTTCATTCTAAGCAGAGTACATCAGTGCGAGACAAATCAAACACACACACTGAAAGCAAAACATACAAGAAGCCAACCCACTATCATCATGTTCCACTACCCCTTCTGGTTGCCTTCATTCATTCACACACATCACATATACATTCACACTTTTGCATCAGACTCTGACTACAAACTTTTAGGATCTTTTGAAGAGAGGCTAAGTACTGCTTTGGCCTGGGCAGAAACTCACTATTCTCAGATGCAACTAGTACTACATTCAGCAGACTTTTATGAAAAAGGCTCTGCTTACCTCGTTTATAGTGGCCACTGTCACACCGAGAAGCAGTGATTCCGTCCAAGCGTTCAGTTTCCTCGAGCCTCTCCTGGCTGGCTCGCCAATTAAATGTGGAGGAAAGACCTCTCCAGCCTGGGCCAACTAGCTGGGGACCCTTACCACACTTTAATGCTCCTTAGGTATTCCCACACTTTTTTTGCAAAATAAAACAAAATCCACAGAGTCTGATGCAAAATGGTTTATTGTATGCTACCTGGAAGCATTACACAATAAGCCGGGCTGGTCTGCGCAGAACAGAAAAAGGTCACCTAGGCAATCCATCATTCACTCAGAGGGTTCATCACCCCGCATCCATTTTTATTCCTTTCCTTTTCTTATCTAAGGCCTTCCCCAACTTATCTAAGGCCTGCCCCAAGAGGAGCACCTTAGGCCCTCCTTCTCCCCATAGTGTTAACATTAACTTGATCCTTGACATTAATATTTATTGGTAATGGTCATCACTCTATTAAAAAATATATTTCCACCTAGAGTGTCTGGCAATAAATTACATCCAGGTTGGGTTGGCTCCATTATTTCTATGACTGTATTGTACTTGTATCACAGCATGCTTCATTTTAAGTACATCTGCCAGTGTTATGTTAGTTCAAGGGTAGGCCTGGTCTTACAAATTATACTTCTACAATATTGTGGCAGGAGACTTTTCATTCCCAAATGTCTGGATCATGAGGGGAAAACGCAAAATATTACTCAGCAGCTCGACACAACACATTCTCATCATGACTGATCTGACGCACACACACACACACACACACACACACACATTGATGAAATTATATATTATGGTGAATATTGGTGAAATTATATAATATGTATATAAATACATGGAACTTCAAATACATTTTGATTCATTCCAACATAGGTGTATTGCTTGGTATTCATTAACTGAAAAAATATTCATAAATCAAAGACAGGATTAGCCTAACAATATACACAATAGGCACTTTCGGACCGGAGGAACTTTTTCATGGTATAGAAGACCTACCCCCTTTTAGTGCGTTTGCACTACAGGAACTGGGAACTAACGTAATTCTTAGAACGCCATTTTGAGGAACTTTTTTTGGCTCCTACTTCAGGGTAGGTACTTTTCCAGCACAACAGGAACTGCCACAGGCAAAAAGGGGTATGGGTTTTTAGCCTATCAGTTATTTGTGCTTTTCAAATGTCATATCGATCATATGAATGAAGCTGTAATTTAAAGCTTACAACCTCTCATCTTACCTTAAATATTTCAATCAAGGACTGTCGAGGAGTTCTCCTCGCTAATAGCTACTTTTTTAAAATTTCTTTTTACCATTTAAAAAAAAATGTAGTCCTTCGGGTGAAATGACATACATTAGTTTTGAGTTCGTTGTAAGCTTTATTGTATGGGTCAAGCAACTGGGTATTTCCAAGGTGAAAATAAATGTAATACAAGCACACACACACTAAAAAAACTTCACAAAATGTTACAAGTACTATCCTGTCAGCCAGTGTCATTCTGGTATTGGTGAAATCTGCTGTGCTCTGGGTGTTACGCAGTAGCAAGTACACAAATGATCTCAAAAATTTGGCGGATGCGTTTCCATCCTTGCGAACTTGCAAGTCCATTCTTGGTATTGAGAAACACCCTAAGAAACCCACGACACACTACAAACACACAGCGATGTCAGGGCCCTCCATCTTGTTGTTTTATCGCACAGAAATGATGTTGGTATACTAGCCGCTGGCATATGTCAATTCCTTCCTGGCAGTGTGAATGCAAACAGAAAAGAGCCCTAGAAGGTTTGTAGTTCTCAGGGAACCTCCCGAGTGGGTAGTTCCTCTCTAAAAAGTTCCAAGAACTGTTTGGTCCAAAAGAGCCTATTGTTTGTGGAAGCTCACACTTTGGATTGTACAACCAGGTGTTAAAGTGGTCTATTTCACAACCAGGTGTTAATGTGAAATAGATCACATTAACACCTGACCATATCAAGCTAACAAGGGTGGAATGGATTCCAGTTTAGTTTTACAGCATACCAGTTATCTCTCTTTCTCTCTCTCTCTCTCTACTATAGGCTACTATAACTTTTCAATGAATATTTTCAGATTTGCTTCATTACTTGCTTAAACAGTAGAAGGCGGTAACAATGTCACCACTCACCAAAACTGCTAACGTTAAGGCTATAACACAAGCAAGTAATGTTAACGTTACTCTACCTCTCAAATTCGTTCACCGCCACCAGTGCTGAATGTTACAATTACATTATAACAGCATTACATTATAGCTAAACCTTAAATTAGGTTAACTCTGCAACAACCAACTGTAAACAGGACAAGCAAAACCTCCTGACAAAACCACATTCATTATTATGTTTAGCTGGCTGGTAGACACGAATCCTGCCAGCAACGTACTTCTGTTTTTTTATTTACTTTTATTAATTTACTTAACTAGCTAACCTAACTGTTAGACGACGTTACAGTCTAAGTTAAGGACATGAACACAAAAAATAACATTATGTTAGCTAGGATGTTACAGAAAATAACTGAAAAAAATGTTTTCTAACCTGATATTGCCAATATTTTTGCAAGATATTAGTTCACTAAACATCCCGTCAGACCCTTCTTTTGTGTTCATATTCCAGTTCATTCCATTGACATCCCACTACTAAAATTCGGTCAAAATAAGAATTTGGGATGATCACTTTGAAAGAACTTGTGGAACTAGTGTGTGCACCCTCGATTGCCACTGCCCAGATCGCTTACCTCAACCTTGTTGTGGTTGAATATCTAGAGACAAGGAAATCAGTGTTTCCTTCTGATCATCCCAAAACCCAAGCACCACTATCTTCTCCATTACACATCATTGATCCTCAAACTGGGCCCTCTAATATGGCTATAGACAATGAGAGTTGAGAGTAAACACTCCTACTTCAAGAGGTGTATGAGGAGGATACAAACTTTAAGAATACATGCCAGTCTCTCGCAAACGAACACCAACTCCTCCGAACAACCCTCTGCTCAAACTCTTTTTTTTACACCAGTGCTGAGGTCAAAACCTCAACTCCATATCATGCTCACCTGTACAGTTATGCAGTGCGGAATGCAGTTGAAACACACATGTTTACAGAACCAGATTCTGTGTCCACTGAGGTGAACTATAAGGGCATCCTTTACAAAAAGGGATCTTTTCTCTGCCTAAAATGTGAGTCTGATGAGTCAATCAAGTTTGGTCAGATTGAGCTTGTTTTGATTAAAGATGACAAAGAGGTGTGCTTTCTGGTGACACCACACATTTCTTTGTATTTTGTCAGAGTATGGACTTTATGTCAAACAAGCTGCTGAGGACATGCACTGCATTAAATGCAGAACACTGCCTGGATTTCTACCCATTGCCTCTGAACAGTCTGAATGGACATAAAGTCATATCTCTTAAGCACAGTGTTATTGATCAGTGTTGAGTTTCACAATTATTTTCGGTACTAGTTGAGTTTCAGTGTAGAAATATTCGACTAGTTATGTCAATGGAGAAAAATGAAGTATATTGGCCAAGGTAACATATGGTAATTGTGGTGTAATGTGTAATCCACAATCTGTGGAGTCTCTTCAGCTGACCTGAAGTCTGTGGAGGCAGATGACCTTACAGGAGTCCTAATTCCAATAGAAATCAGAAAAGTTGGCCTCTATTAAACGTAAGTAAAAGAATAGCTATGAGCACCCGATGGATACTCACAGTTTCATATAAAGTATATATTTCCAAGCAGCATGTATGACATTTTTTAGAGACTTACAAAATAAAGGGATCCATGTCTGTAACTGGTACTACGTGGTCCAATCTAGTTGTGTAGCATGACTGTTTTTATTTAAAGCAAATGTTCTCAAAGTCAGTAGAGCCCTCTTTTGTTATGATTGCAACAATATTAGGACTGACTCACTAGACAAAAGAATAAGTGAGAATTATATATGACTGAAATGAATGTGTCTTTGCGTTATTTAGGTTCACCCAGCTTCATCAAAGTGTTCCAGATGATGCTCTGCTCCTGTTACCTGCACAACATTGACTATCTGGTGGAACCTGCAGCTGCACTGGAGTTCTTAGAGAGGTATATATTCAATATGTATTACACATTGATTTACGAGATGGCAGAGCTTAAGGCCTTGATGTTCTTTTAGACAGTATTTTAGCCCTGCTTGTGAAGGGAGCTCTAAGGATGGCAGTGTCAGTTGTTTCATTATTCTCAAAGTTAAACTTGATCTTGTTTTTATTTTTGGATAATTTTCATCCAAGGAGAGGCAATGAGCTGAATGCTATTTATTGTGTTTTATACAGTGTTTTTTCCTTCAACAAAGCTATTCGTTTTTCATTTTCACACGATTCTGATTTATTTCATTTATCCCTTTTTTTAATTTGAAAAAATTCAGAAGTCATACATTTTTTTGACTAATTGACGATTATACAACAACCATGTGCACTGCGTTGACTTGTTAAGCTCAAAAACATTTATTCCTTAAAGCTACATTAAGCAGTATTAAATGCATTTTGTTGCAGTAAAATGACCCCTTGCAATGTGAGAGTCATCACTGTGAGTCTTCTTTCCACCATACAATTTATATCCACCCTGTTGTTATTTCCTGGTTTGAACTTTCTAAATTCCTTTATCGGCCCAAACAAGCTCCTCCTCTGCCCTCCTCTTCACCCCTGGACCGCTTCAACTTCATTCAAAACTCTGAAACGTCACATTCTACAGATAAACATATCCAGATTTAAGATCATTGGCGTGGGTGTCTCTATTGCTGCGATCAGCACTGTGGTGACAGAGAAAGTTCATTCAAAGCAGCTTACCGTGTAGCTGAAAGTCTGCAGCTTCATCACATTTTCAAAATGCAGCTCAGAGACAAAATAATGCAAGTCTACTTCATTTCCATCCCAAAAACACATTTTTTTGGCTGTGTGTTTACGGAGTTTGAGCTCTAAAGCTCAAAAAAACTTTAATTGTTAACTTTGTATCTAAAGTTGCTGTTTCACTGCCTATTCAATGCCAGGATTAGTTATCACTGTGAATGTCTGACATTAAAAGGATCATTCTTTTTCCAACAGATGCATCTTCAAAATCAACCCAGATCGAGGGACCCACACAAAAAGAAAAGGGATGCCAGTACACTGTCAACCCAAGGGTGCTCAGCCTCATTTCCAAAACTGCCAATTTTGAGTTGAGAGAGTGAAGGGGAAGATCACTTCCTCGCCAAACAAACACAGTCATCAGTCAAGCAATAAATCAATAAATCATTCAGACCCAAACCAGTACCTGTGTCCTGTTAGATGTGGGAACAGTAGCAAACCAAGGTGCAGATTTGAATTCTGACTCTAGATTCTGGATTTATTGATTGTTAATTTTTTGTCTAATTGTGGTGATTTGTTTTGTGCTGTCATCTGTGTCAGGCTGTAGAAATGCAGCAAACCAATTCACATGGCATTTCACATGGCATTTTATAAATTGTGGGGTTTAAACAGACCATTAAAGTGCATGTAAAGGCACTGAATGCAATATTTAAATGAGACAGCATGGAAAAACATGCATTCTTTTTCTATAAACATAGAAGTGTGTGCATGACTGCCATTCAAATGGTTGCACTGTTTGGAAAATCATTGGAACCTTTTAATCTCCTTTATTGGAAATAGCCTGAAAGGTTGGCTTTGTACTTTTGTATTTTAAAGAAGTGACATAGTATGCTTGGCATTCTAGAGAATAAATCTGCCAAAGATTTGTCAAAAAATAAAAGGTGTTGCTTCACTGTCATTTGTGTTTTTCCTCCATTCTGAACCTTGCCTATTTTTTACTATTACTTTTAATAGTAAGTCCACACTAAACCACATATGGCAAAAAGTGGCTGCTGCACTGCCCTCTTTAGGTTGAAACACTCAAGCATGTTACCGCTCTTAAGGACTTAAAGCTTATCATTCTTGCTTCCACACTATTGCCATTTTACATAATTTATTTGTAATTTAAGAAAGCAGAAAATACTGTAAAAATGTAGAGTTATTTTCTGTAAAATTAGGATTTTTTTTTACAGTGTAGTCTAAGCACTATATGTGGTGACAATTATAACGTTGCCTTCGATAAGATACAGAACGACCTTAATAGATGGTCTTTCTTATATCTTTCATTACATGGCAAGATCTCAGTGGCTAAGATGAACATTTTACCTCAAATTAATTAATCCTATGGAGTTCCCTGGAACCTTTGTTTATCTGAACATCTTATGTATGAGTTCCTTACCTTCGTAAAAGTACTCGAGGTCTTGCGTCTTTTCTTTATGACAAGCTGATTACAGCCAAAGAAAGACCTTTTGGGGTGGTTTCGGTGTGGGATAGGGAGCTTATTCTTTGGATGTGAAGCCTAATTGGAATAAGATTTGGACCGATGTATTTACACCCTCTAAGAACCCTGTGCATCAGGTTATAAACTTCAAGTTAGCACACAGATTCTATATCACTCCTTATCAGGCCTTTCAGATGAAACTTATACATCATAAATCCTGTAAAGTTTACCACAGCGAAAGCTACATCTTGGAATTGTTTATGGACGGCAATCAACTGGCAATCAACTGAAAACATATTGAAAAACTAATGTGCTTCACATTGTTGCGCGAAACAATTAAGCAATTAAATAAAAGGCAAACAAACAAACAAACAAACAAACAAACAAACAAATAAATAAATAAATAAATAAATAAAACCCAACTGTGGGAAAGCACTCCCTGGTTATAAAAGCAGGCCCTTATGTTTGAGTGAAAGGAGGGTTTTTTTTTGTTTGTATCTGTTTTGCCTTATTTTCTGAATTGGCGGTAAGAGGTCTGGTTGGTTGTATGTGGCTGGAGGACCGGTTTGTGTACACGTCGGTTTTACTTGACACCAAAATACAACCCTTATCAAACTTTAGTTTTGTTTCAAATAATGTGTTTTGCTACTTGGATAATCAGAGTTGCAGAGAGAGGATGTGATGCAAAACTTTCAAAACAATTTTCTTCGTTTTGTTTGGGGTCTCTATAAATTGTTTCATAGGGCCAGCTCTTAAATTGGCACATACATACTGTTTACTTTTGAAAAGATGAAGCATGCCTCGGGCTCAGTTACTGAATTGACACGCTTTCTGGATGTACTGTAATCTGATTTGAAAAAATGCAGTCGGTTTGGCCAGATTTTATGCTGCGCAGTGAAAACAAAACAACCAGCCGAAAATTTAATATCTGAAAAACGTCACCTGGCGCCACCTATCATCTATATGAGTTTTACAGGCACACACCTCAAGCATGCTGAGTCAAATAGACGGAGTCAGTCAGGTCGCCAAAGTATGAACTCAAGTGTGGCACTTCAACCAGATTAAGGTATGACTGAATTCAGACCATTTATTTTCTGTGAGTTAAGTATCGGTAATCACGGAATTATTTTTGAAAATTTCCCGTAACATTTTCTGCTACTCATTGAATAGAACCCTGACAAAAACTACTAAATCTGCAAGGATTCAAGATCGATGATTACCTTGATTGCTAACCAGGGTTTTATGGCACAGTAGACCGCGGTGAAGTTAGTTTAAGGTTGGATATTCGACAGACATTCACTACTGTATTGGCAGGAGAGGACGGTTAGCCCACCTCCAAGCCCTCGCTGTTAACCACAGGGGTTTCACTTGGGAACCATCAATAAATTACTGTTTGACTGGCACAAAATCAGTGCTATTTTCAATACCTTGATGCTTGCTTGTCCATATTAATGAAAATTGTTCAATTATACTGATAGTGTCTCCTGTTTTGACTGCTAACATGTAATTTATTTTATATAAAGCAGTTTTCTCACTGGTGCCTTCCTCCTCTCCCATTACAAGTCCACTTTCTTCTAGCTTCATGTCCCAGGTTTGCAAAACACACCTGTGGAGGTAAGTTTTGCTCCATTGCTCTACATCAAAAAGTACACACATGATAAAAGAAAAACCCTCAACGGCCACCTGCATACTTTTGCAGTTGAGGAGGTAAGCAAAACTGAATGTTGCACACTCCTGTATGCCTCTGTCTTTTTTTTTTTTTTTTTTTACCAAATGCTTGTGATGCAGATGCAGCACAGTGAGGTTGTGAATCAGCTCAGTTTGTCCAGACACTATTCCAAATGCTCTGGCAAGGTATTCTGAAATATTCTCCTTGTTGAAGAATATAAGCACACTGTTAATCAGAGCCCAACTATAATCGCTCTCAACCTGTGCTATTGTTTTTGTTGTGTGAGACAACGTCTTCTTGAATTCCATCAGCCAATGGGAAACTGATAGAATGGAATGGCTGTTGGAGATCAGTTCTGTAATGGGTGAAGGAGGCTTATCCTTGCCCATGCCTGGCAAAACTAGAGTACAATATAAGACTTATCTTTTGATTGGGGATTTTCTGTACCACACCACTTGTAGCATCAAGATAGAGGGTGATAGGTGATGGTTGTCTTAAATGTTCAGCTAAAATCTTTATTCCAGTGTTTGTGCGTAAATGTACTGCAAAAGGATGTATTTGTAAGTGCTGAAGATAACCTTTTGATGATGCATGACTGCTGCTCTCTCTGATTACTTTTTGAGGGAGCACGAGTTCAAACATGTCGTTATGGAGCCTTGCGCTCTTCACCTCAGAAGATATTTTCTTCAAAATATCCTTGGTGAGGCTTCTAGTAATGTTACCAGCCATGGTCTCTTCGACAGGTGTCTCTTTCAACATAGAGTAATAATAATTGCTGACAGCATTGGTTAGAGCTTTGGCAATCTTTCCTCTTCGCGGGCATTTTGCTGCTCCAAATCGTCTTTCATTTTTATGGTGTATAACTTCACCAAAGTGATGAAATATATTTTTTCATCCATTGATTTTGGCCTGCTTTTTTGGAGAAACTGTAGACAGCATTCCATCGATTCCATTTTGCCGAGGCATGGACAATAGAGAATTCTTTTTACGTCTATCACTCTTCTTCACGTGCTGGTATTTGAAAGCAAGTGTAGAGCATGGATTCTTTTTCAAAAATTCATGATCAAATGCATCAGTCCATAGCGGATTAAGTTTTTTTCCCCATGTTTAGGTTTAGGTATCATTTTATTCTATTGTTTTCCTGTTATCACAATTTTTAACACTTTTGGCCCTGCTTTGCACTTTCTGTAGTCAGTTTGTTCATGGTGACCATCTGTTTTTTGTGCTCTGTTGTCCTTTTCTTTTCCCACTTTTACTTTTAGGGAGGACTTTTCTCTTTGTCTGTCCCACAGTCTCCTTATACTTGTCTCTCGCCTCTTCTATACTTTCTGTGTCAGACTGGCTGGAATTATACATTTCTCTGTCATCTTGTGTACTGTCCCTGCACTCTTTACCTGTTGGTATGTGGTCTGCATTTACATTTGGAGAGCTCTTCTCCTTCATCGTTCTTGTCTTTGTCTTGTTTGTCACTCACTCTGCTCTGTTGTCTATTACTTTGCACAGCATTGTTCCTGGTCTGCTTTCTCTTAACTTTGACATTTTCATGTCCATCTTTTTTTAGCTGTCTCCTGAAGCCCTCCTCTCTCACTGACTTCTCTTCCTAAACATCCCAGAAGTAATTAATCTAATTTCAATTTTAAAAATCTCTTAAACCTAAATAATATAAGGAAAACATATCTAAACAGCTACAGTGCAACTACAATCTGCTTTTCTTAAATCCACCACAGTGAAATCATATACAGTTTACACTACACTGTACATTGCAGTAATGGTTGCAGTACTTATAAATGGAAAAAAGCCTAAAATAGGACATTGTTTGTTATGGTGGAGCCTGGCTAACCTGATACTTTGACATTACACAGCATTGAATTTGTGAATTGAATCATGTATATCAAGTATATGACTATGAAAATGGATAGGCTTTCCGCGGTAGTTGGTGTTACCGGTGTTATACGGTGTTCAGGCATACAATGATTACATTACTTTGCCCCCGTCCCCACTTTTTTAAAATATATATATATATATATATATATATATTGATATATATATATATATATATCCATTTAGTTCATTTTTGTGTACTAGTGTTGTGTTTTGTGTACTAGATGACTACTCATCAAAAACTAATTTGTAAAAATACTTAGTCGGATGAGTCGCAGCACAGAGTGGCAGGAGTCAGATTTCACGTATAACGTCACATGAGTGGAGTAAGGAGAGTTGACCGACACGATGGTATATATATCATCCATCTTATTTGTTTTGTTAACAAAAGTTCTATTTCTTTGTTTAATATAAGTGAGTTTGTCATTGCACTGTTTTATTGTTGTGTTTTTCATAAAAAAATTATAAATAACCAACCCTCTAAACATTCATTTTGTTCAAAGTAAGGGAAAGATTTGAAAATCTAACGTTAAAGAGCAAAGTAAGCGCTCTTCAGATATTGAGCGTCACTGATGCATATTTTCTTGTAAAATGTCCGGTGTAATCCGATGTTGTCACAAGTTTATTAACCGGTGGGAAAATTTCCTCACCGTGGCATCCCTAGGATCCACTGACATTAAGGAAGATCAGGAAATCCATTACAGATGGCCAGAATTCCATTCATTACATCCAAATTGCTTTACTTTGATGTAGCCTAACAAAAAATGTTGTTAGGCTACATCAAACAACAAAAACATTTCAAAGATTCTGGGGGCTCAGCAAAGTTAATTTTCAACAGTACCTGCATGAAGCACCTCTGTCCAGACTCCTCGTCTATCTTCACATCAGATGAACCTCAATAACTTTAGATGATCTTTGTTGTTGCTTTTAACTGATGACCACTGCTCAGGTGTAACATTTACCTGAGGTCTTTACCAGATTTTTGCCAGAGGTCTGTACTATTCTGTCTCTGGCCTTTTTTGAAGCACCCCCTATTGATATTAAACAACAAACTGCTTTTCCATGTTCTCTGTTTTTCTGTATGTGATTGTCATTCAAGTTCAGGTGCATTATCGCCACCTACTGCTCCTCAGGATTTCAGTCAACTTGAATCTTTGTACACTCCAGTCTCATGCCTTGACATTTAGTTGTTTCTTCTTCATAATTATCCTGACAATAAACAAACATACATATATTGTGCTTCTCAAAAATGTAAACACATATTTTTCAGTTTGCTATGACCACTTTGCTATGTTTGCTGCTTCTTACCTGTTCGTTGCTATGTTTGTTACGATATAAATTGTATTTTGTGTTTCAAGTTATTTATTGTCATATGCACAATTACTAAGTGTAGGAGAAGAAGCACTAAAATCCCATGAATTTTGTCATTGTTTTGTCATTACTGAACCAGGCTATTATGAATATGTCCATATGAATATTGAACAGATATGGCAAAAGTGAAAGCCCCCATTAGTCCAGTCAATCTGTGGTTTGACCCAGGAAAAATTCCAATCATAATCATTCAAGGTGTTATGTGATCCCTAGAGACATCCAAATAACATATTAAAAGTGTACCATTATAAACTTAGTGGATCAAGGTAAATTCAGGGGTCAAAATTTTGGGCCTTCATGTCACAGCATCACACAAAGAAGTATGTATCTCGGCTTCTGAACATGCTATTTTCATATAATTCATGTCTATACATTGGTTTTCTAGGGTGTTCCTTCAAATACAACCATCAGACATGACCTGTTCTGATATATATGTGTACTTTTTTAAAATCCAAACAAAGCCAATCAAATTAGGTTATAAACCATTTATCAATGAATTTTCTGCACATACAAATTTTTCTTAGTAATATCTTCCATGAAAACCATGATGCATATCAGCACACAGACTGAAACCTTACATGGGACCAAGCTTCAAACATGCTTCGACTATAGGCCTACATGTAATCTTCACTCCATGTCCTTATCCGAATATTGTATTGGGCCAATCATTACCTCATCAACTGCAGACCTCCAGCCATACCCAATAATAGCACAACTGAGATTCTAACACCCAGTGGCAGGGCTACCATGTGAACATTGTACACTGTGAACCGACTTGAGGCCCTCTAGTTATGCTCTTTAAACATGATGATGGGACAACCAAAAGCACACTGGCTCATGCACCTACATTGAAATACCTCACCTAAGAAGCAGAAGGAATGAAAATGGAAATTCACCTGAGGGGTAAATTCCATCAACCCACAATGAGAATGTAGATAGGCTGGTAAGGGGAGAAATGGCAAGAACAACTTGGAAGCAACAAACTTATCCACTCTATATAATGATGCCTTTATTTATTCCAATGTTTGTTCCTTTTTAAAGAAGAGCATTAAATACACAGCCTGTGTAATCCCTTTTCAGCTCATTACTTTATATCTCACCCATTTTGGAAGGTATTTATGTAATACCACTCTCCATTGAATTTAAATTCTTTCCCCATATTTAATTTGTTACAAATACATTGAATACATTTCTATTTTCTTTGTTGGTGAGTAGAGAGACTATTTAGAGAGTACTTAGTTACTGTATATACTTGTGTATATTGCTTGCCTTCTGAGAAAGTGAACTAATATGGAATACATGGAAAAGTTTTAGTATAACAAACAAAAGGTAAGTAAAACTTATTTTATATATCAGTGAGTGTGGCGCTAAGAGAAGAGGGAAGAAGCTTACTGACCTTTAATATACCCTTGAAGGTATCCAAGCGGCAGTAGGAGAGGGAGGAAGTACGGGAGTAGGGGGTTGACGTTTGTAGGATGAGTCTTGTTTGCTTGATATAGTGCACAACAACGAATCTTGGAAGAAAAACAAATGACCATGAAACCGCTTGTGATTAGGGTAATGAAATTAAAGTAAATGAATGTGGTTTGGGCCAAATGAAAGTTACCAAAACTAGATGTGGGGCTGAATAAGGGCCTGAAACACAAAAGTAGGGGGAAATTATCACAGATATTAAAATCAGAACAGGGAATATAAATGGGTTACATGATGGTACACAAAGGATTGAAACATGGCAAGGGAGGGTAACCCACTTGTGACACAAAGTTTTGATTTACCACTTTTGCTTTCCACTTAAACCACAGTCAAATGTTGGAATTGTAACAGTTAATGAATTAGAGGAAAACTTTGGATATTAATTTCTAAAAAATACTAATATGGTGTATTTTAACAAAGCTGAAATTAAGGATGTGGTCTTGCTGATCCTGATGTTATAAATTCCGATGCAGAAAAAATAAGAAAGATATTTTCCCTTAAATTTTATTATTGCTTGACCCATAAATATAATTCATTTAAACAAACATACACCACATAATTCCATGGATTTAGAAACAACTTCATTCAAGACCACTGAATATGCACTTCCAAGTGTTACACTTCACCTGCTTGGAAAGCTTAAATGAAGTTGCTGCTTGAAATATTAGCCTCAGGCTTAGGTGGAATACACAGCTTCCGCAAAATATTCCGGGGTTGGGGGACTTTTCACTTTTGCCATATCTGTTCAATGTTCATATGGAAATATTCATAATAGCACAAAAGTGCCACAGAGAAGATGAATTACAGATAAAAGGTGATCTCAATAGACTAAAACAAAAAGTAATCAACCACAGACCTACCAAAACTAGCAGTGGTGAGAGGTATTCAATTCGTAATTGATGAATTGAAAATAACACTTCCACTACTGCCCAGATGCACTTGGCATATCATTCCCACCCAAAATACAATAATTAGAATCAATCAACCAATGAAGTGAAGACTGAGGAAATAGGATGTAGCATAAAGGAAGTTTCAGTATGAGTGGACCACATTTTTTATGCATTTTTGAACATTGGGTTTACAGTCAACTGCGAAAGCAACTCCATTGCGAGGAGCATTTAGTTTTAAACCTACTGTAAATGTTAAATCTAATTTTAAAGTGAATGTTAATTTATACAAAACAGCTCATACATAATTGAACATCAGAAAGAGGGAAGGCTTAAAAATGTTTTTAGCTTTTCAGTGTAAGAGTAAATATTCACAAGTACTTTCTTGTATAGCTGAGCCTGGATTATGATCCTGTGACACACAATGTTATACCACTGGTAGAATACCGATATAAGCATTGAAAGGCTGTTCAACTTTCAAACTTGCTGTCTGTATGTAAGCTAGCTAGGTATTCTCGCTCCTTTTGCACATTAGATCTCATAATGTGCAAAAGGAGCAAGCCTGGGGACATGACAGAAGGAAATGTCATTTTACACAGCTATAGTGATGCAAATAAGAGAAGGAAGAACAATGTCAGATGGTCTTTTTAATGACAGATACAATCAGTTTGCAGTTCCAGGTAATTTAAGCCTGTAGAATAACATTTTATCTTTGTTACTGTTCTCAAAATAATATCTCAAGCCTTCTCAAAGTTTCCAGTGGTTCCTTAAAGTGCGTACTTATTAATTTAACTTATGAGACTTTTGTGAATTTTTAATTTAGTTATATAAAATCACTGTTGTGAGGGATTCAGTTCAATTACATTTTATTAGTATAGTGGTTTTACAAGTCGTCGCAAAGCATCTTTACAATTTATCCTGGCCTAACACCCCCTCAGAGCAAGCCAAGGCAACAGTGGCAAGGTAGAAATCCCTGACAAATAGGAAGAAACCTTGAGCAGAACCTGGCTCAGAGGGGGAGCCCACCTACTTCTGGCTGGCACAGGGTGTACAATGGATGACAAGAGAACCATTAAAAAAAATATCAAGATTAAATCTGTCCAGATGAAAAACAGAACAAAATTTTAATGTACCTAATAAAACTCACATTTAACCACCCGCCATAAATATTTTATTGTAAGAGATGGAGTTATCTTGTAATTAATAAAATGAAACTGCCGAACAGTTTAGACAGCCGTTTGGACTTATTTGTAGTCCAAAATAAGTCCCCCCCCACCCTCCCTCAACGAATATGTTCTGAGAAGATGTTCTTCAAAGGATTACTATTGACTACTGATTGTTTCAACTGAAGGATGCTATTCAGGAGACAAGTCTGACATTGTTGATCTTGAAAAAACGTGTCATCGTTTAAAATGACAAATACTTCGACGAACGACGAATTTGCTTTTCAATATAACTATTTATTAAACATTGAATTTTTTCCATTAAATGTATCTGATAAAATATTAGCATATAGTGGAAGTCTACTATGTTAGAACGATGAATCTCCACTAAAGGTGTCAAAATGATAGCAATGTCGAAATGTTACTACATTGGTATAAGAAGAGGCAACTCCTCTCTTTAGAATTAGCCCAGCTGGGTTTTATTTCATTGGAATATAAGAAATGCTTGTTTTCATGTTTCCATTGCCTCAATGACTATTATTCCAGATTTGTCATTGAGGTGGTTGAGTTTGTCTTTGCTTCCACATCGCTCTTAGCCCTTATTGGTGGAAACATGCTCTACACGTACCCTACACCAATCAGAAATGAGGAAACACTGTGACAAACAGAAAAACAACTGTTTCATGAATCTTCCCAGCTCACATGATCGCTGAAGGAGTATGACGTAGAGCAGGAGACGCCATTAGCCAGGGTGAGAGAAAACACAAGTGGTGTATTAGCTAGCCGTAGTCGTAGAATTGACACCATCAGGAGGGATTTTTGTCCCAGATTTATCATTTCTTATCGACGCATTTTGTCACTGACAGTAACTGATGTGACCTAAAGGCTGCGGTCGTACTGGGTTAGTAATTTTGCTTAGGAAGGATTTCGCGATGGCGGCCAGTGGAGCGGGAGGCAGTAGCAAAACGTATTCTTTCAAGGTGGTTTTGTTGGGCGAGGGCTGTGTTGGGAAGACGTCGCTTGTTCTACGATATTGCGAGAACAAATTCAACGACAAACACATCACTACGTTACAGGTTAGTATTGATTATTTAGCTATTTAGTGCTTTCGGGATATGAGAGGGTTAAGTGAGTTGTTTATATCAAGCGCTAACCTTTTGCTGTAATAATGATCATTTTTATTTCACATTTGAGAAATGACAGTTGAGTGTAACTAGCAAACGCTATACATGTAGCTAGTACAATGAAAGTGATGCATACTGGCATAACAAATTAGCTGACTACCTGAAATAAACAGTCAGAGTGAGATGTACGTGCCAAAAAGTAGGTGGCGTGCTGAGTCAGCATGCATGGCATTGATATTGGGTGTAACGTTAACAGCTAGCCTAGGTGCATGGTTTACTTCCAGGTGCAGCAGGTTCATTACCTTTGTGCCTCATCAGTGTTTTCTTTTTCATACCTGTTCAGTATTCTAATTGTAGCTTACGACAGCACGATCTTATGAAACGAGCTAGATGTCACATACGAGCTACAGAGGTATTTGGAAGACCTGGACAAATTGTAACTCATGCTAATTTACAGGAAGTCGAAGGATACTTTAAAACGGAGCTATTCTTACAGTTGTTGGAAGAGTAACAGCGTATTTGAATGAAAACTGTGGCAAGGGTAGCTAACCACGTACAACCTCGGACACTTGTCTGAACTCGTGGGTTGTTATTTGCATTTATGCAACCGATTCACATGTCTGTAAATACATTTTAGAATACAAGCCAGGACAGTTGCAGTGTTGTCCCTTGCACTGTAAATAAATCTAGTAGTACCAGCAGCACTTTTCTGTGGTCAGAACGTTTAGCGAACCTGCTTGGGCAAATATTTATAAAGATACCACCAAGAGGTCCACTCATTTTAAGGCTCTTTGTATGTGAACTGCAAATACAAATTACATGTTTACAGATGTTGTTGGATTGAGTCATGGTGCAGGTGTTGAACTTTTCTTACATGAAGAAAAGAGTCCTTGTGTGTGTGAAGGTATTATTGCCCTGTCTCACCTTCAGGTTCAGTTGCCTCAGATTCGGGATGCCTGTTTTGGAAACCACCCTTTAATATTTGAAACCAAGGGCTGTCAGACTGCAATCATTCTGCCTAGCATTCATTTAGAACAAAATATGTAATGGGTTGAAGTAGCTGTATTCCATATTTGAATTTGTTTGCACTGACTTTAGCATTAGGTACTTCCCATACCAGAGCAGGAGATTGCATGATCATAGCATGATTGATCATTGATTGACTCTTAACCTGCCTCTTCCATTCTCTTAGATACTTTGTTGAAGCTGTGTCCTGTGTAGCTTGTTAAGCACACATTTGCAACTCGCTCACATATTGTGACAGCACCACTTATTATAGTTCATCAAAAAAAGGATAGGAAAGGATAAAAAAACAAGTTGCCTGGTCTTAGGTTATGCCACTGTTAAAGGGTTCCACACCCTCCAAACAACAAGCATGGCAATTCTATGGGAAGCTGTTCCAGCTTGTTTTAGGTTGAGAGGTTGACATATCAGACATGATATTTGGCATAGGCTACTTCACTCAAATTTATATTAAATGGTTTGGCTCCTGTTCGAAGATGTACATAAAGTGTAGCTAATATAAGAAGTACTAAGAGGCAATTAGCCTCTTTTTATTTCCCAATACTGATTCCAATATTTGAAGTCAAGGTGTCGGGTGATACTGAGTATCAATCCAATGCTAGTGCTCTCTTTCCTTCTTCACTTTAAAATATGTATCCCTTACCGTGTGGAACTGATTGGGATTTTCCCTGTGGAAGGTAACATGAGGTGGTAACTACATTCACTTGGACTATAAAGAGTGAAAACATACATAAGTTATAAATGCTCTAGAAGGTTTGTAAAAATTCTTTGATAGAACAACCATGAGTAAGAAACAATATCAAACCAGATCGGTCTTGTCGGGCTGACACCCGTTTCATCCAATAACATCAGTATCTGGGCTCATACTGGTACAGAGTATCAGATTGTTGCATCTCTAAAAATGATCAGTGGTCATGCTCATTGATTAAAGTATTGTATCTAATACCTGTGAAACTGTTGATTCATGCTCAGACACACTGCAGTGTTTACATCTTGTACATTTTAATTCAAATTCATGCTGTAACCCTGGCCCTGATCAACACTACTCTGAAAACTCAAAGAGCTGTAACTGATATTCTCCCAAATCACACCACCAGGGCTGTCGCAAGTCTTTCTCAGAATCAGGAAATGAGTGCAAGGTTACAAGAAGTGCTGTGGATTTCTGTTAAACTGTGGGCAGCTTTGTTAAGGATGCTTTTATGTGTGCAGTTGGACTGTGCTTTTTAAATCAGTGTTGTAATGTATGAATCGATAGAAGTGTTAGTCTGTTCATGAGTATGAATAGCTGTTCAAAGCAAGGAATTTTTAAGCCTTTCGTAATTTGACCTGTGAGTTGAAGTTATGTTACGTAATTGTGGATTGTATTAATACAAGTAATTATATAAGAAATCTATCCTTGAAATATGCTGTAAGACTATGTTCCAGCAGAGTAATGGTTTTTCTGCCTGTTTGCGTTTCATAATTGAAATATTTCTAAAATGTGGATTTAAATGCAATTTATAAAACAGATAGGCACATCCTGAAAACTGATTAGTCAGCCAGGCCTCCTTGCACAGCTGATACTAATGATAAAGGGTAATGGAATGTTTGTACTTTATTTTAATATAATTTTGCTTCCCCCCCCTCCCCAACCTAAAACTTCAGATATGTAGCACTGCAGTGTCAAGTAATTGACATGAGTGTCCTCATTGTTCTCAAAGTTCTCTGCGTCCCCAAGTTTGTTTGAATCACCACTTTCTCCAAATCCTTAGGCTTGCCTTTGCTGAGTTAACGTTATTGGTAGAAGTTTTACTTACACCCAGAAAAATCATTCTGCTTTTTGTTTCATAGTAGAGAGGAATAAAGTCTGGCACATACCTGTATAGTTCATCCCAGCCAAGCCAATGTCCATTGTAAAGGTTAACTCAGGTCCTCATTCCATATTCTGTCAGCCATTACAGCCAGAAATACTGCATAACTCTGGAAATCTATGATGAAAATGCAACTGGTGTGTCAGATTTGGATTTTGTCATATAACTAGCAAACATAAATTGGAAAAACATGTGCTACAGAATTTGTACACCTCACTCTTGATTAGTAGTGTTAATTGTTTACCAGTTAAAATAAGAATTTCATAAGCATTTGTCTAGTCCTTACAGCCAGGCTGTGAAATATTCCCTCAGAAACTGAAGATGCCATTATGATGGCAGTGTGTGATTATTTCAAATATGGCCTCATTGTTGCCCTATGGAAATGGTTTGAACCCAACTTTTAAACCTTCATGACAAAAATACAATGTCTTGCAGAGGTCTGAAACTTGGCACATATATATTTTTCCCCATTCTGGGCTCATCTTTGTTGTGTGTGCCACACGGTTGTTTATGGATGGACAATAGGTGCTTGCCCCTATAAACACAGCTATATTATAATGTTATTGTAGCAGTTTTAAATGTAGGCGAATTGATAACCCACTTCCTCCCATGTTGAAGTTGCACTGGGTTGACTGTATTTGACAGGCTATTTAGTTCTCTATAAGTTGCTTGTCGACATGCATAAACTTACCTGTGATGTCACAAGTTGTCACAAGTTACAGGTATTGTTTTCTTTTGCCGTTTTGCTGGTTGGTATACTGTTATGTGTTTTTTGTGATTCTCTGTCATTTTTCTTATCATGATTACTGTACATGATTACCACACACATTCAGTTATGCAGGGGTGCAGAGAAAATTAATATGAATACCAAACAATATTATATTCTTTGTTTACTAATTAGGAGTTTGGCTGCCCTTTACCTTTAAAACAGCTTCAGTCTTTGGATTGGGTTTCTGGGTCATTCTTCAAGAGGGGAAACCTCCAGTATTTTTTTAGATATTGGGGGTGCAAATATACTCTGCATACTATGTAACTTATCATTGGGTTTAAGGGTGTTTGATTCCATCCAGGTGCTCATTAATCCACTCTTGTATGGGGGTGTTATCATCGTTGAACATGGAAACATCTTGAATAAGCACAGTATAGTATGCCTGATTGCTTCAATTGGCTATAAATCCGATGGCTGTAATTCGACCATGTACAGTTATGATCAGACATGGTGCCTCCCACAAGCCGGTTGTCCAAACAGCCACAGATCTACGACTATGTTCAAGATTTTGGAACAGACCATGTGGGCAAACCTTGAAACAAACCTATGCCGATGTAGGAAAAAGACTGAAAGATGACACATCATGTTAGTGTCTTTCACTGCGCAGAAGAGTTTGTTCTCATTAAAAAAAGTATATTGTTGTGCATTGTCCTCTTTTTTTTACAGACCAGTGGTTTCTTAATAGAAGCCCTACCATATATAATTCTTATGATGTTTACTACACTGTCTTTTTTTAGGCAGGGTCACAGAGGTGCTCTGGTAATTTTTGAGGCATTTGTTTTGTCATGTTTAGCAGCAAGTGCTTTTGCTTTTCTTGGGCTTTGACCTGTGACCACTGTTTCTCCTTCCCATTGAGGCTTTTCCTTCTTTGGCACATTCTGTCATAATGTTCAAACACTATTCCCATTGATACATGAAATAATCTGTGACGGGCACCTGAAAATCAACAAATAAAATGTGAAAAGCTACATAGCACAGCAATATGTAACAAATGAGTAAAAAAGCAACTATCTGTGCAAGGGCATGGTCCTTAGAATGCCCACAAAAATATCTCATGAGTGGCAGATATTTATTTTGTTGAGTGCATAATAACCCTGTCTGTCAGGGTTATGACTGTCAGTGCTGCTGTTTGAGGATCCTGTGGGTATGAGGGGATCCTATCGGCATGAGAGAATCCTGTCAGTGCTGCTTTGTGTTACATATATTTAAAAATCTTTTAACACATTTTAAGGTGAACTTATACATTTACATCTATTTTGAACCATAACTCACCCCATACATTTAAGGCATGTGGTTTGCCATGCACAATAGTACCTTTTTTACACACAGGGTTTAGCTAGAGAAATCTGTATGAGGGTTGCTTTGCTGCGCTGTCTCATCTGGCTTTGGTTTGGGTATTCACTGTGTTAGTTATACTAGTTTAGATTCACCGTGTTAGGTGTATTAGCTTAGATTCACTGTGTTAGATATACTAGCTTAGATTCATGGTGTCAGTTATTCAAGTTTAGAGTCACTTATCTCCCTAAGACTGCAGCCTTTATGCTTCTCTGATATGCGTGTGATATTTTGTTGTAGCACTCTTAGGGACAATAGTGGCACTGTCCGTGAGTCGCTGCTTATGTTTTGTCTGAGCAGCAGGCTGCTTATAACTGACTTTTTGAAATGTGTTTCATCCATACAGCTTAATCAGAGGGGAATTAGGATCACATGGTGGTGTTTACCATTTTGCAATGCATTTGACTCCAATGTAAACCTTGAGCTGTGCAAATTGCAGAGAGGTTGCTAAAAGGTTACGTTTATTATTCTGAACCAGTCCCACATGTCATAATTTGGAAAGTTGGAAACAAGGAACTTTTCAGTTAAAGCTGAAGAGTAGGGGACCCTCCATTGGTTTTATTAAGGTCATCATTAAAAAAAAAACTGGACATTCATGTATATTAAGTATGTATTCCTTGAATCTTGTCAGAAACATTGTTTTTTATATGCATACATTGAAGGTTAGCTATATATTAAATGAAGTGTTGCAATATGACCTTGCAGTACTGCCTTGCAGTCTGGTTGCAGCCTTCATCTGGCAGGGAATGCCCACTTTTCTTAAGCCCACTACTTGCAGATAATAAATTGATATTTGCTATGCAATAGTAGGCCCAAGCCCTCATTTGCAGTTTTGACCGTTATTGAAGCAGATAGGTATGAAAAGCTAACAGCCCGTTCCTTCCTAAAAGCCTTTCAGTAACTAGAACCCGTTTTCTGCCTGTGGAATATGCACCTAGTTACACAGTTCCCATGTCATGATACAGTGTATAACAAACAAAGGGTCATTTACCTTTGAATTTTAGATTGTGAAGAGTGACTAGACTTTCTCAGCTGTAATCTGAGCTCAAAGGGGTTTTAGGGAGAGATACTGTCTTGGCTTTGCCAAAAGCTGGCACTAGGCACCTCACTAAACACTTGGCCTTGGGTTCACTAAACTCTTTTCCACTGCAGGGCTCATCGGTTCTGAGCACGGAGAGTAACCATTCCAATGGCATTTCCACTTGGAAATGATTCGGAATGGAACGCTTACAAACCATGCCCAGGACGGTTCTCTCGGCATGGTTAGGATACCCGTGCTCAGTTCAGCATAACTGTTCAAGTGGGAGGGCTTAATGACGTAGATATTCTCTAACTGGTTTTACATTTACGTCACGTTTGTGAAACCCCATCCAGTCTCTTACATCCTCTTCGTTTGCATACGGTCAGCGCGGGTATTCTAAAAAAAAATAAAAATGCCTGAGACGGTGTCATGGTTTTTGGAGGAAACACTTCTACTAATTGACATCTGGTCCGCCAGCAGGACTGAAGAGCAGTTGGAAGGAGAAAAGAGAAATGAAAAAGCGTTCCAAGAGATAGTGGAGTCGCTGGTGCACTGTGTCACTTGCTGTCATCACTGTAGTTTTTCTTGGGTACTTTCTGGTCATGATTTTAGGAGCACCACAGATGGAAAAAGAAACGGTAACCATTATTACGAGTCCAGGCCGGTGCAGAATGGCGTGATGCAAGTGTGGTAACAGTTTGGCCCTACAGTGGAAAAGAGGGTTTGGTTTGTCATGACACCAGTTTTTTGAATTTTGTGTATCTGTGAAGAAAAATCTGCTGGTGTGTCTATTGCAATAAATGTTCAGTTTAACAACTTAATAATTATCAAATAAATTCAAAGAAAAATCGTAAGAACAATGAAAAAGCGTACAAAAAATAGCAAAAAATACTAGTCTAGGTGTCAAATATCAAGTGTTAACAGGGTCTTATGACAGTGTCTGGTCCATGGCAGTAAAGAATTAATTTGATTACTTGAGCTTCACAATCAGTAGGCTCCTTGAGAGAAACATGAGCAAGCTACCAGTATGGAGGATTTTTTTTTCCCATTTCTTCTATAATAAGTAGGTGCTCGGTCTTCAGTTCTGGGATCTACCATGTTTCTTTGTAACAGAATCCTGATAGTATCAGTATATGTCAGACAGTATCAGATAGAATGCCAATGCTTGCTATCAATTGCTGTTGAGTTTTCTGCTTTACCCTGTGTTCACCTTTTTCACTTTTGGTGCCTGAGAGTAGGCTTTTTAAATCCTTGCCCCCTTCTTGGCTCCTTGCCCTGTGTTTCAGTTGGCTGTGTTTATGTATTTGTGAATAGTTTCTGTTTGCCCCAAAAGCCTTTGCTTGACCTCAGCTTCACTGGCCAAAAATGGTCCTTAAACCTTGGATCAAGGAATGCCAGAGGTATTATGAATCAACAGTAAACGTCTGCCTTCTTACTGCTGCTTCAGATTATTCCTTTTTTTCTCCTTTGTGTCATGTGCAAGGATGCTGTCAGCCTCAAGTGTCACACATGAAAAATATCTGCCATGTCAGAGTCAAGATGGTGGGAAGAGTGGTGCAGTTTCTCTTGTTAGTGCATCAGTGAATGCACTCTGGGGTTACAGCATCTGGCACCATCTCAGAAATGGTGATATTTGATTCCTTAGGCACACGGTACCATTTCTTTCAGTCCCCTGCAAGCGCGGGTTGTTGCTTATCAAGTAACTGCTATATGAGTAGCTGGATGAATCCTAGCTTTCTAGCTGCTTTCAGTAACGTTATCCATGCAGATGAACTCTGCTGTTGTCCAGGTTAATCTCTGCTTCATTATTGTCTGTGCTTCTCAGAATCTAGCTGGAGTTAGCTGCAACGATCTCCCCCTCAACTGATGCTATTGGCAAAAATCAGGGACAAGGTAGTATTGTGGAAAATGAGATCATAAAACCACTGTCACTAAACATTTCTCTATGATCAATTTCTGTGTCATGGTTGGATTTGAGTGACTGGCTCTGGATCAGTTTTTGGTAATGGAAAAGTACAAACTGGATGGAAAGCAGGTGTCACATTTCTGATGTACAGATTTTTATCAAGGTATTGTATAGTCATTATTTTATTTGTAAAATGGACTCTGCACAACAAAAACATCAATCATATAATGTATTTTTTAAAGAAGAATGTTCAGTAAGTAATAAAAGGTCTTGTCTGTGGGTTTTATAATCCTTTGGGCAAAATGGCGGATGGCTGTGTGTTGAGATCACATTAATGAATATTCATTACCTGGGTTTGATTGCTGGCAAACGTCTTGTAGCTTAGCTGTACAAAATGTCATGGTAGTGTGACTTTGCTACTGTTTGAACATTGGCAGATATTAGTTCATTGGGTAGCCAAATCACAGGGTTTACGTTTTGTAAATTCAAAGTGTTCAATTCCCTTGAATTCTACATTCTGTATCACTAAGGGTCTGCTGTATGTGTGCTGTTGTGAACAGGCATCCAACAGCACTAAACAGACATCTGAACAGTGATCTTTTATGTTAGTTCAGAGCAAGGCTACAATGTAGGCCCTCTTTCCTGGCCGATGACACAGGCTGGTCTGAGTACTACTTCTCTGATGGATGTCAAGGTGAAGCTCCCGGCCACTTTGCTGCGTTTTGATCCACTCTTGCCTTCGATGTCTGGGTCCGTTGAAGCCAGTGGAGCCTGATTAAAGGTGCAATTGGCATGTCTCCAGATGGAGGCACAGGAGAATTTGGCAGCCTGTCTGGCAGTAATGAACTTAAATTGGTCTTCTTTGTCCACTTGAGGCTTGAGATGTACTCCAACATGTGCATCTCAAGCCTCAAGCGGACAAACAAGTCTGATTGCACCAAATACAGCTGGAAGCCTTGAAGGCTGCACAGTTACCTCTCTTGGCTCTGCTTGGTACTTCCTCTTCATCCTCCTCCTCACTGGCATTTGATGTGAGCAAACAAATTGCTCTAGTTCCCTCCTTTAGAAAGACTGAAGTTGACTCTTATTTCAGTACTTTCGACTTGCAATGGCCTGAAGAAGTTTGGCCTCTCCTGCTGCAGTGTAAGCTTGTTGGTAAAGTGCTTGAGGTTTGCTCAGCCCTGCCCTTGGAAGGTAGCTTATGCTATTATAAAGTAAAAGCTTCTATCCTCGCTGCATATGACTTAGCTCCAGAGGCGTATAGGCAAAAGTTTTTGGGTTTTAAGAAGCCGCTAAACATTTGTGGAATTTGCCAGAGAAAAAGGAGCGCTGTTTGATAAGTGGTGTGCAGCAAGTAAAATCAGTGACTTTGAATCTCTTCAGGAACTTGCCCTGTTAGAAGAATTCAAGAACTGTTTTCCTGAGAGAATGCTGTTGTACTTGAATGAACAAAAGGTGTCTTCTCTATTACAGGCGGCTGTTTTGGCTGATGAATTGGTCCTGACACATGAAAATGTTGTCTTGCATGCTGGTAGTGAGAAAAGCACAGGTTCAGCTACGTCAACTGTTCAACCTCAGCCTAGCCGTACAAAAGCTTCTCCTACCCCTGTAAAAGAAAACTGTGAGTGTTTTTACTGTCACAAGATGGGTCATTGCTGATTGCTTAGCTCTAAAACATAAGATGCAACTGCAACCTGACAGTTCAAAGCAGTCAAAACCTGTGGGATTCATTAAAACGCTACCTACTCTTCCTAAAACTGTAGCTACTGTCTCATGTTGTCCTGATCCAAGCTACGAACATTTAATTTTGGTTTTGTTGTCTGGTAAATCAGTGCCCGGTTACATTTTTATGGGATACCGGTGTGGCTCAGTCCTTAATTTTAATGGATTTGCTTCAAATAAACATCCGTTGTATTGTCATTTAAAGAATTTATTGACTAATCTGATCCTGAATCATATGAAGGAGCATCCAACTGAACATGGCACGTTAGTCTCATAACGCACTGGAACTCAATTTCTGACGTCAATAGCATCACACAGCATATCACTGCACTCTGTGCTCTAACAAAACAGTGTCAGTAATTAAAAGTTCTATTTGTCTCCCCTTTTTTTTTTTGCTGATCTGAAAAACGATCTGAACCGTGAGTTTTGTGATCCGGTGCACCCCCTAGAGTCGGTGCCCTTGTTCTGTGTACATTTGCAGTGTGACCTGGTAACAGGGTTCTTCCAGATGGGTGTTCGCTGGTATTGCCGGTGGGAAGCTAATGCCAGTTTTAGAGGTTTTGATCATTGTTCGCTCTCCTGCTGATACCTCGACTGAAACGTTCCCTGAGGTTTCACAAAGTCTGTTATGCAAGCTCAATCCTGTAAACTAGGAGAAATGGTGAAGTTGGCTACTGTTTTCGTGCCAGTATTCACAGATGAAGCTCCATTGACTGCTTGCAAGCCTCTGATTGGTCCTGAAACTTAAGATAAAAGGATGCAGTCAGAAGCGACAAAGCGGTTGCGCCACAGTTGCAGGTTAAAAGAGAGGAGCTTATTACCACACGACAGTTTGATGTTTCACTTGAAACGTTGCTTTGCTTCTGCTTGTAGTTCGGAAGAGGCAAAAGAAAAGAGTGTGGCTTATTTTGTAGGCCATCACACCTCCTTTTATGTTGCATTCCCCAATATACCCCTAGATGCCTCAGGGATGTAAAACACACATATATCAGTCGTCCCCAGACCCTTTCCCTAAACTGACCTCAGCAGGATGCTGTGCTCACCAGTGGACAAGAGTCATGTGACTTCTTGCTCGAACTGCCACACTCTTTTTGCCTTGCAGTCATTACTGTGCTGGAAATGTCAGTGCCAAATAGCAAAGCCGAGAGCCTCAAATCAGGGAGCTACCCTCAGAGAATTTGTATTGTATCTCACCTTTTGTGTATGTTTGGGGGAGAAGAGTCAGGCTAGTCTTTGTGCCGTAGAACACACAGTCCAGCTCTGTTTATGGTATACGTGTGTTGAAACCACATGTGTTTAGAAAATTGCCATTTAAAAATGCAGTCCCTGAGTACATGTTTCTGACAAATCAAAGAAGTTAATATTTGATTAGAATAGAATACCTTAACATTGGGTTAGCAGTAGGAGGGCATGTCAACAAACGTGGACGCACCCTTTACATTAACATATGTACCACTTGCTACAACTCAGTGGAAAAAAAAAATCCTATTTGTCTTTCACTCCCAAAAATAGAGACATTACTAATAACACGTATGTACATTCTAGAACAACTGAAAGCAGTGAACCAAGAAACGTGAAGTAGATAACAATAGACCAGATAAGAGTGTAGGGCATGTGGGGGTCATTTAAACAGGAAGCAGCATTTGACTGTGCAGTAGCTTCTGATGCAGTGAACAACTCCAGCTGTGATTTGATAACCCCCTTCCCATGGTACTGCCAAACAACTCAGTGTTTACGCTTCATACATCTGCCTGTAGGCTAATGACTTTGTGGCATGATGCAGTTGTATAATATTTTTTAGCAGTTTTTAAATAGTTTTGATTCCCAGAGATCGTTCTAAGCACTTCATTTCTAGACTGTCAAGGCAAACCTCCATGGTGAGAATCTGGACTGATATACTGGCAGGTGATATCCCAGTGTACCAACAGAAATTAGTAATTATGTGTAATATAATTCAGCTGTAGGCCTAATCAAAAAAGTCTTTGTTGTTGTAAACCCACTTCATGAAATGGCTTTTAATGGACCAACTGAACATTCATAAAATGAGCTTGATAAGCCAGTAGCATTATGTATACCTGGCTCATCGAAACATCCTCAATCCCTAATACACTTTACACCTGTGTCTGTACAGAAGTGATCTTAACATGGGGTGTCCCCTCCATGTTAACAGCAGATGAGAGGTAAATCTCAGACGATAGCCCTGGATACCCTGGCAGACAGGGTAATGTGGAATTTAGGCTGTAGAGATGATGTAGAGCAGAAGTGCAAAAACTGTGAATGTGTACACAGTGAAGGACTTTTCAGCTACATGAGCGTGTCATATTCTTTAGGGGTGCTTCTCAAGGAGCTGATGTCAAGTGTTGACATTTTTTAATCAAAAGCCCTTTTTGTTCTTTACAGGCATCCTTCCTGACAAAGAAGTTAAACATTGGAGGAAAAAGAGTAAATCTCGCAATATGGGTGAGCTACTTTTTGCTGTGATTATTCTGTAGTTTTTCATTTTCCATAAGTAACAGCCTGAATGGAATGGCATTTCATAACGTACAAATAGAGATTTCAGGGAAAATATTCTGGGCTCATGTACAGTAACCCTAACTGACCCGTAACAACAGAATGCATGTTTTTTTAATGAAAGCAAGAAGTAAGAAAGAAGAATGGATAAATAAGAAGTAAGAGTAGTCATAATTGTAGTATGTGAGTTTGTGCAGCTTCACAGGAGCTGCCAGATTTGTGTTCTTGGACAAGGGCTTCCCTCTGTCATCTGAATGGAACTGTTCTCCATTTCTCCATCTCCCTCCCCCCTCACAGGACACGGCTGGGCAGGAGAGGTTCCATGCCCTTGGGCCAATCTACTACAGAGACTCCAACGGAGCCATTTTAGTGTATGATGTCACAGATGAGGACTCCTTTCAAAAGGTGAGCAAGAGGCTGTCATTAAGACCTATTACAGAGGCCTTTCAGTCTGCAATGCCACTTCTAAACTTGAATGATTTCCACTAGTTCTTAGTGAGTGATAATCATACAGTGTTCCCTTTGAGTAAATGCATTGCTCCATTGGACCTCTCGGTTCAATGATTGTAGAGAGTGGAAAGAGTAAACTAGGACACAGTTAGGCCCAGAATTATTGGCATGCTTAGTAAAGATGAGCCAAGATGACTACAGACAATGAAAATCACACATAATTAGCTATATTCTATGTTCATAAAATAAAATATATATATTCTTTAACTCATGCATTTGTGCAGAAGAATGGTTAAGTCTGTATCAGTTTAGTGGTAAACTTCAGTGTCCAAATGATGGTGGTCACTGATATAGGCAACTTTTACTTTAAAGCTCATCAAGTCCATTTAAGTTTGTTGTCTAGTCAGATTTAATGTATCTGCTTTAAGTGTGACCAATCAAGAACATGTGTTATGACATACATCTATGGATACTAGATACTACATGCCACTGGTACAGCATCTTTCTTATACATATCTTTAAAGTGTCATAATTATTCCTCTGCATACAAATTAGAGCATTAAACTTTATCCTCTTTGCTTTTCAGGTCAAAAACTGGGTAAAAGAATTACGAAAAATGTTGGGAAATGAGATTTGTTTATGTATAGTAGGTAAGTGCCTCTTTCTTATTATTGAAAAATTAACAGTAAATGGTCATCTGTCTCTGTACAAAACAACTTTTATTTGAATTTAGTGTATAACTGCATTTGATCTTGGGTAAAATCATATGATAGGAGATGGATGAAATGGGTTGTCATGGGACTTGGAGTCATTAAATTCCATGTTACAGAATATGAATTAAACCAGGCACATTTTATCACAGTTATATTTTAAAGGGTCAATATGAAATGTGGTACTGAAGATGCCTGGGGCAAGCTAGCTAACTAGCTTCCATTCAGAACCCACAGCTAGGGCAGCCCCTGCCTCCTCTGACCCTGTGTTTGCATAAGGCATGAAAGACATGTGGAAGAGGTATCTTAGAAGACATGTGGCCTGCATGCTTGCAATATCATCAAACTGGGTACCCTCGGGGTGTAACCTACTTCAGTTACCTACAGCTAGTACTTTTCTGGCTCCGTTCTATGATAACGCTGATAAAACCTGCATCAAATCTGTGTTAAATAAATAAATAAATAAATAAATAGTGCAGAGCCACACCCCCTGCCGGTTCACTTTTGCCATGTTATGGCATTGTAACACCATAAACATCATACATGTGTCTGCTATGTCCACTGATGTTATAAGCAATTATGACTGAATTTTAGAGGATATGTGTATCACTACCACTAATGACACTAATGTTTAATGCAGGTAATAAAATAGACCTTGAAAAGGACAGAAATGTTTCAGTGCAAGAAGCAGAACAGTAAGTATTATTTTTTTTCTGTACTTGGAGCTTTTATACATCAGATATACCAGAGTAAAGCAGTCAAACTCTGTTAATACTGTTAATACTCCTAATCAGAAATGCTCTCCTCCAAAACATGTCTTTAATAAATATGAAAGCTGGAGAGTATGTCACTCTTGGGTCAGTAAATGGTTTTGGATTAGGTTTGGAGGGTGTCCCAGTTGAACTAATTGGGGTTCTGATCTTTCACTTCCTCACAGGTACGCGGAGTCAGTCGGGGCTAAACACTACCACACTTCGGCCAAATTAAACAAAGGAATCGAAGAGCTATTTCTTGATCTTTGTAAAAGTAAGTTTGCCTCTATACTGTTGAATTCTGTAAAATGGCTAATTGCATGGCTTAATTAAATGCCGACCACAAGAAATGTTACACCCCATAATGCACCTCCTGCCAGTTATGATCTTCCAGTCAGTGATCATCCGAGTATAATCACCCTTGTTCAGCTTCTAAGTGGTCCATCAGTGCAATTAAAAAGTGGTGTCACCCCATGTCATGATAAAGTTCTCCTGAATACACACACTGCACATTCATAATGCTATTTTAGTAAAATGGTTTCCTGACATGTTCAGTTTGTTATGCGGATGCTCATCTAGTCCCAATCTATCTGTCTGTATTGGCTGATCTGGGTATCAATAAATTGTAATCAAAGCACACAGTGTGCGGTCAGAGAAAACTCCCTACTTCCTTCATCCCCCAGTGCATAGTTGCCATGTCACCAAGGGAAAAAACATCTGACTTGCTCTGTATTACTCTGTCCTGCCTCCTCTCATATAAATAACAAGACTGAAAACCCATATATATGTTTAGAAGATAAGTGTGACAATCATTGTTAGTCACACTTCAAGTAGGAATTACGCAATAAAAAAAAAAATGTGTTGTCTGAAATTGCAGGAATGATGGAGACTGCACAGGCGGATGAGAGGGCAAAAGGCAACGGCACCAACCAATCAGGGACAAGACGGGGGGTACAGATTGTAGACGATGAACCCCAAGCCGCCACAGCTGCTGGAGGGTGTTGCACCTCCGCCTGAAGGCCCACCCCGGCCCCCCAATTTGCCAGGACTAGAATCTTCTCCTCTTCAGCGCCCATCTTCCATCCAAACTGCCAAGTCCCCCCCCACCCCAAACTAATGATCATGCCCACCTCCATGGATTGATACACTAAACTGTATTTCCCAGTAATATAGCGTTTATCATACTGAAGTAACATATTTTTCAAGTGCAGAATGTGAGGACACAGGTAACCAGTGGAAAGCAGTTTGGTGTTATTCTGCTATATTAACGAGCAATGACCCCTACCCCCTGACTCCAACCACCCCCCCCCCCCCCACCTCCCCGAAAAAAAAAAAAAAAAAAAACTAAACAAACTTATATTCTTTGACTTGGGTGATGCACATGTAGAAGTCTGGCAAAAGCCTCATTTGTTTTATGGAAAAGAAAAAAAACTTTATTATTTAATAACTTATGTGTATGTTCTGTGGAAATCAACAGTGCACATGTTCCAACCCTTTGTACCCTTAGGAAATTGTGAAAGTTCTAAAGCTCTGGCTTCTGTTTTAAATTTGGCAGATGTACTATTTTTGCACTGGCCCAATACTACAAATGCTTTTGGTATACTGTAACTTCTCCCTGTTTGCCAAGTCTGTATATAAATCAACTACAGCAAAAAATGTATAATACTTATTTTATCTGCATTTATGAGCTTCGGGGATATATACGCAGGTGTAGAAAAGTGTACATTAGTCTTGTTAATGATTGTAAAATGAAAATAACAGTTCTCGGTGAAAGCACACATTTTTGAATTGTATTTTTTTAACTGATAGTATCAGAAATGTTTTGTAATTGAACAATTATAATAATTTACTATGCATAGGTGTCAAAAGCATTTTCATTTTTCATTTACTCCTTTGCTTCTCATACCTGTATGTCGTAGCCCACACCAAACTAGCCATATGGAACTTTAAAAGGGGCAAAATTCTCACACTTGAAGACCCTTCATGTCTTAAATTCATTAAGTCTACATTTTCAGGAAGAGCCCCTTCACGTGGAAAAAAAGCACCCAAGCTGTACTGAAGATTTTGTATGTGGGCCAGACATCAACCAACATCCCTGCTTGCCTGCTTTTGCCTGATTTTTATGTACAGTTACTATAATGTTTGATAAAAAAAAATCCTAATTTTAAGTTTCTAACATGGGTTGTATTATATCCCTCTGAACCCATGGGGGATACCCTCAATCTTGGGCCTGTTTAGGCCACAATTAAAATCACAAAATGTATCATAGCTGTGACCAAATTGAGATGTACTTTAACTCTTCTTTTATAATTTACATCTAAATTCATGAAAAACACATTGGCTGCAGGGCAAAGGTCTACACACATGAAAAGCATATTAAATGAAAGGGCTTCCTCTCCTTAAAATTAAATGAGTGGCTGCTTGTCTAGCCAAAATACATTGTAACTTAACAAGCCTGACAAACATATGCCCACCCATTAGCAATTTGGAAAATGCCACGTTTGGGCATCTCAACTGGCAGATGGGATAGGTGATATGTCCACAAAAAATATCAAATTAAAGACCTGCACTTCCTCTTCAGTTTGATACCAAAGTTACCCTGCAGCCATGATCTCTTCTTCAGTATCAAGACTGCCAAATGTGTGAATAATGATGAGAGAAAAGAATGATTTCTTGTGCTGTCAGGAGGTTCAGATTTGAAAAAGGAGCAGATGGTTAGCTGACAAATTATGTATCTTAAATGAGATACTTATTTTTTTGACACTATCAAGGTGTGATTTTTTTTCTGCATCCCAAATAGAGCAGTCGTGATTGACATACAGTGGGGTCCAAAAGTCTGAGATCACTAGTGAAAGAGCTTCTATTTTGCATTCTTTTACAATTTAATTTTTTTCATTACAAATTATATTAACAATTTAAGTGCTGAATCTTTGAAAAAGGTACATGAATTTCCAGAATGTCTTAGTTTTTGGTATGTCCCCCTTTTGCTTTAATGACTGGGTGCACTGGAGTTGGCATGGGCTCTACAAGTTTGTGTGAAACCTGATGATCCATGGTATCCCATGGTCTTTAAGTGCCCCAATGAATTTACAGTGGGGTCAGACCTTTTCCACAAAGGGATTGACAGGGTCAGTGTCACACATTTGCTTAAATTTGACCAACATATTGTGCAGAATCTTCATTTTAAATGTCATAACTTTTCTTTGTTTTAAATGTTTCAAAATCTTAAAACTTTATTTCCAGGTATACATGAAAAAAAGTTTGAAAAAAAAAAAAATGTTCAATGTGGTCTCAGACTTTTGGACACCACTGTAGATCTGCATACGGTCACCTCTCACTCATTGACTACCACACTGTGGTAGTGAAACACAGTGATGCATCATACTCCATGCTGGTTCTCAGGCATCAGCTACTCATAGCTATGCCGTACTGTCCACTGATCTGTAGCATCTTAATTGGCCAAGTAGACACTGGTGGTTAGAGTGGCATAGTTAATTGCACTTAAAACAAGTGCCTGTGTCCATTTTAGAGACTGACTCTCTTATAGTAGAGGGGGTTCCAGTCAGGCAGGCAGCTCTGTTTTATACCCTTCTGTCTGAGCTCCTCCCATGTGCATCTGTGATCTTGGGGGTTCCTCATGATCTGAGGCAACCAGCCATTTGGGAGGGCTCTCAGGTCAACAAGATGCCTGCAGGCTCTGGAACCTTCCTATGCGCGATCAGGCTTGTGTGTCAGCTGACTGCCCTGTCTCATGACACTGAAATATGACTCCTGCAGCAGGCTTCTTCAGACAGGACACACACAGAGGGAGGAGGCCAAGATCAACTCTGTAAGGCTAGGGGGCCTCAGGATTTCAATCAACACTACAACACTGTATAGCTCATGCTACTCTCTAGATTGGACTTCTGTTTTGGTGGATAACCTTTGATTTAGACATTGTGTTTGTAACATTCTCTGTAAAATCTAAAACACGTACAAAAGTGTCAATGTGTCACAAAGTGATATCTCAGGAACTATTTTTTTCAGTGGATGAACTACTATCACCAATTTTGGAATCATGCAACTGGAAATGAAACGGCAACAAAAATTAAAATGAGGTATTTCTTAAACTAGTCATCTGATTGTATTGTTATAATTGCATAATGACTTACGAAATTTGACGAAATGTTGAATTTACTCCATTGTGTGTGAGAAGTGTTTGTCAAAAGAATCCACAGTAAAAATGACAAATTCTTTCCCCCACCCAAACTTAGATTCACTCTTACAGGCTTGTCACACTGAACTTAGCCCAGGGCTAAAAGCATTCTTAGAACCTAGACCCAGGCTAAGACAGCTTTGACACTGGCACAATCATAGCACATTCCAAAGTGGGCTAACCCCCGACATTAGCCTAAGTCTTGCTGGCCCTGCTCCGGAGTAGGGTTAGCCCCGAGTTTGCAGGGTTATCCCCTGAAAATTGACTAAACACAGGGCTAAAAGCTGGTAGTGTGAAATGGGGCTAAGCAAACAATGGAATTCTTGAATGTAAACATTAGTTGCGTGTTCCAACAGACATTTAACCGAGGGCCAGTAGAAGTGCAGTGTGAATCGTATAGATCTGGGCTCAGGTTAACCCCAGTTTAACAGTGTGTGTGAAAATGGGCTAAGTTGTCCCAGGGTCAACTCTTAGCCCAGGGCTAAGGATAGCTATGGGCTAAGAATATGCAGTGTGAAAAGCCTATTGGACATATTTGAATATATGCACTATTAAAATGTTTTTTTAAAAGCAGTTTCAGCACTTAAGTGCATTGCACTTAAGTGCAAATCGATAGGAATCGGTTGGAATAGCAATTTGGTATAATGTGATATTAATCTCTGAACAAGATAATCTTTGTGCAAGGTAGATATAATAACGCTGAATCTCCAAGGTAAAGAGATAAAAGGAAAAATTGACTGAATAGTATTCAACTGTTATCAATTCTGACAGTGCTTCCACAAGGTGAAGCTATTGCACCACAGCTTAGCCATCTGCTGAAAGGGTCCCTTATTGGAGGGTAGTTGTTGGGTACATTTTTGGTGGTGCATAAAGACATTATATACTCACAAGTGGTTTGTAGGATTCATATTTAGTATCTGGTTTCAGATACTAAACTCATTCCGTCAGTCACTAATCACAGCTGGTAAATTTTGGCATTACTGATGAAATCCAAGAAGTTTAACATGTAGGTAATACATGGTTTCTGAACGACTGCATTCACAGAAAGGTTTTATTTAGTTTGGATTGCAAGTTTGGTAGGAGGCACTGTTACACGGCAAGTTAATGAACAGTTTGAAAACACTGTCCACATTGTCAGTCCACAGTTAAATCAATATTCAGAGGAGACACTTTAAAAACAAGCAACAACAAATCAGATTTTTGAAATGTTCACTTTTTATTGGCATGTGAGTGAAGGGACAGTAGACATAAACAGTGATGTATGATACGGTATGTTTAATTTACCTGGATTCTTAACATGAACCTGGATGTTATTTGGAATGAGCAACAATCACCAGCTTGAGAAGCCATAATAAAGAATTATAGCCAATATGTCTATAGCCACTGACTCAAACTATTCTGAATTCACATCTGGGTGAAACTGTTCTCAGCCAGCATGGATGAACAGCCTATCCCACTGACTCTGATATATAAAATTAAAAAAAAAAACATGGCAAAGAATTACTGACATACAAATACACCATAGAAAAGTATGCATTAACTGGCTAATCAATAAATAACCTCTTTCCTAAACAATCATTTGCCAGATCAAGCAGCCATGTGCTTCTCTTTGTGAGCCAACAGAGGGCTCATCATAAATTTTTTTATGAAGTAATGATTCTGAATATCAGACTTACATCAACTATAACATTTTGGCCATGGTATTGACCCCAAAAATTTGATTGGTTGATCCCTAGTCAGTTGGTTTTCATGTTTCACGGGGGAAAAAAAAACACATCAGATTATAAGAGATTTTTCTTGACAGTGTCACTGACAAATACCAACTATGAGAGAAGAGTTGTGAATATTTTCATGAGATTCCACTGACACGTACATGAACGTTTCACCGATATTCAGCTTCATATCCCTCAAAAGAAACCTCACACTGACAATAATGAAGGATATCACCTTTTATATTGAAACCAAAAAAGTAAAGGTGTGTTGTACATATTTCAAGATCCAATCAAAGGGACAATGAAAAGTTATGCTTGGCCAATCAAATCAAACACTCTTTTAGGGTGTATTTGTAAATATTTTCCTTTTTAGTGGATCCCCCCCTCCATGCCCTGAATGATAGCTTCAACATACCTGGATTGCTGTAATTGCAAGTCATCTTCAGTAACAGCAGTAATGTACAGAAGACAGCAGCAGGTGCAGCTCTTCAGATCAAGGGCACAACCTCTCTTTCAACATTTCATTGAGTCATTTCAAAATCTTTGACAAGCCCTTCTCATAAAGGTTTGCTAGATGGCTGATTATACTCTGATAGCAAACACTTATAAATACAATAAAATAATTAGAATAAGAGTTATAAAAAATGTCCAAAAGGTCAGTGCTATCCTGATTTCACTTAATAAATCAGAACATGTACAGACAAGAATTATTAATATACAGTCATATGCAAACTCTCATGTTACATATTACATGAATGTACCGTTTATGATACAATATAAAAAGAAAACACATAATATATATTTTAAATAAAATAAAATTTTAAATATATTTTGTCGGATACACATATGATTGCATATAACTGATGCATATTGTCAATGTATATTTCATGTGCCTTATTTTGAATGTAGCATTTTAAGCATGAGTTGGGATGCATTGCTTTTTCATAAGGGCAAGGCCACTGTTATTTATTCCCAGTGCCCGTGAATAAGACAAAGGGAGTCTCGGGACTTGCTGCCTATGACTTGAATTCTGAAGTGCCTGCTGTCCTCTGCTGGAGTTGTGGAGGATATTACGGGGGGTGACGGATAATTGATGCAGGAGAGAGAGATAATTGATGTGGGAGAAAGAGTAATTGCTCCAATTTTCCCCCTCTGTATAAAAAACAGCTGATAATCAATCTCTCACAGACCTGTGAGTATTAATCAGGCTCCATGCTACCTCTCTCTCGGAGAGCTGAAAATGTCGGGCCGCTTGAGTTATGGAGACTTTTGGCGCTCTGCATACATTCAGAATGATGTTTTCCGGGTTGGATTTGTCAGTGTTTGTTGGAAAGTTCCAATTAAAGAGGCATATCTTTATGACCGTTGGGGGTACAGCACAATAATAGGCCAAATTGTTTCTTTTCCATTAATCAGACACATGGCCAACCCCAGACATTTCAGCACAGCGAAACAGGCATCACAGTCCTAAAAATAGGAAGAGTGGAGTGAAACGTCTTCTACAGTAGTGTTTTATGGCGGTTGGCAAACCAACTTTTTGGTGCATTACCATCACCTGCTGGACTGGACTGTGGACCAGTAGATTAGGCAGAAAACAAAAATAAAACTAAATCCTGTCAACTAGACCCGAGGTTTTAAGAAGTCTATAAGCAGAAGAGAGAAAAAAAGAGAAAAGAAACAAGAAGAATAAGCCAATGAGAGGAGAGAACGAAAGAAAGGGGGGAGAGAAAAAAAAAAACCCACTAACTCCTGTCAGGTAGACCTGACTGCGAGTTCGCGGCACCTCCAGTCATTATGTCCTTTAACTGATTCCTAGATATTTCTCTGCTGTTTTTACAATAATTTTAATCCTTTCACACCTACTCTGATTGTGCAGAGGTTTACAACCTTCACCATAGTGGATAGCATGAATTGGGTCTTATCTCCTCCTTTACCTTACTGAATCCTTCACATGGTACAATTCACCTCTCCTTCAGTACTCCTTTGCTTAGTAACTGGCTCACCCCCCGCTACCTTTTTCACTGCCTCGGCATACGCAAGTCCCTGGACACTCCTAATCCTTTGAACTTCAGCTGCTCCCTTATTAATTTCACACCCTTGAAATGCAGAGCTATGTTCCCCCAAACAATCACAACACTTAAGCTTTGCTCCACCGAGAGCATATCTCTGCCATATTCCATGTTCCCCCGTACACCTCCCACACCTTTGTTTGCCCGTTTCTCTTTGTGTGCCATACCTACATATTATCAAAAGCAACCCATTCTGCAAGACCCGAGCACTTTCCACCTCCCCAACACTCCTGGATATTCCAAAGTCCCAGTATGAGACTTTTGCATTTATTCTTCCCCTCAACATGAAATGGAGATTTCATCCCTCCCGCCAGCTACGTCCATACCTTCCGACTCACTCCCTGCTCCATCACTTGACTCTGCCATCTCCTGTCCATTCACAGTCCAGTGTTTGCCAACAGACCAACCTCTCCTCATCTGACCAACCACTCAACAATTCTCAGGCGTCTCCTGTCTCGCCGCTCACCTCCTTTCGAGTGGAGTGAAACTGCAAATGGCTACCGTATATGTGTGTATAATATGTACTCATGTATAATATGCACCCCTAATTATGTGCAATGAAATCCTGGAAAAAATCTCTCATGTAAAATATGCACTGACTTTTCCTTAGTATTTCGGGCTGTCAGACGTGGAAATCGCAGCAGCAGCCCATGTCACAATGTATGGAAAAAGTGCTGAATAACATACTGAATGAAATCATATTTGCGTCATTACTAGGGGTGTAACCAAACCATAACGTCCAGTCACGATGTCCAGTGCAACGATCGCTCGGCCACAATCGGCACGATCTGGAGACAACACGAGTACGAGTTTGACTGACCAGCAATTATTACAATCATACAAACAATAAGTAAATCTCCAGTACAATAGTTACAAAATATGAGGTGTGTTGCAAATGGAATGTGGATGAAAGCGTGTATGTGCAGAATGAGGTCAGTAAACAAAAGCTATCAGCAAAAAAATACATAAACGAAACTGACAGCCACATGGCTACATGGAGGTGAGAAAGAGACCCCGTAGCGTTGCAAAGGCAGTCTTCTTATTTTCTCCCAGACAGGTGTTAGCAATCAATTAGCCACTGCCAGAACCACATCTGGAAACCAAACAAAAATGCTACCAGCAGGAAATAGAGGAGCACAACACACTGGAACGTCACAGTAGCTTGTGTACGAAGACTAATGAACGTAATGCAGAACCAAAATTCACAAGCCCACGTTCCACCCAGAAACTGTAAGCTGTAAGCCGTTTGTTAATTAGCAACATGCCATATTGATCCTAGCTGAAGCTCTTGGGCTGCGTTCCAATACTCAAATTTGTCTCCTCCTTTCCTCCGTGCCCCGGAAGCTGATTATGTGTCCTCCTTCCCTCCACTGTTCCAAAACGAAATCTCGCCTCCTCCTTTCTCGTCTCCTCCTTTCCTCCAACCGAAGGATACATCGATGTATCCTACCGCGGAAGTCTTTTCACATTTCCGGGTGACATCATTGTGCTCACGACCAGTCAGGTTAAAAGACCATCCCACAGAATATTTTGATTGGCTTTGGTGTCCTCAGAGTCAGTCGAAATTATTACTTCATCAATAGTCGACGTCGACTTTGATGACAGGAGAATTGGATTAGCTGTTCCAATTTTTGATTCATCTCCTCCTTTCCTCCGCTCGTTTCCTCCCCTCCTATCCTCTACATATTTCCGGCATATTTCCTGGGTAGGAAAGGAGGGGAGGAAACGAGTGGAGGAAAGGAAGAGAAGAGAAAAAGTATTGGAATGCAGCCTTGGTGTGTTTTCTCTGGGGTGTGTTTCCCAAACAACAACAGTGGTCACAAATAACCACAGTAGTACGATGGGTCATTAGAGAAACCAACTTCCTTGTCACAGCTGTTCCCCAAAACCATAGTGAGTATGTCGCAAATGGGAACCACGGTTGTAAGAACCACAATACTTTGAACTATATTGTTAATGACACGATTCAGCATGTGGACTGCTTCACTTTCTCAAAATAGGCTACTGCGACAAGTTCTTACACTCATGAGCACAGACAAAGATGATCACTTAATGTCTAAAGCATATCATATTGCAACTAATGTATGCATGTTAATTTAGGGTAAAACATTTGGTCTTTAGATGTATGGCTCACTGTCTACAGCCTCAAGATATAGTTATGCAAGAGCAAATTGACAGGCGGCAAAGCTCAATAGGTAGAGTAGCTGACGGGAAGCTTTTTTGATATTTTGTACAAGCGTTTTGAATGGTCATTAGACCAGACAAACGTTTTATAAATGCAATCCATTTACAATGAATCAGTGTGTGTGGCAAGTTGTTAGGTTTATAATTTCAACCCCTCTGACCACATCTTGTCCTGTTTGCCTCTATAGGCCTTAGTTACAACCATAGTTACACAACGACACTTTAGGGAAACGCACCCTTGTCTTCTCCATGGACTTCAAAACTCCTTCTCTCGTTTAGTAATAGTGGATGTTTGCACGCTGTCAATCTGAGCGAGACGGGCCAATAAAGACGAGTGTTACATCTTTCATCGTAAGTCCCGCCCATGAGATGTAGCTCAACAGCAAGCAAAACATTTTGATTCGCAAAACTTTTTTATTTGCAAACAAAACTTTTGAATTCGCCAACAAAAGTTTAGATTCGCATTAATACATTTTCATCACAAATTTGTTTTGGATGCAATGAAACATTTTTTGATTGCAGTGTTGATAGTTTTGCTTGTATAGTTTGATTGCATAATAAAGACACAAATGTAACTCCATATAATTGAAACCTGATCCTGTTTGTCCACCTAAATTAACAGTAAAACAAATGATTCGCAGAATAATCAACTCCAGTAGCGTAAAAAGAGTTAATGATTATCAGTGCCCTTCTGTGACAGTAAGTATTTATTGCTTTATTGTGCATTGCACTCAACGCAGATGCATTATACATATACAAGATCCTGTTTTTTTCTAACCTAAAAGTTTATTTTCAGAAACTGGGATCGATTTCAAGACCTTTACTTCCGTTTTTTAAATTTTAATTTTGTAACACAAGAAAGCTACAATGTGAAACACATTAAGGGATTTGTTTTTCAATACGTTTTCAGTTGATTGCAATCCTTGTTATCAAAGGCTGTTAGCAGGACACTGAGGAAGTTGCTCAGTTTCTGCACACATTGAGGCCAGAAAAGTATGTCTGTGCTTGTTCAGAGAGTAATTGCAATTGTCCATTGTTAGAGATAAAAACTGACGATCTATCCCAGGCTTGCAGGGCTGCAGCTCTTTTTAAACAATTTGCACTGTCAGCTCTGGGTCAATAAATGGGGTCAATTTTGAAAATTATTAATTTGCGGTGGGTCATAGACTGCCTTGAATTAAAGTTCTGAGTGAATGTGGCCCTTGTGGACCTGCGTTGAATGACACTGCCCTCTATAATGAGAGGAGGATTCACTTCCTGGACTACATGCAGTACCACATTCCTCCATTAGAAGGTGCTCCAAAGCCTTCTTTTTAAAATCACTGTTACCATTCCAGTCAGTAATAAAAAAGGCACCAACCTGAGATTTCAGCCAAATTGTATACACCTTTGATTGATGACCGGAGCCTAAATGGATGTCCTGACCAGAGTATCAGGGACAAATGTTCTTTGGTTAGCCAGATTTGAAGCACTGTATTCATTTAGGCAGAATAATGGACAGTTTCACTTCAGTGAACACATTAAACCACCTTCAGCTAAAATTCAGCTGTGTTTTTCTTCTTTTGCATTAGTTTAATTCAGGGCTGCAAAATAGGAGATCTAGGAGCCCTCCAGCTCATGTCCTACATTAACTCAAATATTGAAATATTTTAAAATATGTAATATTATAGTACAATGGGTGCTATATTAAATACATTAGAATGAATGGGGCCCTTGTTTCCCGGACCTCACAGGAATTAGAATGAATAGACTGACTGGCTGTACATGTCACATGTCATTCAATTTCTTGGCAGCCTCTTTGGAATGGAAGGAATTCCTAAACAGTTTTTAAATTGAGCTTTTCACTAATTTTTAGAAACTCCTGAAATTTTACTTCATCTTTAATGTAAAGGGATACTTATTTAAAAGTCATACTACATTGAAATATTACATTTAAAAATTAAAAAAAGCTATTTTTATACAGTCTTTGAAAAGTGGCCCAGTCAAACTGTGTGGATAGGGTGTGGAAGTTCACACAGTTCGACTGGGCTAATTTTCATCAAGGGTAGGCATAAACGAAGCATTGACTGTTATCTGTAGCATCTGAAGGTGGCTTCAGCTTTATCTAGAGCAATAAAGTACAGTCGCTCTGACAACAAACAAGTCTATCAACTAAATAATCGGACCTAATTGGGAAACCAGAGTTATTTGAATCCAATACAGGAAGACTGTTAACAGTTTTGTACATCTTTGACCCACAGTCTTCTGCCACTGCTGTGGCCATCTCAGAGAACTAATTTACAAAAATGTATCAATTTTTCCTTAAAAATAATCCAAAGTTTTAAGAAGCCACTAAATGTTTGGAAATGTTAGGGCTAAGAGGTATGTTTTGAGTCTCCCTTTTTAAAAAGGGAAATAAAGGGAGTGGACCTTATATATAGAGGTAGACTGTTCCACAGCTTCAGAGCCAAGACCACAAAAACATAGTCACCTTTAAACTTAAATGAAAATGTGGCACAGGAAATCTTGATTGCCACCATTTAGTAAGGCAACAAATAATAATAAAAAAAACACACAACACAACACAATATGTGTTGAGGGTGATATTTTGTGATCAGTATTCTAGCTTGATTACTCTACTGTTTTGGGATCATATGGTCTCTTGTCCAAAATTTTCTTTTATTTTCTATCATTCAGGCCAAGGCAAACTTTTCCTAGCCATAAGGATTAAGACAGACATTTCTCACTATTCCAGGAAAAAAAATTTGCGTACCAGTTAAGTTGACATTACATCATTTTTAAAGATCACTCATCAAATTGTGTGTCAGCAAGATTCATAAAAATGAATCTCTACTCATATAAAAGTACTTCCGCACATGCTGATTGCTTGCAGAGTCTCGTGGGCATTTTTACCAGAAGGAATCAGACAAAAACCATGGGCTCATGCTGTTTGTCTGATTCTTTCTGCTCATGTATATGGTTCTTGTGATTTTTTGTGATCATGTTTACGATCCTTGGAGTTTGTCTGATATCTTCTGGTCGTGTTTACAGTCCTTATTGTTTGTCTGATTTATTGTGATTTCTTGTAGTCTTGATGTATGTTGTAAAGCTGTGGTCTTACATCCACAGATGGTGCAGGGGAATCTGAAATGCCCAAATCGGTACTGCTCAGCACTCAACTCATCCAACTATAACCACCATGGATTTAAACAAATCTCATTGACAGCTGATCTCTCCTCTCATTGCTTTAATAACATCTTCCCACAAGGGGCCCAAGAAAACTATGTAAACGGGATTTGTTTGCCATGCTATTCATAGAGATCCCGATGAAAGCAGACCATGGAAAGATGGCTTTCCTATATCAAAGTGGAGACTTTTACATTGATAAATTCTTTTGTGGAGCTATGACTTTTCATAAGTGATTCTTGAATATAAACCGATATAAAATGATACACACTTTTTTTTAGCAATTGTCCACAAATATAACATATACAAAGTATACAAATTTCCCTCTGCCATTAAGTCCCTTGGATGAAGCAGTAGATGGTGGGCATTGAAATAGTCATATGTGAACCCCATGAAGATATGTTCACATTGTACATGGCTATTTGGGTTTCCCTGGCCTGTCATAACAGTCAGTTCTCATTTCCAGAAACAGCTGTTGGACTTATTTGTCTGCAGGATGCCATCTTACAATTTTACAACCATTGTTCTCCTGGTGGAAACAACACCTTAATGTTTACTGTACCATTTAAACCATAAAAAAAACATTTTAAACCATTTATTTCAAATTAGCATTTACATGCTATAAAATACAAACACACCACTATGCATCATTGGATACTGAAACCTCTTTTTAGGTTGAGTGAATGGCATTTTTGAAAAAGTTCCTGTTTTCTCTTTCAGTGAAATACAACACCCAAACATTTCCCCCTATATTTTCTTCCAGCTCTTGCTGTCCTGTCATGTCAGAAAACATACCATTTGTCAAAATTCTTATCTCTGGCTCTTGTAACAAAGGATTGCATTTGAGATCCGTTTTGGAGCATCTGTCCTGGGATTTGACCGGAATATAATATGGTGTTTGGCAACATCATCCTCCCTTGCATTTAATCCCTCGCTGTTTGACTCACGCTAAGGACGTTTACATAACCGACCTTTCTGTAAATACAGGTGATGTTTTCCGTTCTGTCAGGTAAAGGGCATCGGTGAATCAGAGCTGTCTGTGAGCATGAGAAACGCCCACTTCCTCTTAGTGTCCAACAGATAACAGGCCCTGATTGCCAAGTAAACATTAATAGTGTAATGAATCTGCTCTCCATGCCTGTCCTTTTATCAGAGCGACAATGCCTGTGCAGCTAAACCCGATAACAGGACGCTCTATGAATAAAGTAGTAGGTACATTATTTACAAAGCACATTTAAAACAACTGTCTACCAAAATGCTGCACATAATTTGTGCATGTTCGAAATAAGTACATATACATACAAACAGTGTAAATGTACACGACAAGGAAAACATTGGAGAAAAGGATTAGGGAATGTTTTGTAATAGTTTTAAGAAGACATTAAATGTTTGGAAATGTTAGGACTAAGAGGTGAAAGTGAGCGGACCTCATATATAGAAGTAGACTGTTCCACAGCTTCGCAAAAACATTTAAACTTTGATGAAAATGAAAATGTGGCACACAAATCTTGATTACCACCATCCAGAAAGGCAATAAAAATTGTTTTTCTCTTTTTTTTAAAAACACATTAGCCTATATGTTGAAGGTGATATTTTGTGATCAGTAGCTAGCTGGTTTACTGTACTGGTACCTGACAGGGCTGTGCTTTCGGCTGTTTGGTTCTGCCCCCTTTTTGAAGAGTAGATTATTTTTCATTTTTTGTGAAGAACTGCTCTGTTCTTTCTTGCTTTCCAAGGTAGAATCCATAAGAATGTTTGTCTGTTACGACTCTAAGTGGATAAAAATGATATCATTCATGTCATAAGGTTGTACAATGAACATAAAGTTGGCTTCAACAAGAAATTATTTGAAGTAATATTGAGACATCCATCACTCATGAATGCCATCTGTCATTGTGTCACGGCATCACTAGCTAGCTATTGCATATTGCAGCTGTCTGTCCATTTGAAAGCTACCTAGCGAGCTCACAAGCCAACCACCATTAGCCAGGCTGTTGGTCTTTTAGGATGTTGTTAATTTAGAGTAAATCAGTCTGCAAGCTGTGGAGCCAATTTGCAAAACAGCAGTGGGCTAATAACTGTGCCACCGTGGAGCCCCTCACTCATTTGTCCTGCTCTGACTTATGTCGCTGTCCCTCACTGCTACCCCTCCTCTGAAACGGTTATATACCCTTGTGTCCTGCTCTGACTAATGCAGCTATCCTTCACTGCTACCCCTTCTCTGAAAAGTGAATGCTTAAATGTAACAGACACTCTTATCCAGAGCAAATTAAACTGTTTATTTTTCTATTTGCTATCCACATGTTAAGCTTGGTATTTAATTAAATGTTTTAGATTAACAACTTTCTTCAAGGGTGCAACAGCAGTGCCTCTCATGGGAATTACACCAGCAACCTTGGGGTTGCAAGCCTAGATCTCTAACCATTATACTGTACATGGAAAATAGTACATGAACGGATACCTTAGACAATTTAGCAGAGGTAAAGACAATCAGCTTGTCCTTCATGGTATTTACACACAGATATGCTGTACTATTTTACAGGAACATGAGGTCAAGTCTCCCATTTTCAGTTCCACATTACAACACAAATTACATACATTATTTTATAAGACCAAGAGTATGCCCTTTTAGAGGTCTTGTTTTCTTCCTTTTTGTTGATTTTTCCTACATTGCCCATTAAACTTGAGCACCCACAAACTTTTCAGTGACTGTGAGAGACTTACAGAATGTTATGAGTGGCAGGAGCTACTATAAGGAGACTGGCCAAGCCTTGAATTTTTGTGTACCCTTCAGGGGACAATAAATGGTACTCCAGTCCTTTCACCGCTACAATTGTAAAGGCGGGGGAAGGTAAAACAGCCCAATAGACAAGTCTATTCTGCCTCCAACATTGCTAATCACATTCAATTTCCGGAAACAAAAGAATGTAGTCAATATTTCATACCGAGCTTGAGTCCTGGAGGTATAACTAGTGCAACTGGCTTTTAGTGAAATCTGAAATAGACGGCAACAAGCTACATATTGTCCCCCGAGAATGCTGGTAATACGCGTGCAATGCTGGAGCTCAGTGAAATAAGTAGTTGTAAACCCTGGGCTGCCTAACCCCTGTCATGGAGGGCTGGAGTGTTCACTGGATTCCATTCCAAGAAGGCACTTATCCACCTGATTCAGCTCATTTGCCTCTTTGAACCATTTCGGCTTTGCTCGCCGGATCTGAGCATTTCAGTGGCGTGAAGAGAGATTTCTAAGAGAGCTGGATTGTTGTCCTCCAGGACTAGAGAGGTGTTGGCTCTGTGTTACAACATAAATTGCTCTCACTACAACATTTTTACAATGCTCTGCTTTAAAAAGGGAGGGACTAACAATAGAAATAACGTTTTTACTCCTCATGTATGATAAAACTCTGGTGCTTGTTTTTTTTTTAATTTATTTAGCGTATAAATTGGTCTCTTGTTTTAAATGGAGTTTTGAAGATTGCATTGTACATGGAATCTATTGGAGTTTAATGTTTATTTGCTGGATTTTTAAAATATAAATCTAGGTATCAAAAGAAGTGTATTGTGTGTTAATTCTCTTTTTCATGTCTGAGTGTTTAGAATTGAATTTAAATGTAGATAGATGTTACATTTCAAAAACATCAAAATTGAGTAAAAAAAGGGATGGTTCACATTTGATTACATTTTATTAATGCTATTTCAGTGTTGGGTATGTTATGTTTTCTATTGTAGGTCTGCAAGCATACATTGACTTCCCTAATGTTCAATTTCTTTCTTATTTAAATGAAGCAATTGTGTATTTGGACAGTAAGATGTCTCATCTGGACCTCCTGTGTAAAGGCAATGGTTTGAAAATAACCGAAACCCTCAGTGCTCAAGCCGTCCATGTACAGGATCAGCAACTTAACATATTTGCTACACGGTACTGCAGGATCTGCATCTCGTTGGTGCTCCCAAAAAACCATCTGACACACACTTAATCACATGGGTAATGTTCTACTGGAGGTTAATGGCCAATTGACTTGCTTTTTTGATTACGCAGAATCTAACGCTCTCTATTTTCTATTCCTCTAAGATATTAGCGGTATGTAAGTACAGGTGCAGCCTGCCAGTTTAGCCCTGGTTTGGTAATGGAGGAAAGCGCTGGGGTTAATGAGCCTTGACTGGGTTATAATCAGGGCCTTGTGTTGACCTCCCTCTTTGCAGTAGGTCCTGGCTTTGGAATATTGTTTCTATAATGAAAAAAGAAAATCCAATCACTAAGATGAACGACTGCTCCTGTAATCTCATGAACAGGAAAAAAACCCCTCTCTATAACAGTCTTTGCAAGGCCCACTTGGCCTTTGAATTCACAGATCTTTGAAGGCAGTGCTGTACAACGACCTATAAAGGCACATTACATTGACTTTATAAGAGAATAAAACCGAGGGGAAGCAGCTGGATGGACTTATCAAGAATTTATAACTCGGCTTGGTGCATCCAGCAGAACCATTTCCCTGGCTTTTTCCTCAACTCTTAATTACTTTTTTCTTCAAACTTTAAACTAATTTCAAATTTCTTTTTTTAAACAGTTTGTGCCTGACTCACTAAAGCATTTAATATGAGCAAACCTGTTTTGCTGGTTCAAGATAACAAAGAGAGCATGTGATTGGTAATTTCTTTGCTCCAATCAAACATTATGTCACTGAAATTCTTTGACATGTGTGGCACTTAAAATGGTAATTATTCTCTTAACCACTGGAAATTGGTCCGAAGGGCCATTTAAATTCTTTACAGTATTTTGGTGCTATAATAGAATAATCTTGGGCATCAAGCAAAAGCATGAAAATGATTGTACTTGTGGGATGAAAATATACCAGGAAACTGCAATTTTCCGATACATCTGCATGAAAGAACAGTTGGAGAACTCGTCTGAATGGCTGTGGATCCAGTCCTGGCTGGGTATACAGTTTCACCTTCAAGTAAAAACCTCCATCTCACTACAGTCCAGTCCTTTTCTAAAAACAGGTGATCCAGGTAGAAGAAAATGAAAGGCTAATGGGCAAAGCTATACCTCCAGTCACTTATACAAAAGGGAAGGGTCTTATTTTCATATTTGTAACATTACAAAGTAGACTGGATGAGTGGTGCTCGTCTTCAGTCCTGAAAACCCACTGATCTTTCCATGAGTTCATGTTGTTGAATACAAGCATGCAACATTTTTCCCTTGACCAGGTCTTAACAGGTTCAGCAATTATTGACTCACCTCTCGCTTTATAAAAAATCCATTCATAATTTTACTTCCTAAAACACATTGATAAGAAACTGCAGCTGTTGTTCAGTTATTAACAAGAACAAAATGTGTGTTTACCCCTCATTCTTTGCTGGTTGCCTGTAACTCTTTGAATTGATTATAAAATCCTTTGATTTTTTTTTAGGAATTACATGATTAACAGAATGGAGCAAGAGTAGCCCTTAGATTCATAGCAGATGATGCCAGATACATCCACACTCAGCCCTTAGATTCATCACAGAGCATGCCACATACTGCCCCACTCAGCCCATTCATCGCAGATGATACCATGTACATCCACACTCAGCCCTTAGATTCATCACAGATGATGCCATATACAGCCACACTCAGCCCTTAGATTCATCACAGATGATGCCATGTACATCCACACTTAGCCCTTAGATACATCACAGAGCGTGCCATATACAGCCTCACTCAGCCCTTTAGATACATCACAGAGTATGCCATATACTGCCCCATTCTGCCCTTAGACATATCACAGAGTATGCCATATATGGCCCCAACTCAGCCCTTTACACTCATCACAGAGTATGTCATATACGGCCCCAACTCAGCCCTTACACTCATCACAGAGTATGTCATATACGGCCCCAACTCAGCCCTTACACTCATCACAGAGTATGTCATATATGGCCCCACTCAGCCCTTAGACACATCACAGAGGATGCCATATTCTACCCCATTCAGGCCTGAGATTCATCACAGAAGATGCCTGTGGTACTTGCCACTGTATATTATATCACAGGGTAGGCTTCCCCTCTTTTTTTGAAGGAGAGAACAACATTGACTTCTATTTGTTTACAAAGGTCTTCTTAAATTAACATCATAACTCTCATCGCTAATTGGATCCTGTCTAACCCATAGAGATAACCCAAACTGATGGTTATTGCTCTTGGAAATTCTGAAAAATACAATTTTGGAAATGATTGTTTGAGGTATGTGGCAAAAAAGCTGAATCCAGAGTATCCTGAAACATGATGTCTTGTTTCCTGTTGCACCTCTGGAATACAATAGAGAGTGATATATATATAAATTCTAATAACTATTTGCATCATGATTTTGCTCATTGAAATGTATTGCTGCCTTTTTCATACCTTCATGTAAACTCGGCACCCTTGGAAAAGCTGGCTCCATCCTCAGTGTGTTCACTGGGATATAAATAATGGTTAAATAAAACCAACTTTCAGCTCAATTCTTTTCAGTTCAGTCCATTTTATTTGTATGTCTCAACTGAGTTATTTCACTATATTAATATTTTTTTCACTTAAAATTTTAACTACAGCGTCTATACATACTTTTCATTCATCTATTCCATCTACCTGTGAAAAAAGCATTGGATGCTTCAACAATGCTCAAGATTTTATCAGCATTCCCTTGGCCATAAGTAAGTAATGTGTATACACCATATTTCTACCGTAGACTACAGCATGCTGAGTAATAAAAAATCGCAATATTGTAATAGGTAATTGTATACATATTTTTACTTTCATTTTATCAATGTATACTGTAGCATTATTGACATAATTTCATTATATGAATTTACAAAACAATTTTGTCATAATTTGGGAAAAACAACCCAAATCTCAAATGTAAGATTACACAAAACATATTAAAATTCCTGGTTTGTTGTCAAGATCATCTTGTCTTTGTTTTGCCCTCGACCTTTGTGGAGAGAGTGGATATTTTTGCACAAGCAGCCTGAAATGAATTGGCAGGGGGACGAGTAATGTTAATGAGGCATTTGCATATTCCAGATTGATTTAGGATGGAGGCCAGGAGTTTGGGGGGGGGGGGCGGGGTTATTTGCGGGAGTCAGCTGAGGACTGGGCTGAGAACATCCTCAGAGGGGGGGAAGCAGAGCACACCTTGCCTAAAGCAAATCACACTCAAAGGGGTAAACATAATCTCTCTGTCTGTATTTCCCTCTCTGTTTTCTCACTTCCTCCATCTCTGTTTCTCTCTCCTTTGGGGTTCATTTTTGAATAACCTTGACAAGCTGGTCTCAGTGTGTATGGGTGAGGATATTCACTGTCAACACATGCTTGATTTGACCAAAACAATGTTTGGAAATATGTGCAGGTATCCGATTTAAAAAAAAATGAAAGGAAGTAAAAAAGAAGTCCAGAGTTATTCATTGGATGTTTCCATGCTGATAACCATGATATTGCATATTTTTTAATCTGGTATTTAAGGCCATGTTGGCACCTGAGGCCATTTCATGACAAGATCATGGTATAATATCAATCAATCAATAAATAAAAACCATTAATAGATTGGAATAAAATCAATACATTGGAAAAGGAATACAATAAATATACAGATATGATGAAATGGGTAAGATAGTCCTCGTGCAGCAAATTTAAAAAACTATATTAAATGCTTCAAATGTACTTGTGATAAAAATTCTAATATTTTTCCAAGAGACACCTTGCTAATAACATACATCAAAGGTCTTCCAGAATTCAACCATTGCCTCATGGCATTAAATGCAGAACAGTACCCTGACATAAGCTTAAGAGTCCGGGGAGTCCTGCAGAATTACACAATCGTGGTTCTTTTTCTTTTTTGTTTCATAACACTTTGTGAATATACATGTAGGGACAAAAGCAGTTTATTTATTATACAGTGGATATAAAAAGCCTACACACCCTTATGAAATTTCAGGTTTTTCAAATGTAAAGACAGAAATGTCCGACTTTTTCCATCTGTAATGTAATCTTCCAACAAACAAAAATCCGAAAAAAAAACACAAATTGTTCATTATTAAGTACATTTTAAATAAAAAAACTGCAACACCCTAATTGAGTTGGCTGTGGACAAGGATTCATGGCTAATGAATGTGCCAAATTGCCAGATTAAATGAGTTCATGATATGGAATTACTAGTTAATTCTGCGCAAAACAGTCTACTTCTTCAGTCTAGCCAAAACTTATGGATCTTACATCAAGGCAAGTCCCTGGTTCTTTCCATCCCTTTTGTTGACACTGGTAACAGTTTGAATAGAAATCCCTCCCCCCCCACCCTCTACCCTTGACTGGAGATCACAGTGGAATCCCACTGATCTCCTGCCTAGTCGGGAAGCACAGAAAAACACAGATGCTCTGAAAAAGCTTGAGAGATAAGTGGGAGCTCGGGATTCAAAGACCTCTTCAGTGGCTAGACTGTTATCCTTTCACCTGTCTTTGGCTGCACAGATAAGAGTGGTGTTATTGACCTGCGCTCTGTGTCCTAAGCACCTGCTGCGTTATCACCACCCGCTGCATTATCTCGAGGGCCTCCCATGGAGTGTCTGCACCTTCCTGCACAGTCAAGCTGCGTGCACTCTTTAAGGAGCAAGTTCTTGTGCTCGTCTGGGGAACTCAGGTACTGTTTTAGCACTGCAACAGATCCCTGTTGTAGCACCTCAACAATGGTGCCTCTGCCCTTTTGCCAGAGAATGTATTTTAAAACCAGTACACAACACAGGTAAAACTAATGCAAAATACTGTCATTTTTCTGGAATTTCTGGTTTGGGAGTTAATTTTCCGTCTACCATGAAATTAAGATTTAGTTGACTCTCAAGATAACATAACGAGCACTTAAGTACTAATAAGCCATCAAGCCTGGCAAAGCAGATTTACTGTCAGTATGGGGGGGGGGGGGGGGGGAGAACTGATTCATGAAAACATCAGAATCTTATTTTTCCTGATGTCACATTGAAGCATTTTTTAACTCTGTTTATTGGTTTTCTTAGACAAAGTATCATTACAAACAGACAATCAAATTTTCATTGCATTAGAGTCATACTAAACAAAATATGTCCAAAAGTGGTAACAGCAGTAATCATCAATATCCCAAGATTTGCATACAAGATAAATTACAGGATACAACAAGTGAGAATTGTATTTTAAACAAATAAAAATGAGTACATTTAATTACAAAGTATGTACTTGATATTGCCCTTTAAGGGCACTTTATTACCTCAAGTATTTTATAAACTGTTGATTCGGGAGGCAATAAAGGAAATTCACCAGTTTTCGCCCTTACAAAGTCTCTTATTTGCAAATAATGGAAAAAATGGGAACCCGGTATATTGAATTTTCCCTAAAGTTGACAAAAGGAGGAAAAATGATTGTTTATGTATAAGTGATTAATTTGAGAAAGACCCTTCGTGACCCAGGTGTGAAAGGCTCCATTGGCCAATGACGGTGGGAACATAATATTTCTATGAATAGGCCCCAAGGTGGAAAATTCTTTCAGACCAAAACTCATTCGAAAAATTGTGTCCAGATATTAAGAGATTGTCTGATGATTGGATTACTGCCAAGTCTGTTTACTTCAAGGGGAATGGATGAAGTCAGCATGCTAACTAAGGAGGCTGGTTTAACCAGACACTGATTCAATCTGAGCCCAGAGTGGCATTAGTGGGTCATTGTTGGAAAGAGACAAGTAATTAAAAACACTGAAGTCTGCAGCCCAATAGTAAGCCTAAAAATTAGGTAAGCCCAGACCTCCTAAAGATCAGGATTTCTGAAGATGACTCCTGCTGATATGTGGCACTTTACTATTCCATATAAAGGCTAGAAGAGTTGGATCCAGTGAGTGAGTGAAAGCCTTCTTGATATAAATAGGTAAACACTGAAACAGATACAAGAATTCTAGCAGGATAGTCATCTTAACCATATTAACTCCTCTAAAGAGTGGAAGAGGGAATGTTTTCAGGAGATGAGAGATTACTTTAAATCATCTAGTAAAGAAACAAAATTTGCCTTAAATAAATCTGAATACTTCCATGTAACCTTTACACCAAGATATATGATAATGATCCAAAGCAACCTTGAACTGGAAGCCAGAGAAGTCACACTTAATAGCCTCCTGATTGACTGGGAACAATTCACTCTTGCCAAAATTGATCCTATAACCTGAAATGTTCCTAAACTGCTTCAGTGTCTGGGGAGCATGAGGCAGAGATGTAGCCGGGTTTGAAAGATACAGCAGGAGGTCATCTGCATAAAGTGAAAGCTTTTATTCAGGGCCTGCCAGCCATATACCTGTAACTGCCCAATTACAGCGCAAGGCAATTGCAAGAGGCTGAATTGCTAGGGCAAACAGGAGGGGAGGACAGGGGGCAAGCTTGTCGGGTAACTCTATTGATGCGAAAATATGCAGAGGAGATATTGTTGGAATGGACTGAAGGCACTGGTGCAGAATATATAATTTTGATCCAGCTAGTAAATTTGTATCCAAAACCAAAGCATTCAAGTGAGGCAATTAGGTAGTTCCACTTGACACGGTAAAAGGCCTTCTCCACGTCAAGTGACACCACAATTTCAGAAGAACCGGGGGGGAGAATACAAAACATTCAAGAGGTGCCTGATATTAAAGAAAGAGTGCCATTGTGTAATAAAGCCAGCTTGATAGGGAGCAATAACTTGGTGAATAGTCCCTTCGAGATGTGTAGCTAAAAGTTTAGCCAGGATTTTAAAGTCTGAAATGATTTTAAACACTAAAAATTTCTTGGAGGTTGATGTGGTATGTTCAGTTCCAACACTAAAGGTGAGTGAACAGATATAGTAATATTCTTATATGTTTAGTCCTGGAGGAATGGAAGAATCTTTTTATCTAGAAAAACAAATCTATCCTGGAGTATGTATGATGAACATGACAAAAAAAGATTTGTATTACCCATGAGTTGGGTGAAGAAAATGCCAAGCATCACAGATGCCGTATTTTTGAAGGAAGGTTTGAAAGACTTCAGAGCATTTGGAGGGAGTAATTGGAGTTTGTGAAGTCCCCGGTCCACAAAGCACCCTCAGCCATTAAACTGCTGTTTAATATGAGCGATTGCATCGTCCGGGTTGGTGAGTTAGTGATTAGAATCTCTAATCGATAGCCAAAGATGAGCGGGGTAAAGAAGACCTTATTTCACCTTGGGATGGTGATCCTTCAGAAACTGCCTCACCCTCTCCAATGTGGCATGTTGTTTTGCCACAGTTGGAGTGTAGTCTGGGAAAAGAATTTCCGACCCTTGAAAATTAGGGCTGCATTGTCGGGCTTTCGGAGGATTTCCATCTTAACGTTGTTCCTTCTGGAGCGGCTCTCTAAATCGCGGACAGCCTTCAGTTCCATAGACGTGCGTTTTACCTCTGCATTAAGAGCCATGGTTAAATCTGATCTTTGATTTTCACATCATATCCTGTGCTACTGGACTGTAGGGACTGAACTGACATACGAGTCTCAGTTTGGAAGCTCAAAAGCCTCACATTTAATGTCCGAAAGATTTTTTTTAGTGTCTATGATGGCACAAACATCAGCCTTATTTGCAGCAACCTCACTTCGTAAGAGTTGAATGGCATTAAGAATGTTAGTATTAGCCGGCGTTAATTCTTCCTCGTCAGAGCTCTCCTGTCCATTTTAAGTCTTAAACACACTCAGTCTTGTCGCAGTGGGTTAACAATTTTAAATTTGTCTAAAATCTACCAAAAATCTGCCTTTACTGAAATAGTTGCTACATTTGGCAAGAGCTGACGGAAAAGATGTCCACTCGCTCACTGGGTCCCCGGAAGTCTTCTTTTTGCATTTTTAAACTAGAATGTGCATACTAGTTTTTGTTGTCATGGCGATATCCATTATGGCAAATGATTCCTTTGGACTCCTCCCAATGGCACAGTGGCCAAAATGTCATCACTGCAAACATTTGCATACACCTCTAAATGGAAGCATGGACATGTTTTCATTCATTCAGCTGTATGAATATAGCAGAGGCTAATGAAATCCTTCCAGCTCCAGCTGCACTCATAGCAAGAGCCTGGGCAGATTTTGGCTTTCAGACTGAATATAATAAGTTGATTCTTAATAAGAGTGTACATGACATACCATATGAAGGTGAGAGACTCAGGCAGTACAACAAATATGATGTTCTGAACTAGAAGCGAAAAAGCATAAGTTGGCCCCCCGCACAGGACTATTTGGGGATTCTGTTAACTCACAATTTGTCATGTCTACTTTGTTGTCAATTTTTTTTCAGTGACTGGTAAAAAAGCAGTGGGGAACAGTCTATGTTGAACAGCAGACAGTCAGGCAGAGCAGAAAGTGGGGAGTGCTAGTAACATGCAAAGGCTCATAGAGAAAAACTCTTCTAGCCTGCACACAGTAACGAATCCCACACAAAATATGTCACACAGTGCAGATGATAGCCCCTTAACACTCATTAATACTTGCAACGCCCTGTGGAAGGATCACACAACACACTACATGGGATTTTTATGTACTGGCCAAGAACCCGAGTGGTTGCCGCTGCCAGGAAGTGGTCCCTCTACTTTAAAGGAACATATTAAAAACAAGCAAATTAAACAATTGAACAATTACCTGGAAAGAACAGCAGCAGCTGTATTTACCATGTCTAAAAAAGTGAAACAGAGACTCTATTAATCAGTGTTTCTGTCATCTACATGCAGACACTATGTTAATGACGGAAAATAGGACACTCAATGAATGAATTTTAGGCCATAAAAAGCAACAGTGTTATATATACATGCCTCTGTATTGAACACACATGCTAGTAGATTCTTTCAAGCAAACATTTTTAGGATTCAGAGCAAAGGAGAAACATCATGCTACCAAAGCCATCTTCTATGCTTAGACGGTTAAAAACTAAAAACAATATAAAACAAATTTTATCAAAGAAATTTCATAAAATAAATTTCAACAGCCATGCTAGCAGCCCCACTTATGAATGGGTGCCTCTGTTCCAAACGCACCTGACTGTCTGCAGGACCCAGTTAGTCGTCTTTGTGAGTGCCTGTATGTAAAAGGCTTTCATCAGTAGCCAGAAAACTAATGACTTTCCATAGGGGTAGACCTCCCCTCCATAGTGATCTGACTTTCCTCTCGATACATAGTATAATCTGTTCATTATGTGTGCCTGAGGTGAAGGTGCAAAATAGGGTGGAGATTTTACAAATGAGGCCAATTAAGTATTCCATCCAATTTACTAACTTTGCAGTAACTGCGACTCCCATTTTTGCATGGGAACTTTTACGACTTCTGGAAGCAGTTGAAAATTTTGCACCGTTAAAAATGACCCTCTGTCAGCAAACACTGATGTGAAGTTTCACAGTCACAGGATAATCACACTACTGGAGGAACTTGAGCCACTCACCCAAAGATCACATTATCTGTTGGCTGTGGTGATGCCGGATCTTTTCAAAGTACAGTTACAGGTATGTTGTTCCATCATACAATGAACCAGTGTTCAGAAGTAGAGAGCACAAATCCCATGAATGTACAAGGTTTATGTGATGCAAATCAAATAATCACAAATGCTGTTGCAAAGTACCAGATTTATTTTCAGGAATATCCACAGACAGTGAGAGGGTGGAACAAACAGAATGTGCTAGCTGCGCTGTAATAACCTTATTCCAATTGGAGTTAATATTCTTCCAGTTGTTAGACCACCAGCTGTGCCATATTTTCTTTACACTGTTTGTTTTGTTAGCCCTATACCAAATACATGAATTTCAAATATGATTTCACTCCCAAACTTTCTGCTCCTGGATGGTGTTTAATTCCTATGCTGTAATATGGCATTATGAAGCTTTGTCTCTTTAGCTGTTATATCCATTACCTGATCAGTTAATTTAAGTTTCATTTTTCTTGAGGTTCCCACTTGCGCCCGGTTGCTCCAAATCCATTTTTGCATTGCCTTGTGATCTGGATGTGTAAACATGTCAGATGTAACCTTTTTTATGTGCGCCTCCTACCACAAAATTGCGACATGAGGGCGTTTCATTTTTTGATAGGGTAATTCAAGTCTTAGTAAATTAGTCGTTAATATTTTGGTGTTTGTGACCGCAAAAGCTTCACTGTATAGCAAATATTTTTGCACTGGGACTATTCCTTAGTAAAGCTTATTACAACCCCCCCCCCATTGGACCAAGCTACAGCATTTGTATTGAAAAGCAGTCTTGTTTGTGTGCACTATTTACTCACTGGATTTAGCCTGTACATAGATGAAGGTTATTCACCATGGAATTCATTTTGTTTGCTGATCATGCCCTGGTGAAAGTCATGAGGTGATGCTTGTTTATGTAATTATAAAATTAAGTAAATGTTTAATTTTCAGGTTGTTCTTTTCTACAAAATAACTTTATGTTAAGCTTACAACATATTTACAAATTCTGGTATCTGTATGTGTTTAAAACATTATAGGTTTACACGCAATGTCAAAAGTATTTTGCAAAACCAGACCGTGTAGTAACCTACCTGTGAATGCTTTGATGAACTGATCCTTGATTCAAGTTCTGTCTTCCTGGAGTTTTGTACCTTCCTGCAACATTCCATAGCTCTGCACAGATTCTCTTTCCAGTCTCCATAAATATATTTGTCTTTGAGCATGTAACAGATAAATTAAAAAAGGTTAAACACATCCAGCTTCTTGAGCACAAATGTTAAATGGTCGGATATGCCTCTAAACAACTGCACACATGGAGTAAGTCTGTGTTTACCAAGACATAGCTTATCCTGTCATGTGTGATTCTGATCAATACACTTACGTTTGAATTTTATTCAATCAAGTATCTTTTTGCAAGTATAGATTCCACTATCCTATTCCACTGTCCTATCCCTGACAATGTTCTTTATTCAGACTCACATTTTTTTCAGTCAACTTTTGGCCTTGTGTTGGTGTGGGGTGGGGTTTACAAGAGAGAGGGTGTGGGCAGAGCAGGGTTGCTGACAGCATCTACAAGAGTTGTATCCCTGGTGCTAATAGTTGTCACTTGCATGCTCTGACCCAATTGGTGAAAATTCATCACCTGACTCAAAGTTACTATAATTCAAGTGCAGCACCCTCAATACTGTTGTTGTTGGTTTTTATACACTTTCCTCATGACCAATGACACACACACATCTTCTCCTGGTCAAAGTCCTCTATTGGGAGTTTCCCTTCTTGAATTTGCTGAGCATGCTAGTATAACTAACAAAAGTGGGAACCCATTTTTGTGCCCCACTTTTGGTCACTCCTGTATAGGTCCCCTTATTTCATAAGCAACAGCACACACACACACACACACACACACACACACACACACACACACACACACACACACACCAGCAGTCTGGCGGTCTGGTTCACAGGGTTACAGAGTTAAAATATTGTTCCACCGTTAATTTGTCAAATCCTTCCCCAAAAATAAAGGTAGTGAGCTATAGAAATTGTTTGGAAAATCAGATCAGGGCAGTGTGTGGCTATTGATCCGAAAGAGCCAACCGGGAAATCAGCTGCTATTTTTTGTGTCAGTGAAAGCAGCTCCTCTCCAATCTGCCACTGCTCCTCCATCCCTCAGGAACCGTGCCACGCAGTCAGGAATGAAACCTGGCGGTTACCTCTGGAATATTTCCCTGGGGATACTGCCAAGGAGCACAGCAAAACCTTAAAGAGAAGCAAAACATGAATCTGTCTTAACTTGACATCTTCTGCCTTGAAATCTCTCAGAAGGGACTAGGGGTTATTTGTCAGCAGTCTTAAAATGTACAGGTCAGACCTCTCTATACTGGTTGATATGGAGGCAAGAATATGAAAAGGCTGTGTACTGTGTATGCTCTCAAAAGTGACTGAGGATTTTCAGTGAGCCACATCTCCTAATAGCTGTATGTATTTCGCTGGTTTACTTAGGGGAAAGGTGCACTCCTTTGCAGCTGTGTAGAGTCTGCATCTTCCACACTTTCAGAGAGTGGCAAACATTTTCCACAGAATGGACCTGTTTTTTACTTGTACCATCATGTTGTCCTCCCCACTTATTACCATGAATGTCACGTTTTGGGATTTGTAATTACATACAAAGCAACTTCAGACAGGATTTTGCTATAAATTAATTTACATGTTTACATAGCACGTGCATAATACGAACAGTGTATTTTCTGCTCTTGTGGCATGTACCTGTTCATTTCTGCTGCCTCCATGCAATGGGAATGTTATAGACATGCAGTTTATTAGTGCTCTCAGAGGAAATATAAAAAAGTGATGCAGTGGCTGTAGATATTAGGGAGGCCTTGTCAGGATGAACTGGTGTGTCCTGTTCCTCATGGGTAATGCAGTCATGCTCTGTTTCTTTAGATTAGAAAATAATAATCTAACATCACTCTCTTCCCCACATTCTGATTGATATTGCAGTGTAAGATGTAAGATGCAGTATAAGATGCCCTCTACATCTGCAAAATGCTCCAAATATCCTATCCTACCGTCCCATCACATGTTATTTTTATTAACTTCATTTCTATACCACATTTCACATAGGTTGGTAACTCAAAATAAAAAATAACAAAATGCCATAATAAAACGTAATAAAACATAAAATTGCACAGGGCTGTTTTTTGTTTGTCCAACTCCACAATCCAGGTGGTTGTGACCCCTCCATTCATTCCAGGGAACGATGGCACGGATTCTTGTAAACACAATGCCATGCCTGGTGCAACTGAGTTTGCTTCAACTTGGAGTTAACACATTTGCAGTCTCATCTCTTCATCAGAGGAGTCCAGGGGATCGATGGAAAAGAGGAAAAGCTTTTGTCAACTCCTACTATTCATGGTCGTATAGTAGTTTGGGTCTTCCTGTTGCCCTAACCATTCTTCTCTTCTGGCAACTTTTCTCTTAAAGGAAGGTGGGGCAATGCCGGTAAGAGTGTACAGGTTGTTGGTGTTGGTCTCTCTGAGACCGCCAGTGATGGAGCAACAGCTTATTGGAAGTATTTCCTCATCCATTTTCCCACACAATTTATAAATTATAAAGTTTGTAAACTAACGGCCCAATCTGGAACTCAGCTGTTGCATTTCAATATCATATCAATGTTTCAATGTATCACACAGTCCCCGATATGAAAATATTTGTTCTTTCACAATCTGATTGTCTCTGACCAGTTCATTTATTTACTTGTAACACATCGAACAGCATCGACATATTCTTTCAGTCAAGCAGCATCGACATTTTCTTTTATCCCAACAGCACCATTTATTCCATATAGCAAAGAGGACCCGCTTTTCCAATCACTACGAAAATACTTGAAAAGACAACAGAAAAGCTGCAGGCTACTCAAGCCCCTTTTCCAGTCTTAGGCCGATCCAGTGCAGAGCCTTCCGGCAGCGCTTTGTTTGATCCATCCAATGCACTCCTTCCATAGGAATAGCTCATCCGTCCATGTAATCCTTCAAGTTGAGTCAGTTTTTTGACTATTGCAAAATAGAATTTGCACTGTGGCAGCTGAGGATAAGGATTATTTTTGACTCGCATGTTCCAACGTAATTCCACAGACTCCCGTGAATGTAAAGTTCAAAAGGTAATATATTTATTGAAAGAAAATACAGTACATTGACGTTGAAAATTAACAAAAAACCATACACCATGTTCAAAAAACGCTTTGCTCTCCCCGCCACACATCCCACTCAACATGCTCACAAAGCCACGTTAGCCGCATTTTTGCCTGTGCTGCCTACAGCACCAAACCCCGTATGCACCTGTACTACATGCACAGCACATATATAACCATAACCAAAAATTAATTTTGGCTGTAATGCTCTCGATTCCATAGGTGAAAAGTGCAGACTTGTGTTTTGTTTGTATTTGCATTGAGCTGGCTGTTGGTGTAATATAGTGTTAAGTCAGCAAGAGTGTTGGTCAGGGTTTCTTCAACCACATGAAAGATATTACCTTGGAATGCAATGTGGAGACCATCAGATACATTAACCCTCTTGTTATAAAGTTGAGTGGTTGATTGCTGGTGTAGATATTGTACGCTACCTTGTGGGAGTCCATTATGTTGGTTCCCCCAGCAGCTCTTTTTCTCATCCAGACTGTTCCAGGGATCTTTTTCCTTCAAAACCATCCTGAATGTTTTTTTGCCTGGGCAAAAACCAGCTTCCTTTATCTGACATTTTTTGACAAATGGGGTTTCTAAAGACCTAATTGCACAATGGGACTTGACCACGGGCTGCATGCTTCCTCGATGACTACCATCTGTTTCATCCGCTCAGTCTCCTCAGTGGTGAACAATGCGGCTGCTGGTGCTGTGTGGCGGCCCCCCCCCCACCTCTTTAGTAGATTCACATGATACACCTGGTACCATGTGGTACACACAAGGTCAGATTCTGTTAGAGGGGGAACAGGCTCACCTTCAACGTCAGCTTCCACTTTCTCCCCTGCGCAGCTGCTGAGCCAGGACTCATGATGTTCAAGATGGGGTCTGAGGGGCCCGTTTCATTGGGGCCATAGGGCCGTCTTCTGGAAACTCTCTTCTGGCCTGGTAGAGAGCCTCAAAGCCTGGCAAGTTGAGCCAAAACACCAGCGGCACTGGAAGTTAACTTACGACCTCAGCCTTTATTTCCCAACGGCCCCGGTCACTTCGTACCCTCAGGCAGACCACAGGCACTATGTGGGCGTCACTTTGGACACAGGTCAGGGTGGAGGGTAGCGTGGGAACGCTTGGTGGGACCACACACAGCTGGACCAACGAACAATGAGAAATCGCTGGGGAATACAAGGGTGGAGAAGGTCCTTTAGTTTGGGAGGAATGAGCCCATTCAAAGCCTTAAATGTGAGAGGTAGTATTTTGAAGTCAATGCGAAAATTGATGACATGGCCATGTTTTGGGACAGCCTTAATTTTTCCTTAGGTTCAGCTGCTTCATTGTTTCCAGATACTGCAATTTTTTAAAAAAAAATCTTAATTGTTCCAAAGAATCATAGTCTAAATTGTTTCCAAACTGTGCCAGCTATATGCAAACGACCTTAATTGATCCTATGCATCATCTGCATCATTACATTCAGTCATAGCTGAAAGAAATCATAATTGTTTGGAAGAGTCAGCTGTGGTACAGTTTCCAAACTGTCTTAATTGTTTTGAAGCTCAGATCGTTTCAAACACAGCTGGTGCCTCAGAACAATTCAAGACTGTTTCGAAACACTGCACCGTTATCTGAGGCTTTGAAACAATTAACACGGTTTAGAAACACAACACCTCTAATTGACACTTTGAAACGATTAAGACTGTCTCCAAATACTGCGCTGTTAATTGACACTTTCAAACTGTTAAGACTGCCTCAAAGCAGCTTACTTGACACAGCTGGTGCTTTGAGCAATTAAGAATGTTTGGAAACACTGAAAGGTCATATGGTGTTTATGAATAATTAAGACTGTTTCAAAGCACTACCGTAGGTGACTCTTCCAAAGAATTTTTTAATTATGACTGTTAATGATGATGCAGGTGATGCTTAGAAAGAACTGAGGCTGTTTGCAATTCGTTCGAAAAGTCGATACTTTAGGATAACTAACACTGTTTGGAAACAATGCATACTATGGTGCTTTGGAACAACTAAGATTGTTTAGAAACACAAACAGACATGGGGCTTCCAAGCAATTAAGACTGTCTGGAAACAATAAGGCAGCTGACTCTAGGGAACAATTAAGACTGCTTCGAAACCCTGGCACGTAATTTGATGCTTTGAAACAATTAAGACTGTTTCGGACCACTGACACAGCTGACTCTAGGGAACAATCAAGACTGCTTCGAGACGCTGCCACGTCATTTGATGCTTATCGTACAATATATATCAGGATGTAAAACAGTTCAAGCATCTTGTAGTTGCATAATCTCATGTGCATATTTTTTACGACTCTCTTAAAAATATATGAACCTCATGCTTTCATTTCACTGATATAGCTTCCTCCTGCAAGTTACATGTTGCATAACAACCAGAACATTGTGAATGTGTGTGGCCTACTTTAAAATACCCTATTTCAAAGCTGTTGCTATTTAATAAAACTTATTAAAGTGACATTTGAGGAAGTATATTATACTAGATTATAACCCTAAACTGTGTCCCCATCACAAGTGTTTTGAAGCAGTAACTTGTTCCTCAGAGTCAGCTGCCAAAGCATTTGGAAACCGTCTTGATTGCTGCTAAAAGCTGTGTCAGTGTTCCGAAACAGTCTTAATTATTTCAAGTGTCAAATGATGTGGCAGAGTTTCAAAGCACTCTTAATTGTTTTGGAGCAGTGTTCCAAAGTTTCAGGTAATGTTTCAAAACAATCTGAGCCAGTCCAATGCCTTGTCCCTCATATTGAGGTAATCAGTTAAACTATTCCAATGGTTCTCGCTCTGATTTTCCATTTGTGACTACAAACTTGGGCTTTTTGAATCCAAACTACTATGTTTATTCACTTTCATCAATAAGATGTAAAATCAGTATTAGCGAAAGGTTGGAGAAATTTCGACAAAGGGATTTATTTAATTAGCAAAATGCATGCCCAATGTCAACTGGTGTAATGTTACACACTTCACACTGCGTTGCTGAAACTGCATGGAAATAAATGACATATTGCCTGGACATAGCATAATACTACGTAATCAGGCTATGTACCTTGTGAATGCTTGTATATGCAGTAACTAAATAAAGTAGGAACCATGTTTGTGAGTTGAGATCCACTCATTTAGCATTAGCTGTCTGCTGTTCCGTTAGCTGTACATCATAATGGTGTCTTGCGAAGTGTGCTCTCAGATTCCTTGTGTTCCCTGAGTATTTGATTTTGGCATGGCACATTTTGCAAATGGCATGGCTTAGTGCCTTCTTTATTGTGGAAGCCAAAATGAGCCAACGCTTAAGCTCTGTACACCACAGGAGCCGATCTCTCTTTTGGATTTATCCACCGGTGGTAACGTTAATAGTCTGCCAGGTTTGCTAATGCTAACATTAGTGGTGCACCCTTACGCTACTTCTTGACACAGTTTATGTTGTTACGTTGGAGTTGAAGAGTCAAGTGGCTGAAAATAGATTGCAACACTGTTATCTAGCAGTTGGGTGTTTATACACAACACAAAATGGACCAATGGCTGCCACAAATCTTTGCATGTAAAATTAATAAAAAATCAATAGTGTTTCTGAGAATTGACATAGTATCACAAAACATAACATTGTGATACTCAAGTGTATCAATATTTTAAAACACCCCTAATGGATAGCAGTTATAACCCTCTTCTAGATCTAGTGAGGAATAAACCTCCTGAGCCTTGATGTTTGGACACTGCTTTTGCAGTGTGTACTTACTAGCCACTGCAGAGAGGTGGCTACACACTTGAAATGATCATTCATTAAAAGGTGGTACTTTTAAACTTGAAATACGACCTTGTTTAAAGGTATCGTATTCCATCTGTTGTAAATACAATGCATTGCGTCTCACGTTCAAATGGGGTACAGCACTGCCTGGAGGGGAAAGGGTCAATGAATGACTACTTACCAGTAAAAGATCCAAGGTGCTCGCACAATCACTCCAGTGCCTGCTAGTCATCATGCCGTGATCCACTGCAAACTCGTGAAAATAGTGACGTGATTAGAGCATTTATATCACAGCACGCACACACCCTCATTGACAAAGAATGAATCGTAACCAGCCACCCCCGCCACCAGACCAAATTCCCCACGAAGAGTCAAAGGCTATGTAGCACCTGAACAGAGGAAATAAATACCAGCTGAGTTGTTCACAGATACAGCGTGCCCGAAACACTCGCCACCGATTTTACCGTCAAATAATATGTGTGCAAAAGATAACCAAAGAAAGGAAACAAAGCAAAACAGCAGCTAGCTGCAGGAAATACCTGAAACACAGAAAAAAAGGTAACACTCGTCAGAAATCATGCCGAATATGAATGTTGCTTGCCACAGCGCAGCAGTATGTAATTTCTAAAACCATTTTACCTGCTCAGAGCACAGCACATGCAAAGCTGAGGAAGGGAAAAAGTGCCGAAACGGCTAGTGAAACTAGCAAACCAATATGTGTAAGAACTACTGATGTCTAATTCTGAGAAGAAGACAGATTGGTTTCTTAGATTTGCGCAAATAAAATGGTACAGTAATTCCTGCCCAGGTTTTCATAGAATGGCCGCAGGTGTATTTAAAATTATTTGGTAATACAAACACAGCTGAACAATGCATATGTGACGATACTGCAATAGTTAAAATCATTCTGCCATTGATTCTGAAATGTTTATTGCTGCCATTTGTCTTCCTCCCACATTAGTTATCAGACAGTAATGGGCCCAAATTCTTAGCTGAGATATTTCCAGCAATTACCAAGATTGGATCACTTACTGCTGAATTGCCATAAAATTTTTCAGTTCATGTTGCTCACTTTGGAATTCAGCCCATTAAGTCTTAAAATTGTTCACTTATAGTTAAAAAAGTTGGATTGTACTTTACATTTTGGTTTTATGGATCCCGATGTTCTACTATTTACTTGACCGTGGAGTCAAAAAAAAGAAGTTTTGTTTCTTTATTGGAGTTGTTACTGAGGATATGACTGTAGAAACCTCTTTTGGAAATGGTAGCCTTTATATTTTAAGTCAAAAGAATAAATTACATGAAGAAAGTATTCTTTAATAAAAAAGCAGCAAGTTAGCCAAAAAAGCAGTGCATAATATCTCAAATAGAGTTTTCTGTTAACCCCGCAACTAAATCCTGCATGCCCTGTAAAACAGACTCCCACCTAGTACTACACACTGAATTTGTCGTTACAAATCCTTTATAAAGGCTTAACTGCTCATTATAAAGCTGTGCAGTTGTGTTTACAAGACCAGTGTAAACTAACATCAGGGTTCAGTATATAGACATGAACCTCAGCCTTTGAACTCAATTTACATGAGACCTGCTGGACTGTGCAAGAAAAGATTTTCTGTATTATTTCCAGTGCAGGCCTACTAAAAAAGGAGATTATTCCTGTCTAAGAAAATGGAACTCTTCTAAAGCCACTGGCATCCATACCCTGTGGTGGTTAGACACAGCTGAACCCAGAATTACACGTGCACTATCCTGTGCCTATCCTCCCCATTGCCGGACAGAAGGAAAAAACTGCATTACTGTAAGGGTAGGAGCTGACATCAGCTAAAACCAGCCAACGAGAGCCTTGGCAAACTTGTACACCCTTAATTTCACAAGTATACAGAAAGGACACAGAACCTACCAAGGAGGTTGGCTCAAACCCCACCGTATGTCTTATCATTGAAGATTCCAGTGTGCGCAAGGTGGAAGCTGCTTGTGGGTCTTGCCGGAAAGTACAGTTCGATTGCCTCCCTGGTACCGGTAGTCCAAAAGCTAATATCCTTACTGTTAAAGAAAAGCTTTGAACGTGTGACTCAGACCAATGAACTGTTTAAATTTCCCTTAGAATATTTATGTGATCGGCTTCTAGCAAAGAAAAGAGGGGTTACTGTCTTTTGTCCCTTACCAGTGTACTGACAGGGACATTAGACATTCATTCACCTTACAGTATTAAAGGAATGGCTTGTAGTATCATGCACTGAGTAAGATACTCAGTTCAGAAATAATCAGGTGTTTTTCTGGGAGACCTGATTTCTTCTGGAGGGGCAGCCTAAACCCAAACCACTGAGCAGTGGCTCTCAAACTCAATCCTGTGTATGCTAGTTTTTGCTCCTGTCTTGTTTTTTCTTAAATTTATTTAACATGTAGGCTTGATTCATTTGCATTTGCTTTTTTCATGAATTCATTTGCAAACAAATGTTTTCATTTCAGCAATCAGGTGTTCACAAAGAGTCCATTGGTCCACCTGTCTGCGTGTAATCAATAAGAATTTATTATTGTCATAGACTTATAATATTATATTCAGAACCGCATTTAAGAATGTACCACAGAGGCTTATGAACTTTGAGCTGAAAGTATAATTTTCCCAAATAAAACCAAAAGGTTCGCTTTCCCCAGACACCAGTCAGGCCATGACTAGCTGAATATTTCACTGACTCATTAACAATATTCAATTTGACATTTATGGTGACTTTTTTAGGGAAAAAAACAGCCACTATTGCAAACATACATTCATAAAATCAGTAACTATAGTTTCATAGACGATTTGCAAGGCTACATATCTCCTCAATAAAATGAATATACTTTGAGCTGCCACTTGCATGATTCCATTCCAATGAAGAACAAGAAGTGCTGCCTTGCATGGTTTTCCCTCCACAGTCACCAGTCCTCAACCCTATTGAACATCTTTGGGATCAAGTGACAAGACAAAACAAACTAACATTACAAAACACACTCAACTTGCTTCCAGGTAAATTGTGTTGTACCTGTGTGTTAGGACTGAGTACAGGTAGGCAGTCCAGAAATACAGACTGTACACACTTGGGTTACACTTGTATCCAAAACACACTCAGACTGGGATGCTCAAAAAGAGTACTGGAATAATGGGGATTCTAAAACTCTGCAGAAATTTGTAGAATAAATATCAGACAGACTGCAAGCTATAATTAAGAGAAAAGGGGGGACATACCCTTTCTCTTAATTATAAGAGAAATTTTGACTTTCAGCATGACATGTCTGCCTGTGGTTGTAAGTGAGCCAGGTTTCTTTTTGTTGTAGGGGCATTGCCTCTGAAATGGCTGGCCTTTTCGTTCTCTGTCACATCTTTTCTGTCATGCCTTTTCACTGTCTGTCACCTTTTCTCTGTCACACCGTTTTTCTGTCACACCTGTTCACTGTCTGCCACCTTTTTTCTGTCAGTCCTACCTTTTCATGGTCTTTCACACCCTATTTCTGTCTGTCCCACCGTATCACCATCTCTCCTGCCTTTTTTGGTCTGTCTCCTTTTCTCTGTCTGTAACCTTTTATATGTCTGTTTCTGGCTACTGACAAAGGGTGCAGTAGCATCATAGGTACTTCACCCTTATTTTCCCCTCTGGCATTGTCTCTTAGCATGATCTACTGCAAGGAGATCTGCATCTTTACGGCTACATTCTGAATCACCATTTCTTGGCTGGGCCCTTTTTTACAGGGCTGCTCAAGTTATTGACTAAGAAATTTAGATTCCTAAACAAACCACAAGCTGTAAGAGCAGTTCCTCAGGGCAGATTGAAAATCATAAACAACAGTCATAACACTGATGGCAGAGTGTGTAATTTGATACTGGGTGACATCATCCTGGGAAATACAAACCCAGGCCCTCCCCGTGTTACAGCTGTTGTCACACCGTGAAGCAGGAAATGTACACTTCAAGCTTCCGTTAATGTGAAGTCATGCAAAGCCCCTACAAAGAACGGGCAATCTCAGACGTAAATATTTGATGAGAGCTAGAAGGTGAGGTATGCTGGGAGCTCAGTTTCTTAATTTTGGATCTGAGGGTGCAAAATGAGGGGCATTTTTACATACACACTGACCTTTTATTTTTTTTTTTTGAGGGGGAGTATGTATTTTAATTTCAAAATTTATTGCAGAGATTTGTCTTTTTGTATTTTTGACATACTGCCTAGGTGTCACTCATATGTTTTTTAAACTATCTACCTGTTTGAACTATAGTGGTTGTCATTTAATCACAAACTTTCCAGAAGTCAGAATCACATTTCTGAGAATGGTTTATCTTCAAAACAGTTACAAGTGCATCATGGTTGTAGTTGCTATTTTTTCAGTTAAGGTGGAAAGTTGGCTACATTTGCCTGGTTTTAAAGGCAGTACTCTGGTTTACTGGATTAGATTTTTATGCACACACAGAGAGAGCTTTATGCATGTGCATCCCTCAGTCAGTACAGTTATATACACCAATGTAATTAATTTGCATCACAGTGCTTAAATATACTGCCCGCTTTACTGGTCTACCAAAAGCTATCAGAGAGGAACAGGCAAAGGTCAAAAATGGTTAACAAAGCAATATCAGCTCTTTCCCTGGATATAAAACAGATGTCACTGAAGCAGAGATACTAAAGAACAAGATTATTCTCGTCCTCTCCCCTCCAGATTTTTTCCTACAACTACCATTTCCCTGAAGTAATAAGTATTTTTAACACATTAATTTAATTAGCATATTATTGGATTTTTGTTGGTTACCATTATTGTATGCATATTGTGTTAGTTATGCGGTGGTTATAAATTGGTAAATACAGTTACACATATTTTTGCAACTGCTGCAGTATCTGGGCTACTGTAAATGCAGAACAAAGTGCCATAATCCTGTCTTTGGTAATATTATTGTCTCAAATCGTGCTCTGTTTTGCATTGTGGGAACACTCAGAATCATTGAAAATCCTCAGTAAAATACAGATACAATTACTTTCTCTGTCCACCTTAAAGGGGCATTTCAATTTTCATTTCACTGACACAAGATAATGTTTAATCAGTGCAAGGTGAAACGAAATGATTTTGCCTTGTTCATGAAGACACTGAAGATGTAAAACGATAAATCTTAAGGTGATACCAAAGTGAAATGGCACAAACCCAAATGTGTTGGTTTGATACTGGCAAACCAAAGACAGAATAAATACACCAGCAAAATTCTGTGAAATCAGTCTGTACTGTGTTATCAAGCTGCTCAGAACTTCATGCCATATTTTGCTGGCTTGGAAGGTGTGTATTGCCAAAAGGGGCAGCAACCTCTGACTGCCACCAGCTTTTCATCCATGGTGACATTAGGACCTGGGTTGTAGAATAGTGGCAGCCGCTCTACTCACTTGTCCCACACTGTCCTAATAGTTGCCAGCTTATCTCTCTCCCATCTGCCAGCTCTTGTCTCCCAATTATCAGACCATAGCATGGTCCTGGTGAATCAATCAGTATCCTGTTATTGTCTCACTTAGAGTACAGATTATAACATGCCAGTTACCTGTTATTCCATCATTGTAAAATGTGTTCCATTCTGCATTGCATAGCTCAGGATTTGAGGCACTGTACTAAAAGTATGCAACCAAATAATAACGTGAAAACAGGTGAGAAACGTGAATGTCCTGCTTTGATATAAAATGCTGTCTTGGAATATATATTCCCAATCCACCACAATGTCCCAGGAGCAATGGCCAAATAAATCACTGGTAACAACTGCAAAGCATTTAGAGTGGATTATTAGAAAAGTAATCATGAAAATCTGATCCAATAATGTATAAATGATTACTGATGAAACTATGACAGGTTATATTTAGGAGAACATCTTACAGCAGGGAGAACAATGCAATTCTGCTTTCTACATCAGCTATGACAGTGATACTCAACCTGTCTTTGGGGAAATTGCCTGGATAATTTATAACCCTATGGCTCTTATTGACCTTCCCCTGTCCCCAGATGGCCAGATAAAGTTGGCTGGAGGATTAACACACTCAAACTATGAAAACTCCCCGTTCCCGTTGACGGATTGCTACTTACAAGAGAGGTAGTTCATCAAATCCAAGCTGCCAAATGCACATGCCAGAGCAGGTTGTCTGTAAGCTCTTACACCTTTCTAATGTTAACTCTAATGTAATTTTTGGGAGGTTTTTTTTAACAAGAGATAACACAGAGACACATACAGGGGATGGATAAAATAATGGAAACTCAACATAAAAAAGGGCTTAAGTGACTTAATTGCAATCACAAAGGCAGGTACTCAGATGAGTCATTAAGTTGAATGGTAATTTGCAATAAGTGTCAGATAAGATGGAAATTTGACAATTTGCACATTAGTTTCCAAAGCAACATGGAACAAGTACAAAGTTGCTAATAGTTGATGCTCAAATTTCAGGTGCATTGGTGTCAAAAACTGCTGTATTAGGGGAATGATGTAAAATGATGCCAATAATAGTATTAAAAAAAAACTGCTTTGCAAAGAGGCACAGTGGCTGCATGTCAGACCATGTAGACCATACTATGAGCTGACTTCAACTCTTTTTCTCCTGTATCTGAAAGGTTTTATGTTTGTAAACAGTCAAATAGTCAGTGGTGATGAGCCCAGCTGCCCAGTAAAAACCATGTGAATCTCTCTGTTCCATCTTTCACCTGTATCCACAGCTGTGGATGTGACTTTAGGAAGAAGAAATCCAAATTACAGAGGAGATGAAGAACAGTACAGAACTAGATCATCAAAAGCTTTGGCCCAGTGAGGCAGAACCTATACATTTTTATATGGTATGAGTCACACAATATTATTTGGACAGGTACCTATAAATAACAATATAAATCAAAGACACAATGTGTTCAATTTGTTTTTACTTGCACCCATTGTTTCAGTATTTCTGATTTAAGCTTGGAGAAGCACAATTTGTGACTGGATGTTTGAATCACAGCCACACAATTACCAGCTATGGTAGGACATCGTGTGACTTTACGATTATTTACCTGACACCTTTGGCCAAAATAAGACCACTCCTGTCTGCGAGGCACCTGCAAGTATATGAAAAAAGCATATATGTTGACTTTGTGTTCATCCAATGACATAGGCAATATTTTAGTGGCATCTGTGGAAAGAAGTGGGGGCTGGTCATCGCGTGAAGTGGAGGAGTCACATGTCACTATGGTTTGGTTACAGTGGAGGGAAAGGGTTGGGCTCATTTAGACAATTGACAGTTTTTAATGAAGATTTATCATTAGAAAAGGGGTTGAAATGGAATTAGTTATTGGGATATGACGCAAACCACTGGATGTGTAAAAGAAACCTCTAGTTGCTTTGATTAGCTATTTGGAAGATCACAATTCCATGGATGATCATGAGTATTCATGTCTATGACAGTCTTCCCTTGTGGTTATTTCTCTTCACACTCAGAAAAGAGTCCTAAAGTCAGACTTAGAAATTAACCTTTTAATAGTGAAATGACTATAGCCAAATTTCAGTTTGAAGCAAAAAAAAAGACACAGCTGAAATTACTACAGGGTCCATGTAATGTTTTGTGTACACTGTATGAAAAGGGCCATTTAGATGTGTTTATTGGGGCATGTAATTACAGCCCAGCGTTAATTTCTCAGCTCACTGCTCTCCTATATACACAATTTTACTGTACAGGTTCAGTAAGAATTAAATGGGTCACAAGGCGAGATTGATATAAAGAGTGGTATGACAGGAAGCAAAAGCTTTTCTACATCTCATTGGTCCTTTAAACACTTTTCCCTTCATCCTTTGATGGAAAAAATAAACATTTTCTTGACACAGAGTTAATGGCTTATGGATAATATAATCCACAGGCCATTTTCACTTCCCCTGTTAAAAACTGGTTGAATGAATGAATGTTCAGTAATGATATAGAATTCAACAATGCCGCAAAGTTCATTTGTTTATTAGCGGATGAACCATTTTGAAGTGATTCATAACATAGAAAGGTAATCTCAATCAGGTCAGATTGATGAATTTTAATCAATTTCTTTACAAGTCAAATCAAGATTCCTTTACAAGTGAGAAATTTCACAGAGCTGCAGTGATTTTATTTAACTCCTTACCTTATTGCTGTGACAGACACTGAAGCAAAACCCTACAATTCAGTTAAGGTTATTCTGTCACCTCAAGCTGTTATATTATGTTACATCAAACCTCATTTGCAGCACAAAATTACTGCATATTGTAAAGAAATTTAGAAGGCACAGCAATATAAGACCATTTATACATCATATATATTTATATAAAAAATGCCTCTTGTGAGATACATTTGGACTGTATATTTAAATAAATCTTGTTGTTGATGTTCTGAATTCTCTTTGAATAGTACTGGTTAAGGTAACCAGCCAAATAACAGAATTATGTAAACTTAATGAAAGTATATGGATTTTTATTTGTCAAACTTACCCAAATTGTGTATCCCTTGTAAAGGTATTTAAATAAACTTTTTGAATACACATAAGGAGTGCTCTCAGGTTTCACTCATCGCCTACGTGAAAATACAAACAACTGAAGGGCTGTGTTCCTTTCTCAAAAGGGGCAGGGTAAAAGGTCAAAGTTCAAGGCAGGAAGTCCTGTAAATGCATTCCTGTCTTACCATCCACAGCAGACATAATTCTGTGGCCAGCTGGACCCTTCAATCTATACAGCCTAATTAGCTTGTTATTTTGGTACTGTCACCTTGGTTACATGGTGTTTAAATTAAGCTATAAAGTTTTTATCTGACACAAAGCAAAATAAATAAAAAAAACACCTTTTTTTACAGCCACAGGTTTGACTTCCAAATGTACTTTTGTCTTACGCTGCTCTTCTAAAGTTATATTTCTTTCACCTATTTAAATGTATAGAAGTCACAAAAAATGTGCTTTAACAAAACAACAAAGTTACTCAAACAAACACACGCTCTCTACATATCTGTGAGAAATATAAAAATATACTGCCATGGTTTGCGGCAAGGGGATATGGCAGTACTGTTTAACCAGTTTAACTAGTATAAACTTGGAGGTATAATTTTAATTATTACATATGAATTTTCAAACACTAACACAAAAAGGAAAACATTAAACTGAAAAATTATTACACTTAAATAAAAATGTGAAATACCATCATAACTGTATGAAAAGACTTGACTTGGAACTATTTTAGAAAATGAGAAATCTGGATGTCAAAAGCTGGTTCACTTCAAGATTGGCTTAGCAAATCCATCTAGCCATGTTTTCTTGCTAGGGCTCAAAGCAGCTAAACACAATTAACCCTCCTGTTATATCTATCTTTTATCTTTGGGGTCAATTTGACCCCAGCAGTTTAAACCCCCCAGGAAAAACAAACAAAATTTCAGACATTTAGAAGGATTTTTTTTAATGTAAAATAGAACATCATCATCATCATCATCATCAGAACATCAGTTAGGAACATAACAGCTCTTTATTTACAAAAAACACCTTTAAAAAGTAAACTTGTCAGGGATTGTTCTATGCTACTGTAAGCGCTATGTATATGAATATATGTATGAGATAGTACAAAACAAAGTTCACCAAAATGAGTTTGAGCTAATACAAACAGCATGCATTTAGGCATTTAGCTGAGACACACATTTCTACGCACTGTTTATACAGCTGGATATTTACTGAAACAATCTGGGTTAAGTACCTTGGTCAAGGGTAGAACCCTTCCTGGGAATTAAACCTGCAACCTTGGGGTTGCACGCCCAGCTCCCTTACTATTAGTACCATTATACTACCCCACTTATTTTTGCCTTATACTTGCCATATGAGCTGAATGGTCCTAGAGTTAACAAAATGGTTTGTACAGTGGAGTAGTCATGACTGAGAAGGATTTCAGTAAAGCCAGAGGTGAGTAAGCCATTGTAAGATTCAAGTCTACACTCGCAAGTATGTATGGCACACTGGAGGAAGGGTACAAGCCCACTGTACCAAGGCTTAGGGCAAGACAGCTGGGCTGTAGTGACCAGCAACCTACCTAGTCTGACTCTTCCACTCCAGTTTTTAAATTTGCCATCTCACAAAAAAACGTAATTTACCATTTGGTGATTGGCTTTCATCTCAGACTATGCTACTCTGTGGATAATTTTGAATAGAACTTCAATAAGATGGAGGGAAGGTGGTTTTCAGATGACACTCAGCAGAATACTGTTAATGCTCAGCTACATATTGAAAGCTGGAATATGAAACAATAGAGCACTAGAATGTCAACACTACAGAATTTACACACAGCAACATCATGCAAGCATTGCTAATGCTTACTACTATGGTATTGTTCCCTGAATAACACCACTGGAATGTCCCTGAAGCTAAGCAGGGCTGACTCTTGCAGATCTTGTATAGGAGTCCTATTGGTACTGAGAGAGTGGGATGCTGTTTCATGCTCTTTCAGTACCCCGTGGTGCAGTTTGCAATGTAGCTGACTGCCAAATTACTCAGAACGCAATTTGGAGCACAAACTATGCCACCTTGGGAACACGCAGTCTCAAAGCATTGGGTTCATAGCTACGAGCTGCATTGTTCACCTGTCACTGACAAATGTTGGCGCGGAACCCTGCTACTGTACTGGATGATCATGGACCTTGACTCAGCAGATTGCTCCCATGCCAGCAAGGAGGATCAGAATAAGCTGGAAATAATTGTAAAAATAATTAGAGAGAGAGAGGGGGGTGGGGAGCCTGTAGTTTAGTGGCTAAGGTACATGACTGGGACCCTTGAGGTTGGTGGCTCAAGCCCCAGTCTAGCCACAGCCACAGCAAGAACACCATTGCTGTTGGGCCCCTGAGCAAGGCCCTTAACCCCACATTGGTCCTTGGTCAGCATCAACTGTAAGTCGCCTTGGATAAAAGCATCAGCTAAATAAATGTAATGTAATGTGTGTGCACAATAAGCAATTAATAAATACCTTAGAAAATGGTGCAATTCTTAGTGAAAACCTGGGCTGGGCTAAGCCCCCACTCTCTCAAGATTGTAACAACACCTCTGGTCTCAAAGAAAGACAAGTTAAACCCTAGATTGAGCATCTTCTGTCACTCCCTTTCGTGGTCATGTTATTATGTAATCACTGCCATTACACAAAACAAATTTCTGGTAATATTGTTTATTTATCATCAACTATATAATTCCATGAGTTATTGATCAGAGGAAGGCAAACAGAAGGCAATGCCATGCCTTATGTTTATTTTTCCCAATTGCTTAATCACAATTCTGGAATGGCCATCTACACTCTTGTAACAGCGTCAAGACCATACACCATTAAATCCATTGCTTTCATACAAAATGCAAATTCATACTAAAAAACACAACAGAAATGTCTACAACTGACACAAAAATCGATTGAATAAGTCCAGGTAATCATAACAGATTACATAGTTTTCAGTTATATTCTGCAATTCTAACATTCATGTATTCATATGTGTGATATGACGATGTATGTTATGTGAGGAAAGAAAAACGTCAATTGTTTCTTATTATGCTCTATCGTTTATTCCATTGTGTGGCAAATCACACTCTTTATGGCAATATTTTTCATCATTTGGACCAACATTATTATAGTCTTGTGTTTTAGTTAATATTTCAGTATGATCTTCAATTTTTCCTTGAAAATCTGTTTAGTTTTTATTTCACAGAGAAATTTTCCTTTTGATACATTTTTATTTCAGCTTAGTTTAGGTCATTATAGTTTAACAGACAAGTGGAACATTCTGGGGCTTACTTTTGAGTCTGTTGGCCTGACAGACTTGTTCATGGGCAAAGCATGTTAAATGTTTCAACAAATCTTCTTAAGTAGTCAGAAGAAAAATAGCCAAGAAAGAATTTAACACACAAGTGTGATCAATTAGTTAACTCTGTATTTACATTAATTTGGACTGAACATATTTTGCGTGAATAATGACATGCTCATTTTCAGTGCATTTTCAGTGCAATCAATGCATTTACTCTTGCAGCACCCGGTGTCTTGAATTATGTGTCTGAAAATGCCCTGTGCTCATGACGAAGTCAATGTTTACGTCAAACCATGAATCGGAGCATTTAGACTACAGGAGTAAACTAACTACGTTAAACCATGTGTTTCATCATGATCATTTTCCAAACGGAAGAATGAATTAACAATAAAAGGGTAAATATTATCAGATTTGACTTGATTTGTAAATGAATTTATTTGAGAATGCAGAGCATGAGAATAATAATGACATCCGACATGGCAGAATAGATTTTACCTGAGAAGCAACGGAGAAAACCAAAGAAATTCTAACTGCTATAAATTCAAGGCTTTGAATCATTTAGCTGATGTGTCACAATAGTTACACTTCTTTCAAAGCACATGATAAGAACATCTAATAGCCTACGCAAATCAGTGGATGTATTATTTCCTGAAGAGACACTTTAAAACCAGCCTGTAGGCTTTTTTCCAGTAGTAAACATGGGTCCTATTTTATTTAGTTACTGCATATACACACACTCACAAGGTACATAGCCCACTGGTGAAGTATTATGCGATATCCAGACAATATATGTAATTTATTTCCATGCAGTTTCAGCAACACAGTGTGTAATGTTACACCAATTGATATAGGGCAGGCATTTTGCTAATTAATTAAATAAATCACTATTTTCTCCAACCGGTAGCTAATACTGATCTTACATCCTACTGATAAAAGTGAACAGACATTGTAGTTTGGATTCGAAAAGCACAACTTTACTTTAGTTAAAGTAATGGAAGCTCAGAGCATTAACCATTGGACTACTGTAACTGATTACTTCAATATGAGGGACAAGGCATTGCAACAATTCACAATGCTAATGAATTGGAATGGCTCAGATTGTTTCAAAACATTACCTGATGCTTTGGAACAATTAAACACTGCCACATCATCTGAAGCTTCAAAACAATTAAAAGTGATTTGAAACACTGCCATGTCATTTGATGCTTTTAGACAATTAAGACTGTTTCAGAATACTGACACAGCTCACTCTTAGGAACAATCTCTAGACTGTTCCCAAATGCTTTGGCAGCTGACTCTAAGAAACAAGTAACTGCTTCAAAACACTTGCGATGGGGGCACAGTTTTGGGTTATAATCTAGCATAATATACTTCCTCAAATGTCACTATAATAAGTTTTATTAAATAGCAACAGCTTTGAAACAGGGTATTTAAAAGTAGGCCACACACATTCACAATGTTCTGGTTGTTTGCAGCATGTAACTTGCAGGAGCAAGCTGTATCGATGAAATGAAAATGGATTCATAAATGGATTCACAAATTCATGGATGCATAAATGGATGCCCCAAAAAACCATAGAAGCTTAGAATTGTCTTGTAGACAAGGTAAAGAGGTGGCAAATGAAAGATGAAAGAAAAAAATATTCAAAGCAGAGACCAAAGTTCTAAAATTCCGATTCGTAAAACAATGGGCAATGTTGCTGCAAATGTCTGCATACAGAAAAAGAGGATGAATGAACCTACCAGTGCGGTAATTTGAAAAGCTTTATCTTTATTCATGACAACAAAACACATTTAACACAGTTGCCGTATTATATTAAAATTTACAAAAGAAATAACCAGTAGTTAACCATTGAAGCTAAATAAGAACATCAAGATTAATGTAACTATCCCAGCTATACCCATTCTGACGTACATATGGTGCTGCAAGTTAGGACAATAATAAATTAGAGTTAATGTAGATGTCACAATAGATAGGTAGCCTTTTTAGCAGAGTCTGAAATTTTAACTGACATATCAAATTTATTTCAAAAATTATTTACCAGCTTTTTGTTTGATGAGATATAATGGTCAATTTAATGGAAACAAACTGAAAGTAAATGTATCATTACCATACATATTACCTCATCCAATAGACTCACAAGTGTTGCCAGTGATATGTATAGTAACACTGTGCAGGTCCTGATGCTTGGCACATGCCAAGGACTGGGTGCAGTGCAGACACAGCACTCTAATTGGGTGACTAGAACAAAATGGTCCCAGATTCCAACATTCATGTATCATCTATATATGATTTCCCCTCATGGTTGTGTAAATCTGAAGTTTATTATATAGTTTCTCATACCGAGGATACCCTGGTCCCAGGTAATTGAAACAGTCCCATAACATTGGGGAACATTTAGGTCATTTTCAGTGGGATTTGACAGTTATAATGTGAACGTCTTAAACATTCTAATATAACATTGGAACTAGTTATATCACTGTTACAAGAAACATTCCGATCAAATAACATACAAAGATCATTAAGACGACAGGTCAAAGTTTACTTCCAAGGAATATTTTAAGATTCTCACAACCAACAATTGTTAGCTGGGGTATAGCCTTCTAAGGGATATTTCACTCTAAGCATTTTAGCGGTCCATTGATGTAAACAAAAGTAACTAGAATTCAAGCCTCAAGAAGGCAAATTATTCAAATAGTATACTTCACTAGTATGATAATAACCTTGATTTGGAAGAGGCTTTTCATTTTTCCACATGGCACATATGCAGGCGGGAAATCTGCGTGAAGGCAACAAAAACAAACATGGAGGAGAGTGACACAGAATGGGGTAATTCCGAACAGGAGAAGGACTCCAACTCCAACCGATACATTAATATTTTATATTTTGTTACATGTTTAATTGAAAATTTGCACGAAGGTTCTAAATAAAAGGAGAAAATGATCAAATATGAGTAAGTACCTTTTATTTGTCAAGTATATTATTCAAAATGTAATAAGAAATAGGTCTCTTTCCATGTGGTCATTTTATATAAGGGTCATTCCGTGCCTAACCTAGGACCCCCAGTTCATGTCATGGATTTTCCCAAAAAAATTAATGTAAAAATTTCTATTAAACTCATGGGACCATGCAAAGTCCTATAGCTCTACTCCAAAACCTGTTTTAGTTAGGATGTTGAATTTTTCGATTCTTTGTATGTGTATCCTAAGCCTCACCAATTGCTTATTTTTTCAGTGGATTGTGTTGAAATTTGTACTGAACATCCAAGAAACGCTAAGGATAATTTAGAACATGTATTCATGTACACAGTTGTTGCTGAATGTTTAACAGTAATCAAATTAATAAAACAAAATGTATATCTCCACTAGTTTTCACTTTCTTGCAACCAAATTTTGATTCTGAGTAGTATTAATATAGCTCTATCACATCTAGAAGTTATTTGGTCCTGCATAAAAAATTGAGTGCCGCAGATCTTGCTAAATATAGCTTCAGAACTGAAAAACCCACTTTTAACTGTATATTTTCCCAAGAAGGTTTATTGTAATTTCCTTGAAACTTTTTTATGAGAAAGTATTAATATTCACTGCAGATATATAAAACATTTAAAGATGTTATATTACTCCTTCATCAATTAATAATTTTTTGAAAATAAGTAATTTTTCATACACTTCACTGGCTGTAGTATTACATTCAGTGGTTTTATTTCATAGGTAGATATTTGTACTATTGACTTCAAGGTTTTCTATCTCTGTGTGATACCTGTTGAGCCTTTTTTTTCATTGGGTTCAGGAAATTAACAAGTTACAGCTTGTAACTTGCAGTCATATTTTCAATATTTTTGAAATTTATGTTCCTCTCAATGCCTCACTATTGTTACACTGTAGCTAAAAACCAGTAATGATACATGAAAAAGGGTGATTCCGGGCTTTGATACATTACACACATTACATTTACTTACTGTATATAAACAGCAGCATTATTGTTCCCAGACTGCCACTGTTTTGCTGTACAAGCTTGCATTGTTTTTACACTGAAAGATACTGGGAAACCAGAGAGTACATATTATTAGATACACATTTTTTTTTGACTGCAGTTTCATACAGTAAGCCTGTAGACTTACCAAACTCAATATGGTATGAGGTAAAGGATCACACACTTAGGATTGGCCATGCTGATACTGAGCATGTTGTCTTTCTTTAATTATTGAATGATAGATGATGTTGGGGCTTTTTCAAGTGAAATACAGTTGTGCACTTATTCCTAAGTGCTGAAGTGTATAAACCAATAGGAACTGTGAGCTTCCAGGCCTGATTCAGTTCTGTAAACTGACGGACATACAAATAGTAGACACAGATATGCACCTACCTTATACCACTGCAGTGCATTGCATATTTAAGCAGTGGAGGAAAATAGATTCAAACCCAAACCCATTCCACTTTAAGAGCCAGGCAAACCTCTGCTTAAAGGCTTTCTGTAGTCAAGTTCAGAAGGACACATGAAACTGACTACTTCACCCCCTACACCATGAGACTGATAAAATGATCAGATCAAATCTAGGGAAGGTTCTGCCTGTGGTTTTTATCATCTCTTTCATGGAAAGAGTTCCATCCAGGATCATCAAAACTAAAACAATACCTGTTGGCAGCTTTATTTAGCCTGTAGAGATCTAAACTAATGGCTAAAGGATTCCACCTTCAAGCACAGACTGAAGACTCACCTCTTCAGAATGCACCTCTTCCCATCCCTCCCTTGCTCCTCTAGTTAGACATAGTCCCACTTGTGGCAACCTAATTTTTCTGGCTTATGATTGCTGTTGATGTTACGAATGGGTTTTTGTTTTGTTTCCTCAACAGGACATCCACAGGGTTTAGTCCATGCTATCCTATGGCACTTGGGACTTTTACCCCGCTCTAGCACTTTAGCACTCTTGTCCCCAGCATAATGTACTTTGAGTTATAAGTTGCTCTGGATAAGAGTGTCTGCAACATGACTATAATGTAATGCAATGTAATGTAAATGATGGAAATGAGACTGGTGTGTGGTTGTAATTTTAATGCCTTGTCACTAAGGATATCACATTTTGTTAAGTATGATTAAAATAACATAAACCAAATGTGGTTTTTAAACTATGTGATATTTAAACTACTCTAACAGAGTTGAATTATAAAATACATCAACACTGACCAATAGGACTACAGCAATGCATCAAAAAAGTAATAAATGACTACAGAACTGCTGATTGCATTTATTGCAATGTCACAGGTGAACACATGCTGTTTAAACTATTGGCAATACTGTACTTTTACTGTATAAAACATGCTGTATTAAATCATCTTAAGAATATATTATTTCTTCTAATAACCATGGACAGTGCTATGGTTAAACTACCTCTGAAAAATAGGCAGCACCTGCCTCATTATCACCAAACTGAATAAACATAGTAACTGTTTTCCTCAGCAAAGCAGTCAGGCATTGCACTGATGCACAGTAAACCAGAGCAGGAAGCCAGGATTCCCCGGTCAGCAGTCTTTCCCCGGCTTGATTAATGTAAACAGGCAGAAGTGTAGCACAGATTAAAGGCTCTGTACAAACACTTGTTGTGGGTCGGGCATCTCGTTTGAACAGTTTTGTCCGACTCACTTTATTTTGACATGAATCTTCATTTTGGAACATGAAAAGGTGACTCACTTACTGACAGGAGCTTATAAACTCAAGACTGATGCAACTGAGTGCCATAGCAACATTTAATAGCAACAGATTTCCCAAAGAGATAGTGCAACCTCAATGAAATATACAGAATATATTTGATGAGCCTAACCAACTTTTTCTGACCATTTCAACTCGACTCTCCCTGAGACAACCACATCAACACTTGTGTATGGTTTTGTGTCGTGGTCACAACTTGATGAAGAAATATAATAATATAATAGGACACAATGGTTTTAATTATATGAAAAGCATAAACAAATTCAAAATTGAAAAGGGAGTCTGCTTTATTTAATAAATTTGTGAAAATTGTGCATGGAATGGTGTTGCGGAATTGCAGTATACTCTTACCGTGACACAAGAAGGCTGGCTAAACAGCAAAGAGACGAAGAATACATATTTTTTAAATAACCATAGATGCAGGAATTCTATAACACATTTATAGGTACAGGTGGCGTAGAACAAATGTATTGAAGCAGGTAGTTGCCTTTATTTCTGTTACTGATGAATAAAACTGCAAACCTTCTTCTCCATTCACTTTTAGAAACAGGGCTCCTCGTTATCTGTTAGGCCTTAAGTCCATCAAAATGGAACTCAAATCCTATGCCCCCATCCCTTATTGACAGTGATCAGCTCCCCCCCCCCAAAAAAAAAAACAGCCTGGGGCAACAATAGTCATGGAGAGCAGCGGCAAACAGTGGGATGTCACAGGGGACCACATTAGAACATCAGTACCTTGCCTTTATTTCGCTATTTATATCAGGGAGCATGTTGCTCATTTAAATTGAGAAGAATATCAACTGTGGAACATCATTACCAGCATAGTGGCCTGTAGAGACCTGGTGCTATTGCCAAATCAAGCTGTTTGATGCAGCTGGAGGGTGAGTTTGTGCTTGTGTGTGTGACTCATTCTGTCGGGACTTGCGAGAAAGAAACAGCCCTCATGTGTTTACATGCAATTAATGGAATGTATCTATCAGGACAGGGTGACTACAGCTCCTGTTTGTGAAGACCCTCAGGCTGTGGATGATTGATGTGCTGCTGTTATTTAACTGATTTTGTACAGTTTTCTAAGGATACATGCTTCCAATGAGTGTCTGAAGTTATAGCAGTTCAGCTGTGTACTTTGTCACCCTGAGAAAGGGCAATCGCTAAAAGTGCAATGCATCGTGGAGCACATCACAGCCATTCACTCATTCATTTACGCTGCTGGATTTTTATGAGACAATTTTGGGAACACAACCTTGCTCAAGGGTACAGCGGCGATGCCACAGGTTCAATTTGACCCTGTGACTTTCAGGTCCATAATTCAGCATGTGAAACACATCACAACTCTACCTCACCGTACACTTTAATGGTATCCAGATAGTTTCAATTAAAGCGTAATTCCCTGAAGGGTATGCTATCCATATTCTCTCTCTTTGTGCCCTGCAGGGCCAATCTGTGATAGTCCTCCATCTCTCAATAGTCAAGGAGACTGATTAAACTAATCAACATGACATTAGTGCCAACAGCACAAACATTGGTGCTCTCCAGGAATAATGGTCACTTCAACAGACTTTGTGAATAGACTTCAATGATCAAGCTGGTTCTACTGGCTATCAGTCAGAGAGTCCTCCAAAAACCAATTAGGATATACGTGTAAGTTATGTCCTCTGTATTCAGGTTACAGCTTCTTTTTACCTGCAGAGGAGAAGCTACTGCACGGGCAGGGGAGGTGCGTGTTTGACGAAAGGTAGACAGAAGATAACACACAATACTAGATGTTTAATTATTAAATTAGTAATTAGTATCCAAATACTGGATAACTCCTTGTAGCAGCCAATAATGTAATAACTACCAAAAATGTAATAACTGCCAATAACGTAATAATTTTTCAATTTTTAATGTAATAAAAGTCGATAATGTAATAACTTACCAATAATGTTATAAAATTTCTGAACTAACAACGTAATAACTTTTTGCCCATAATGTAATAAGTTATTACATTATTGACTGGTTATTACATTATTAGCTGGGTTAAAGAAATGGTAAAAAATGTAATAATTGGAGCTGATAATGTAATATTATATCTCTTTATTTAAGTTTTATTTATTGGCTATAAAGTGTCGCATTTCTATGACACTTACCCTTACTGTTGCCTCTTTCAGTGAGCTGCTCAAAAACCTGACCACACACACACACACACACACACACACACACACACACTTTCTCTCTCTATGCACAAAAGACTATTTATTTGTTTGTGTAACTTGATGGTTAGACTTAGCTCCAGCCCTGCCTCCTACTCCTTAACCATTTGAATACCAAATGAAGTGGGAGCACAAATTTTTGCAAACACAGACAATTACACTTATGTTGTATGATATGAAATCAATACTTCTTTTGTGTATTTACAGTAAATAACTTCTTCAACCAAACTGGCACTATTATCCCTTGTGCTTAACTTTCAACTTCTTAAGACTATCATTTCTTTTCATGAAAAATGTCATCTTTAATGACACATTTTTAAATCACTTTTTCAAGAAAACAGTTTCAAACACACTATTATACCTATTCAGCACTCTCTCTCTCTCTCTATGTACATATACCAAACCTGACTCTTGAAAGGTTAAATGAAAATGTATTACCAAATCAGAATCCTTGCCCTATTTACATACCAGGCTATAGAACCAAAGGATATCTACAGTTTATTATTGAAGACATTATTTCTTTGGCAGACCCCATAATTGACGACGAGATGGCCGTTGATTGACAGGTTACACAGTTATGTGACACTGACATTAGGCGTTCTTCCTTTTCTGCAAACTTCTGTCTTCCTTATCATACATGTTGAAAGGCAATTAGTGATTTAATTTAATTTAGTAAAGGCACTTTATTTAGATGGGATTCATTATATATTTAGTGCAACAGGACAGACAAATTTGTGAGGTAATTCTAATTCAAGTTAACTGACTACAGCTAACTGTAGGCTAATTTCCAAAATTGAGGTACCATTGCATTCCTTGGAACAGGTTGGATTTTATGAAAAAGTTAAAAAAATTTCACAGGCCACAAATCTTCCCCAAGCCTCACAATAGTTGTCAGATGGATTTTTGATTTTCAAAACCGTTGGTCTCTTACAGCCAATTGAATTTGGCTGTGCAGCCACCAAACAGGAAGTGAGGTCATATCTCAGCAACTCTTTGATGTATTGACACCAAAGTTGGTATATGGACTCAGAACCCTATTCTGAGGATGTACAAAAAATAATTTGACCATTGGGGGACACTGCAATAAGCAAAAAGTCATTTTGGCTAAAAACTGTTGACGTTTCCCTTAAAAAAGTAATTCCTGTTTCTCTTGCTATCTTGTGAGATCCCAAGGGTGAGACATGGCAACTTGTCATGTCAACTTAATTGATGTGGCCACCATTCTGGATTTTATCAAAAGGTGGAAAAATGTTTCACAGGCCACAAATTTTGTCCAGTGTTCATGAAATTTGGCACACAGGGTTTTCAGATCAGGCATCATGAAGGTTATCAGATGAATTTTTGATTTTAAAAACCATTGTAATTAAAATCAATGGTGAAGCCAGCAAACAGGAAGTGAAGTCATATCTCAGCAATGCTTTGTTGTATAAATATTAACCTTGGTATGTGGACTCAGGACTCCTTCCTGAGGTTGTGCAAAAATTGTTGTGCAAATTGGCCAAATAAAAGGCAAACGACAAACAGGATATGAGCTCATATCTCAGTTACACCCAATCTTTTGTCAACTGACATAAAACTTCCTACCAGTGCTTATAGCCATTCTTTTAACATGATCAGATCAAGTTGCCATGGCAACTCTGCCCTTCTGGATTGCTTGGCCTCCTCATTGCTGCTTGCTGCTATATTTTCATTTTGATTCTCTTGAGTTCTTTTTCATATGCAAATGAGCGGAAGTTATGTTTCATTGAGACTGAACTTTTCCTCCAGCACCTTACCTCGATTTTGTTCAATGTACAGTACAGTATCAACAGAATGTTCAGTTCTTTAAAAAAAGAACATCTTTTATGAGAATTTTGATTTAAGAGGTTGAAAGTTGAGCTCAAGGGATAATAGTGCCAGTTTGGTTGAAGAACTTATTTAAATACACTTGAGTAAAGATTATATTTTTCTTGGAAAGAAGTGGTGGTCTTTTTTAGAAGTATTGATTTCATATCATACAACTTAAGTGTAATTGTCTGTGTTTGCAAATATTTGTGCTCCCACTTCATTTGGTACTCAAATTGTTAAGGAGTAGAAGGCAGGGCTGGAGCTAAGTCTAACCATCAAGTTACACAAACAAATAAATAGCCTTAATTCACAGAGAGCGAGAGTAGGTGTGTGTGTGTGTGCGTGTGTGTGTGTGTTTTCTCAGAGTTAGGACTAAGATTCAGGGGTTAGGATTGGTCAGGTTTTTGAGCAGCTATTTTAAAGAAGCATCAGTGAGGGGAAATGTTATGGAAGTCTGATATTTCATAATAAATAAAACTTAAACATAGTGATATATGTATATTATTACATTATTGGCTCCAATTATTACATTTTTAATGTTTTTTTTTTTTTAACACAGCTAATAATGTAATAACCAGTCAATAATATAATAACTTATTACATTATGGGCAAAAATTATTATGTTATTGACGGTTATTACATTATCGGTAGGTATTACATTATTGGCTGCTAAACTCCTCGAATGCATTATACTTAATTTTTATTCAAACTTACCACTGACAAAAACTTACACATGACTTAATGTAACCCTAAGTGTTTTTCTGTAAAATAGTGAGTTCCTGTTTTCTTCTTGATTTTCTATTTCTTCTTTGAGTTTTTCTTTTGCTGACAGCTCTTGGTGGGTTAATGACTCGGGAAGTGGGGCACTGATGGGGTTTGGCTTGTCATCCCACCATGGTCTACTACACCACTGCTGCTTCAGGCTGATCCTGGATGGAGAGAAGAGTGTGAGTGAGCAGGGTGAAGAGTGAGACAGAGGAGTGAGAGTAGGAGTGAAGGCTGAAACAGAGGCTGCCGTGCTCTCAAATAGCATTGAGCCTCGCTTTTATGCAGTGCTTTTGGTTTTGTTTGAAGACAGAGCAAAAAACATGGAACACGATCCAGCACTGGACAGCTCCGATATCAAGCTTTTCCTGCTGTTGTCTTTTCCTGTGAGCTGTCTGTGGTCCTGATGGATTGCTGGCTCCTATGCCACAGAGGGGAAATTTGGGGGAATCTTTTTTCCTTTTTTTTTCTTTTTTAATCTTTTTTTTTGTTGCACCTGTCCAGTATTATGATGGACAAGAAAGTTAAGGGTTGGGAACGATTCTTCTCTCCTACAAATTATCTGGGGCTTGATGACAGGACATTCTGTGCCATTTACAAAGCCACAGATGCTTTTTTTTTTAATTTAAAACGCGTCTACGTTATAAAATAATTGACTGAACATACAGGTATCACACAGAGTAATTCATGATGCTAATTGTTGTCAGTCTGGTTCTAAGGTTTATGCTAGTGTTTCAAGATTAATTCTACTTTTTCCCCAACAATCGTTTCTAATATTTTAAAATTGATACAAGTTTAACTGACAGGCTTGCAATTTCCTACGTTAGTTCTAAAACATTCGCCCTTCTTATTGTCTTAAGCGCTAACAGGGCTTCAAGAACAGGGAGCAGACATGGGAGATTCATTGTAAAGCATTCTTCAAGCACACTTATAGCAGACCAACCCCATTTTATAAGCTACAATTCCCACAATTCTTGGGTGCAAATTACAAACAATGGTGTTATTCATGGTGGACACTCATAGGGTATGTTTTTATGCTTGTAGGCAATACAACATATCCATGCAGGCAGCCCCACACCAGCACAAAAATTGACAGCTGCGCAGACCACTAGGTGACTGGCTGCACAGGGGCTGCTTTGACACCATTTATATTTGCACATACCCTGCAGACATTTGTACAGGTACTTTTTTTGGTGACCATGAATTGGGCTGTATGTATTGCTGTTATACTCCCATGTTTCTATGCAGCTGACATTTCAGCAGTTTTTAGAGATCGATAACAGTCAGATGTTTATAAATCATTTCCTATAGTGTCCTTAGAACTGTTGGATATATCCCATCATCGATGCATCTTATTTGTGATTTTCCATCCATTCTCTCAATTTTCTGCATACCATTATGCATATTGGATACACTTGAAAGCATATCTCTTATGAACCTTTCAGCAGAGTTACTGTGAAATGTATCATTAGTAGTTTTATCACCAGTAGTTGTATGACTGTAAAACGTAAATCCATCCTTATTTTTTATGCACCTTACAGCTTCCTTAACTTTCAATTGATTCCTGGAAAAATGAAAAATAAGACTTTCTTCTCACTTAGAGATTATTCATTGAATCTCGGACAATCTGCATTTTAAAATCACTTTAGGTTCTTTCACAGTTCTGCCATCTACAAGTCGTTCCCAGTCTGTTTCTTACATTCTGTTGTGTCTTAATTAATTCAGCTCAGCAAAGCTGATCTGTGTGCTCCATTTTTGAAGTTCGAGCCCCGTTCTTAATGCACTGTGCTGGAAAGCAAAGAGGGCCGTCTATGAAAACGCATACGCTCAACTGACTGGCAAACGAGCCGTGACAGCCTGAGAGCCAGAAAATAAATAAATCTCAATCTCATCTCGGAAGCGCCATCCAAGCACCCGTCTCCATGCGGGGTTCACTTTACAAAACCAAATCTAATCACTCTACATTACCACTGCTCAGTGATTTGTCACTCAGCATAAGCAAACCCACCAATGGAATAATGAAAGCCAGAGGTATTGGGATAAAAACAAACACGCACACACAAATTCTCATATGTTTGCCAAAGCTGTGCTTTCTTAGACAAAGAAATTCCATGAATCCGCAGAGTGTCTGTTCTAAACTGCTTTTGGACTGAGAGCTGCAGGCTGTAAATTCATACAGTTTTTTTTTTTTTAATAAAGAAAAGACTGTACTCTCACAGGGACCTTAAAACGCCCAAATGACCTTGCAGGCTCTTGCCAGGGGGGTTCCTGGATCTCAGTCCGTCAGATGCACAGCAGAGTTTGGCACACTGACATAAGGCTTTTCCCTCTCAATACTCAGAGGGAAAAACTGAACACTCTCCAATAAGCTAAATTTACATCTGGTTTTAGTTTTGGGATAGGTTGCATTTACTCTGACTAGATGGCCTTAGCGGGATACCTGTTGTGAAACAGTGATTGTATGTGTATGTATTACTTTAAATCCTTCCTGAACAGTGACTGTATGTTTGTGTATTTCTTGAATTATAAAGTATTTACTAAAACAAAATCAATACCTTTTAGTCAACCAGATCCAAAGGTTGCTGTTGTTGCATTTATAAATTCTTAGATCATGCACAGGAAGTAGAAAAAAATGTATTCTCTAAACATAAGGACACACCCTCAAGCACAAGCAGGCCCATTTTCAAAACAGAATCACAGAGGATGAATCTGAGATTGGGGCACTTACTCCACACTGGAGCTTTAGAAAAGTGCAGTCACTGGTTGGGGTATGCACCAGCCTGTCTGATTGACAGCATGCAGATTTCACAGTCTTACAGAATGACAGCTGATACTTGCAGATTGCAGGTACCTTACAGCAGGTGCTAGTACCTGCTAACTACACATATCAGAGCAGGCACTAATGCATTAAAGTCAGTACCTTATTGCAGGTGGTGGTACCTGCTGACTGCAGGTGCCTTTGAGCACATATTGGTTCCTGTCACAAATAATAGCTCATAAAAACAGAAAGAAAGAACAAATAACTTAAAACTTAGAAATCCCAGCATGATACTTATGCATTATTTATTCTACACTAATTACCCAATTACACTCCCGTGTTCATACAGTACCCACTTTTTGAAATTAGAGAAAATAAACTATTATTTCCCTCTGGTAGAGAAAGTTTACAAATTACTTCTAAAAACATCATATCCTCTGTGCAGAATTAACAAGCATGATATCTACCAGACTTGAACTTGTATGCATCAAAGCTTAGCAATATGTAAACTGTGGGTGGGACCTGATGGGCCCTAAATGTTCTCTCTCTGTGCCAGTGTTTTGCTGCCTCCTCTCTATGGTCAGGAGCTCAGGGTGGTGGTGGTGGGGGGGTGCCGCAGGGAGAGGTGGAGGGAGGAGCAAGCACCTCGGCTCCTCCCATTGTACTGCTGTCAGTCTCCTGGTTCCCTCAGCCTGGAGAGCTAACCGGAGACAATGGCCTTACTTACAGGCATCACTGCCAGTGATTTCTCAACTCTGCTGTGAGAGTTGCCTTCAATTAGGCCGTCCATTTAAGCACAGCCTGAAGGAGACGTTATTGTGTATTGGTGATGACAGCTGATAACCTAAAACAGCTGATAACCTAATATTGCTTGGATTATCCTGACTTTCCACTTCCTCAATGAAAGTCTTATTTCACTTGTAGACAATGACATCACATCATGAAGAAGCGATCTATTGATTGCTAGCTAGACAGCATCATGCAACCTATTGCCTGATATTATGCTTGTTCAATTCCGCTAGAAATATTTACACTATGTAAATAAAAGAGGCCACATTGATGTTTTTCTCCATATTTCTGTGGAACACTAAGCATCACTGTTATGCCCCCTAAGCCTCCATGTAGAACTGTATCTGCTTCTATCTGCTTTGTGGCAAATCTGCTCATCCTTTTCAACTTTTACTTTGTTAGTGTTTTGGTCACGTTTCACAGTTTGTTCCTTTGGCTGTTAGTGTTTTGGTCACCCTTCACACTTTGTGAGGATGTATCTGGTCTTCGTTGCTGTGGTTTATTTTTATTTTCAGGTGCGCTTGTTTCACATTATAGCATTTGTTTGTGAAAGCTGATCTTGGATTGATTAGAGTACCACTCGAGCATTTACATGTGTGCGGGGCTAATATCCAGCTACCTCAGTGAAGACTTGCAACTCTGCCAAAACCCAGACCTTAAATACTAAAGTGGACTTGTAAATTATTGCTAATCAAGAGTCAATGGGCTGCTAAGTTACATTTGTTGCATTTAAACATGAGCGGGAGCGTCGAGCCTGCTGAGGGGCTGTGTGCCCAGCCTATTGCCAGCTCTGCCAGTCACCGGGCACATTGAACAGGGCATCACATGGGCTGTGAGTGGCACAGCATAAACCTGAGAGGCTCATGTAGGAAGGAGAACTGGGCTGGGCGATTGTTTCCAAAAAAGGACTCGCCCAATATATTCCACTTAATGGAGGTTTGCACGTTACATGTTTATCCATGGTTTGTTGGAAAATTAGTTCAAAGTTATAATTCAAATAAAGGGATGCAAAGTAAGTATGAAAAACAGCTTATAAAACTGCTGTCTAAACAATCGTAATACAATGGGAGAACTAACACAGAGTTTAGTTACAATATTGTTTTTCTTACTTTAAAATGGCAGTTTTTCAGGGGGCTGTTACCAGACAGAACGTCTGAGTGCAAAGGTAAAAAAAAGTTCATCGGAAATATTTTAGATGGCTTTAAAAACATTTGTGCAGATACATCCCTTGGGCTACACTTTGGTACAAGACATTAGAGACACATTTGTGGCTATGCTCACAAACTGAAACACTTGTTTACCAAATTCATGTGGACTCGGGGGGCAGTTTGAAAGGTCACAGCTGAAAATACAGCCCCATGGTCCTCAGTTCCATGCCTTCAGCAGATCAGATTGACACTACAGTGTTTTTCTTTACAATAAGCCAGATTCTTTTACATTTTGTCATGATAACAACTGTTTTCTATTGTGTAAGGAAGTAAACCCTTGTATAAAGTGGATAAACTAAGTTTAATTAATCAAGCAGCCCAGCTGTTCCAATACTTGGAGTATAGTTTAACTTATTCAACAGTTTTATAATAAAGTTATTACAAACTCAGACTAAAATAGCAACATTCAAAATTTGATTGAGCCATGAAAAAAATCTGTATTATAGAAGTTATTTCCAACATTGTATTGTGATTGGCTGAAGACATTTTGAGCCATATAACTAATTGGCTGAAGAAATTTTAAGATAATAAATAAAGTATTCAAATTGCTGCATCAAATATTCTGCATCACACCTGTATTTCCCCACATTGTTTACATCTATGAATTAGGGAACTGACTGTATTCATTATTCAAGACTCTATTAAACATTATTAAAGACCATAGCACCATTCAGCATTCCCTTTTAAAATGGACAGGTTTAGCAATACATTTGGGTTTTACATTACATCACTAGGGTTACCAACTTTAATCAGCCGGCTGAGGTGAGATTTTGATGAGGTGGGGATTCTTTGCCGACTGATCATGGGGGAGAGTGGAAGGTGGTGCTGGGATTTAATACATACATTCTGTATGCACACATGTATGCAAATGCAGCATGTACTGTTGCCTTATTTCCAAATCCCCTTGTTCCTTTGTGGTTATTTCTTTTTATGTGGTGTTAGATGTGTGTGGGTATGGTGAAAGCGTAAGACAAAGCCTGAGAATTCATAACTGAGTTTGTGTATTGGCAATCCAACATTAGAAGACATAACACCTAATGTAAATACAAGGTTAGCTATCTCATAAATTGCAAATATTATTCCAATCAAATTGCTAGTTTGCCAGGCAAACTAGAAAAAGGAAACATAACATCATCTGAGATGAAATTAGTCTTCCAACTAATTTTAGGTTAGTGAAACTTACCTAGACAGAAGAAATTCAGCTTATTATAGCTCAAATTAATTGGTTGGTTAAAATAATGTCTAATCACACTATTTAATCAGATAGGTTTCTCTCAACTCTGAGGGCTTAGGGTAAATATTGTCCTGAAAACTTGTGGATATGTCAGAAATAATGTGTCAGGCTACTTAGTTGTTTCAACTGACCTGCATTTCAGAAGTAGGTCTCTGTTTTGTAATTCTTAAACGTATCCATAATATTAGTTAACAAGCCAAAGTTATTTCAGATGCTATTTTTGATTTTTGTGCATTTGAATGGATAAAATACCAATGGATAAATCTTTCTCTTGCCCTGCAACTGTTTCCAGTTCCTGTTGCCAGACAAGTCAGCAAACGTTATCTGGCATTCAGTACAATTTAGAATATTGTGTATGTATACTTGATTATTAAGTCAGTAAACTAATTCATACACTTTTAATAATTGATGTTTTTGGCATCATTTAATAAATTCAGTTCAATGCGCAATGTGTAATGTGTACTATATGTTTACCATACAGAGAAAATTCTACATTAATGGTCAAGGCAAGCCAAGGTCTGAGGCCTCATTTGTCAAGCATGATCCATTCAATTTTGATCGTAAATTATTCATAAATGCTATTATAGACAGAACAGAAAATGTGGACTGAAAGTTTTATTGTATCAGGTTTGCTCACAGTTCAGAACGGATGTAATGAGACTGTTTGTAAATGTGGGTTTTCCTTTTTTTTGTTTTCCTTTTATATTGTCAAATATAAGTCATTATTATTTTTGGGTAAATTTAATACTAGTGCTACTGTTTTTTAGTGCTTTGTCCCAATAAGCCCTTCTGTTCCCTTCCTCAGAGTGGGGAGCCCACAGGTGCTGCAACAGTACCTAGTATTTTAGTTTGATGTTTGTTGTTTAGGCTGTGCTGGTTTTTGGTTAGTTTGTATGAGTACCCAATAGCTTATGAGCAACATGTTTGTAAAAATTTAAAGCACAGTTGTTAGTGACATAGTGCTACAAGCAATTAACAATTAATACAAAGCAAATTGGCTTTCTTTTGAAACATTCCATTGTGGTTTTCTTTTTCTTTTTTAAGCTAAATTCACAAAAGAGTGCGTATTTGAATGCCTGAATGTCTTCCATGTCCTTTTCATGCAAATAATAATTTCCTCTGGCGCCCTGTGTCAAAGTCACAGACAGCCCAGGGCTCACAACTGAGCTGGAGGATATGGCATGCAAATTAGCAACCTGGTATAATTCAGCTCAACAAACATATATATTGCAGTTTGAAACTTTTTTTTCAAATTGTATAACATTGAAATTGTTAACATTAAATATATAATAAAAGGTAGTTATCTTCCAAATATAATGTTTCTCCTCTGCAGTGTGGGGGAAATACCTGAACATAAATAATGATAAATGATAAGTAAAGAACACAAAATTTTATATTAGCTTTTTTTATATCAGGCTAGCAACAATTTCCCTGTATTTTTTATCTGTTTACCAGATGCCGTCATTTTATTCTGTGATCTGTATGCAGGGCAGGGGTAGAGCCAATTGCTAATGATGTTTAGCCCTTAAATAGTTTAAGATTTGATAGTGTAGCCTTTTGCACTATCACTGGCACTACCACCACATCCCAGTCTGAAAAGCCCCCAGCTTTAGATTTGTATTGGATGATATTTAAGGCAGAATGCTGGTAAATAATGGAAACCCTGATTCAGCCAATTCATTGCACCTCATTACTGCTGTTTAAATAGTCATTCACGAATCAATGATGAATTATGGCTTGCAATTAAAGAGTAATGGCTGTGGAGAATCCTCACATTCTGATGGGATCTCTAGCTTGGTGAGCGTGACTATGAGAGAGGCACAATAAGGAGGCCAGGACTGGAGCTGCGGCTGAGCCTGGAGACTGCCTGCTGTATGACCTGCATGCAGTCTGAGCCTTCAGCCGCTGTTCCATCGATCCAGCGCCCTGTACCTGCAGATCACCCTAATCAGCCCCCTAGACCGCGCCTCACCCCCCTGCCAGCTGTGACCTCTCCCCAGCTGTGCCACATCTTCAGTGCAGGTGCCTGCGGGAAAGACTCCACACTGCGGCCTCACCCCATGTTTGCTGGGCTGCTAGCCTCATCCAGCTGGCGCCTACCCACTCATAAACCCAATGTGTGCTCTCTAAGTCTCTACCAGCAGGTTCTCCAAGAGGAACCTTTCCCAGCCACCTTATCCCTTCTCTTCCTTGGCATGGTCTGGGTTTGATATTGGACAATGGGACCCACCCACATACTGCAACAGTGTATCAACAGGGACAAGGACCTAGCACAGCTGCATGTCAGCCTTTAGGTTTTGTCCTTTCCCTGTACTGTTAGGAATTCCCACTTGCGCCCCTTAAGGAATATTCATTACATTCTTGCTTGGGACGTGAAAATTCAGCAGGGCAGACACCTGAGATTACAAAACAAGCCAGACAAGATTCTACCACATTTTAATTTGATTGTGTCTCATTTAGCTGATTGACTCAGAGAAACTAATTCAATGCAAATGCAGAGGGAAATCTCCCTTCTCACTTCCTTGATACGGGCCTCACAAAACTGGGAAGACTAAACATTACTGAACAGTATTACATTCAGTATTTCCTAACTTATAACCAGGAAGGCTTCTAAAAGAAGTTGACAGGCAGGGATATAATGTTTATTTTTGTGTCTAAGCCTTCTCTTCAAGCTCAAATGCTGTGATGATGTGGGCCCGCCGGGATTCTTCTCCACATCCTCCATGAAGATGCAAACAGATGTGTGCTTCTTTCCTCTAACCAGTACAATTAAAATAACATGAATTTAGACAAAACAGCATTTCCCTTTAACATCATGCTTAAAGCAGACATTCTGATACCAACGATGGTGTATCTGGTCCTCTGAGATATGTGAGGCAATACAAAAATAATTTTTCTGTCATTCTCTTTTCCCCAGCCCAGTGCAGTTTGACACTGGGGACCATCCTTGGCAAGATAAAGCATTTAATAGATCTACCCTCTTTGCACTGGTCTGAATACATGAGTGGAACCAGTCACCTTGGGTCAGCGGCTCTCTGTGACATCTAACATTACTGTCACCATTCCTCATAAATCTTTTACGGCTGTCATAAAAAGAAAGAGCATTTGCAACAATGTGCTAACAACCTCTGGTGCTGTTAATCCTGTCTAGCTATATCTATAGCTGCATCTGTTATTGTGTTACCATTCTATGTGAATACTCATCCTGGTGTCTGTGTGTGTGTGTGTGTGTGTGTGTGTGTGTGGGGGGGGGGGGGGGGTGGGAAATCTACATTCATTTGGGTTTACTGTGGCATACAGATAACAGCTGTGGACTGAAAAAGCATGTTTCAGATCAAACTTGGAAACTGCTGTTGTGCCTTTAACAGATATTAACAGATAGAACAGCTAAAATGCTTCAAAAAATATCTGTTTATTAAACACAGATTTCAAATGGAAAAATGTGAACAAATTTGAAAAATATATCTGCTCAAGACATGTTATATTGGAGTTCCAAACTCAAGAGTTCACATTTCTCGCTGAACTCTGTAGTTTGCGACTTAAGTTTCCCCTTTGAGTAACGTGTTATTTTTAAGAGGTCGCAGAGGGGCAGAAGTTGTTAAAATGACAGTACAAAACAAAACCCTGGGAGAGGCTGCCTGCTAATGCTAATGAATAATGCAGCAGTGTAATGTAAGAGTGTTGTGGGGTGGGAGGCTGATGGGTTCATGGCACACACAAAGCATACCCAAGCAGGAAGGCATCTGCCCGAGCAGTGGAAGTGCTTGGCGAGCCGCAGGCCCAGCCACAGCCATGGAGAACATTTATTCAGATTTTCTTTTTACAGAGAGCTGAAAAGGCTCCAAGTTGCCTCTCGGCTGGAGCTTTCCCAGTAGGCCCAATGGATGGATAATTCCATTGAGCCCGGTGGGTATGTCACAGACCCTACCCCTCAGGCCTTCCGGGTGGATCGTTCCATTGAGCCTGGTAGGTATGTCACAGACCCACCCCTCTACACTTCAGAACCGTGATCATGGAAGCTGCTCATTCCAATAGAAAAAAATAAAATAAAAGAGAAATAAAAACCCCCATACAATAAATAACTAATACAAAAATGGAAAATACATTAAATGGTAATCATCCCAATCCCCCTACTCCCAAAAAACATACTGAGCAGTGAGATAATTGACAGATTAACATACAAACCAGTTGACAGGTTACACAGTACAATGGTGACCTCAAAAAAGGGCAAAACAACAGGTAGAAAGACAAACGCAAACTGGGTGAACACATTTAAACATGTAAAGGCAAAAATATATAATAATGATGTTGGAAAAATGCAATGCCTGCTTAATGTTCTTGGATGGTCACCTAATACAAACAAGCAATGTAATGATCAAGGGGGGTTAAAATAAAAGGGAGTTGATTAGCTTGCCTTCTCCTCAGTGATCATCTGGTTGCCTTCCACACCACACCTTTTGTTCCTGAGACTGTGAGACACAGGCGTGTGAACCCAAGACTAGATTTACTTAAACTTTGGAATTATGAGTCTTACTTACAAGAATGAAAAACCCTTACAATGATGCAACTAATAATAATAATTCTTAGGCTGACTTCATTCTGTACAACATATATGGGGCACATATTGGAACCTAGTGGATTGCATTGTAAATTTAATTGTCAGTACTTGGAATTTGGTCACCATGTCATGTGGTTGATGCAGAGACCCTTGGTCTCTGTTGATTGGCCACCCTGTCAATGCCTCTAGATCAGATCACTTAATCACATTTGTACTCCAATTATAGACTAGTGACACATATTTAAATTCAACCATCTGTCATTTGCATCCATTCCGCTCCTCTCCTGTCTGTGAGCTTGCTCTGTAGTGTTTACGAGTGAGACTACTTAAGCCTCCAAATATGTGTGAAGCTGCCAAGCTTTTTGAGTGACGTGCTGATTTGAGCCAATTGCAACACTTTCCTGCGGATGGTAAAGTCCTTTGAATGGCTCATACAAATCAATACCTGACTGCGTACTGCAGCTCCATTAGCTATGGATTGCACAGGATCACTGTTCCATCTCTGCAGCCCTTCGTTCCATAACCCACGGGTAGAGAACTGTTTCTGGTGGACCATATCTATTTCTGGTTTTTATTTACACAAATTACCATGGCACAATTTCCTGAGGTGTTTTCATCAAAGCTATTCACTCTATGGACTTGTAAAATGGTCATATAGGAAGAAGAAGAACAGCCTTTAAGGGCAGACCTCAACTATAAATGCACTAAAATTTTACATCATGTAAATTACTGAGTGGAAACTGGCGGGGAGTGAAGATAAAGATACATTTCTCTAGTAACAGGTTTCCCACCCCCCACTCAAATCCACAAACTGAAGTAAAATAGCAAATCGTCAGGGACATGTCTGTAATATTGTACGGTTCAAAACTCACAATAAATAAGTGAAACTAGTTCAGACAGGAAACTCAAGTCAAAGTCTACATCAGCTGACAGCGGCTGAATCTGCTATCGGCTGCATTAGCATCAGTGAAACTAAACCAATCAGAGCGATAACACCACATATAGTAATACAGTGGTCTTTTTAAGGACGGTCAAGCTCACTCACCTCTGCTGTTAATGAACTGCTATCTCATGTGCAATGCTAGATTCTCTTTTGTTTTTGCTTGCCTCCTCCACCTGTTTGTTTCTGCTTCTGTCTGTCATTAGGGGGGATTCAAAAGTTCTGCTCCCTGCCTAACTGGTGCTGTTTTTTAGTAGTTATTGCTGTACCCCTAGTAGGGAGCACCTCCAGAGCAAAACATTCCACCAAATCTAATGTAATGTCTTCTTCATATCAACAAATATTTAACAAAATACATGAGTTTACCAGACTGAAATATGATGTTTAAATAAAGTTTATCATCTTCATGTTTTCTTTTTCTATATTGGGTTACATTTGTTGTACTGTTAATCTCATTTTGATTACTGTGTGAGGGTGAATGAAGTCAATACAGCATAAACACAAAATGGTTTCTTTTTTCACTCTTCAGTCTGAGTGTGCTTGGGATCTCTTCTGGGAGAATGTTATGTTCCAACAGTGCTGCCGCCATGGTACAGCTGCATTATAGGAATTCTGTGTGTTTTTAGTTTGATTATTGCTTCGTATTTCTGCCAAAGGGAGAGTGGGCTTGAAATCCGTCTGTGTTGTATTATAGCATCGGCTGGCAGAACTGGACACAGGTGTGGACTCAGGTGTTGAATGATTCCCTCCACCTACTCAGCCTCAAGGCATTTCCCCCATGAAACAGAAGCCTAATTACATCTGCTCTGAGTCTGCCCAGGCAGACTAGAAACAGATCCCATTTTCTGACTGTGTGTGTGTGAGCAAGTCTGCATGTGTGAAAGCATGTGTGAGTCTGTGTGTAGTTGATTGTGTATATGTTTGTGCGTGTATGTGTGTGTGCATGTAATTGAGTGTGCGTGCACGCATCTGCATGTTCAAGTTTGTGTGTGTGTGTGTAAGGAAGTGTGTGTCTTTGTATGTGTGTGCATGCAATTGTGTGTCTATGTGTGTTTGTGTCTATGTGTTTGCAATTGTGTGAGCGCTTGTAAATTGTCTGTGTGTGTGTCTGTGCATGTTCAAGTATGTGTGTTTAAGCATTTGTGTGTGTGTATGTGTGTGCATGTTCAGTTCTGTGTGTGTGTTATTATGTGTGTGCGCATGCATGTGATTGTGTGTGTGAGTGTGTGTGTTCGGGTCTGTGTGTGTTAGCATGTGTGCATATGTGTATGTAATTTTGTTTATGTGTGTGTGTGCGTGCACATCAGTTTGTTCTTAAAGAGACCATCACTTGCAATCTGTAATCCTATCATTCACAGTTTAGTCTATGCCATCCTCCAATTTCTATCTAAATACAGATATAGATCATTTTGGTGGCTGAATTGATTCACATCTGATACAAGTAATATTTTTTCTGCTAACCCCTATAGGATGTCACACCTTGTGTCAGTATTACTATGGGAAACACCTACAATTCACGATAATACAGAATTAGCCCAACACAAGCTATTCCTGCTTGTTGGAAAAAAAAACCTTGCGCAGCCATTGCTATTGCAATACATTCAGCTGCAGTACTGTGACTGTCCTCTACCTAGATAAAGGGACCCGTGTATCTCACCCACCATAGGAGAAGAATCATTTTAAGTGGATAATTTGTTACTTACCGGCAGTTAAATTAACTAATGAAATGACAGGAAACAATTTAATGAGATGACACGCCTGTCCAACTACAGATAGTATCTCTCAGTGCTTGGCTGAGAATCGCATTATTATGTTTGCGTGTAAAGGATTAATGGAACCAACATCAGTGTCAAAATGGGAAACAGCGTTTGCAGTGGGATGCAGAACGAAGTACATCTTCTGACAAGTGAATTATATTGTATCGTTGTGTTGATCAATTCCTCTCCACAGTGCCCAGTGCTTGAATGTTTCATGTTTAAGAAATGGTCTGTATTTAATAGACTTCTAATCCAAACTTAATTCCTGCTGGAAATATACTTTTGAAGATATTGAACTTTATATTGTGCTTTATTGCACAATGCCTTCAGTATTTCATAACCAACCTCGGCTCAAGTACATTGAAAGGCAATATACAAAGACCCTTTTTGAGAGTCTGTTTCTCTATTGAATAGCTGTCACTTTTGATTCCATTTTCCTTTGTGTCGATGTTACCATGAAACTAAAGTAAGCATGTCAGTTTTTAAAGGCTTCTATTTGCCACTGAACCACAATTATAACTAGTTGTGTTGTTCTCTAAAGCATCTCTCCTTTCTCAAAGCATCAACTTTACATAATAAGCATTGAAAGCTTATTTGACCAAGAATTTAAATTTTAGTTGAAAATGTAGCTGTGAATCATGAGATAGGGGATAAATGTGGTCTTTTAAAGCAGAATTCACAGCCTTATTTAACTCAGGGTTTCCAACCGTTATTTTCCACCCTGGCAGTAATATCTCCAGCACAAGCTGATTTGCTAATGTCAGACTAGCGCAGTATTCATTTTTCTCTTCGGTGCCACCATGAAAGAATCAAGAAAGAATGAACTTCCACCCATTTGGGTGGGTTTGACTTGGAATGAGAAAGGGCCTGGGAAATTGCTGTTTTGATTCAGGGCAAGCTTGATAATTCACTACCCTACCTATATCACATTTTTTATTATTTTAACAGTGTAGTTCATGATGACATTGTGTGCCTCCATAGATGTGTGAGCTATGGGTAGGAAACATCTTTTCTGTTATGCTCATGTGGATGATATGGACTTTTGCAAAGATTATCAATTGTTTTCTGGAATTGTGAATATCAGGAAGTATAAGAAAGACCATGTCATGATTGATCATCATCAGGGGTGGAAAACTCCAGCTTCACAAAGAAAAATGACTACTATCTGTTTGTTCTACTGTTGCACTAAAACAGGTGATTTTGCTAATTGTCTCATCTACCTGGCTGAAGAGTTGTGCCAGTTTGAATCAGCTGGTTTAGTGAATGGATTGAATCCAAAACATCTTTTTGTAAAAAAAACATCAATAGTCTGACATGCCAAAGATGTGTACCAAACGTAATGCTGTCTGATCATGTGCAGTTTTTTTCTGTTTTGGTGTTGGTCATGTTCATGTGTTTATTTTTCAAGTTGGCTCTCCGGTTTATCGGTCCTTTCCCCATTGATAAGGTCATCAGCCCTGCAGCGGTCCGTCTCCAGCTGCCTCCCCCCCTCCGCTGCATTCACCCAACCTTCCATGTTTCCCAGGTCAAACCTGTCATCCACAGTCCATTCTGCCCCCCTCCCAAAGTGCCTCCTCCCCCTCGTCTGATTGCTGGATCAGAGGCGTACACCGTGCACTGCCTGATGGGGGTTTGGCGTCGTGGCCAAGGCTTTCCATACCTTGTGAATTGGGAGGGCTATGGCCCCGAGGAACACTGCTGGGTCCTCTTCTGGTACATTCTTGACCCTGCCTTCATGAGAGGCTTTCAGAGGAAGCATCCTGGGATGACTGCTGGAACGCCTGGAGGCGTTCATGCGGGGAAGGGCAGGGGAGGATGGGGTGGTGTGGTTATTGTCAGTAATGCTGTCTGGTCATGTGTGGGGTTTTTTCTGTTTGGTTTAGTTTCAGTCACGGTTGTGTGTTTTCTCAATTTCCCTATCCATGTGCTTTTGTTTTCCTTTTGTGTCAGCCCCACCTTCTGTCTTGTTACCTGTTACCTGATTACTGATTTGTTTCACCTGTGTCTTGTTTGCTCATTAGTTTGTGTTTTTTATACCCTGCTTGTTTCATTGTTACTTTAACGAGTTCATCCTAGTCCCCCTTTGTGTACGTTACAAGCCTTTTTCTCTGTATCTGCCTGCCTGTTTTTGTACTTTTTCGATTCTTCCCGGTTTTAATCTTTTTCTGACCTTGCGTTTTGGACTATGATTTTTGTACTTTTGCCGTGTTTCCTGGTTTTGGCCCATGCCTGGCTTTTGACTACAAATCTATCTTGTGTTTTGGCTGCCTTAAACTTTGGTTTATTATTTCTGTGTCTGCACTTGAGTCTTTGCCCTGAGTTCTGACAGAAAACATAATGAAACATTTTGTGGAACATAACATGATCAGGGTCGCCATCCCATTTGGAATTCAATTTCATTGTAACAAAAAATCAATCCTGTGTTAATTAGAATGAGCACGTTTAGTGAATGAAGAAAATATTTCTACTTTCTGAATCCAGGGCTTTCCACCTCATTCCAGTAATTATGTACAGAATTGATGAAGTTGTCTCTTGAAAAAGAGAGCAAAAGACATCAGTGGAGAAACAGATGTAGCAAATATGACTGTGTCTGTTATGTTCAGATATATACATAAAATATAATTCCTAATAGCAATTAGGTGAGGCTGAGGTACATTTTCTAAACTGCCAGGGGCATTGTTACTAACCCTTTAGGAAAAAAAACTTTCAGCTTTGATTATACTAACAATATACTTTGTCTTCGACTGCATTTCTGCTTTTATTAACTGTTCCTACAAATTTAAACAATTTCAAGGACATCTTGCAATTAAAAAAACATTATTTTGATAAAACAAATCATTAAATTTTATCTTTCCACCAGAATGCAGTACATCAAAGTATTGATTGTTATTGCAACAGAAAGAAAGCACCGGTATCTGTTTGAAAAGTGAGAGGAATTATTTTAACTAGCCATTTTCACCATTTAATATTTTTGAAAAGATATCTAGTCAATGTAGATTTCTTCTGTCCAAGTAACTTTAACATTATCTGTCAGGTTAAGATTATTTTATGTGCAACCATTTTATGTGTTTCTAGATAGCTAGCATTCATGCTTTATCATTTTTGTCAGCTAATGTCATTTATCATGGCTCATAGCTGCCATGAAATGTGGTTCATCTTAATACCTGGCAACAGAGATCTTAGATTTACCAAAATCTGGTGAAATCTGGTGGTGCGGCTGGAGCAAATACCCATAAATACTGCAGAACTCAGGACCCGGCGTTGAGTAACCTGATGTAGAGGCTATCTAATAATTGTGTCGAGATTGTATTGGAGCCTCCAAAGGGTAAATATTGAATGCAACATAAGGTAACCTGTTCCATGAATTTAAACACTTCTTCTAAAAAACACTACATATTAGTGTGGAATTTACCTTGAATTTCCCCTACGCCTATTTGTTCTTCTGAAAGACATCAACCTGAAAGCGCTTTTGTAGTTCTCTTTGGTAATCCCCTTTATGAATTTAAAAACCTCAATTAAATCATGTTAGTCTCATTTAGTTAAGCCTCAAATTCAGTATTTTTTCCTGTATTTCTCAACATCCCATTCACATTGTTCACTGTTACAGTACAATGCATGAATCCTAATGAACTGTGGTTATCTATGTCTGCCAAACTATTTCATATTAAACACATCCCAATGTATCCTGTTTGCATGAAATAATTGTTTTAAATATGTTAAAATTCTAATTGCTCCCTTTCAGAATCTATTTAGCTCATCTTCAGCATACTTCTACTTTATATTTAGACCCTCCAAGATTGCAGTATTAATTCACAAACTGCTTGGTAAACTTCAGAGTTGTCTTAATATCAAAGTAGTATGAGTATAGGAATGACTGTGTCACTCTGTGACTGGACCAAGGCTTCAACAAAATCCCTCTCATTAATACTGGCAGACAAAAACGGACAGCAGTCTCAGTCATTTACCCTGCAATGTGCTGTTTTATCTCCTAATCATGCGTCACCTGAGTACATGGATGCTCTGCATTAGTTCTACACAATGCTTCCTATCCATTAGAATTGGAATTCAACAGCTTTTTCAAGATATTTGATATTCCTTGTGATTGTTCTTTAGATGTTGAGTGTGGCAAGATGTATTCATCATTAGTGATACTATAATAGCTGATTAATTAGCATTAGTTACTCTTCTCAGTTACAGTTTTACTTCTTTTCAATATAACCCCTTGCGTTTCTCCAAACCTGTTGCACTTCTTCCAAAATCTCTTGGCAAACTCTCAAAGTAAAGAACAGGTCAACAGATCCAAACTAAGCAGGCAATCCAAAAGTACACATGAGGGTAGCTCATACAAGAACACTGGTAGATACCAAGACTGAGCACTGAACAATACCAACGCAGGTGCTTAAATACAGGACATAAGGTAGAACGAGAGAGAATGTTCAGGGAATGAGTACTGATGCCCCCTAGTGGTCACCAGAGGAAAGATGAGCCGAAAATCCTGACACACTGATTGGCTATAGAGACCACACATCTGGTTTCCAAGGCCTAAAATGGCTGCCAATTTAAAGGAAACAACAAAAGCCTGCAAACACTATGGCCCTCCAGGATTTGAGTTTGACACCTCTGCCCTAATCACTATGCTTTACTCTTGGCTAATGTCCAAGAGTGATGAGACAGAAGTTTGCAATGATTTATATTCAAGTCTCAAAAATCAAGTCCTGTTTTTTTTATCTGTCACATTACTTCTCAGGTGGAGATCAGGCTGGAGAAAAAGGTATGCTTCCCTGCATGAATTTATTTCATTATAAATAATGACTACAAAGCACATTAGTGGGTAATTCACCTTGCTGAATGTACTTACTATAGATTAGAGTGAGGATATCATATTGTCAGGTCCATAATTGGTCTCCCAGAACACCAGCTGAACGATCCGCTCACTGCATAATGTGGAAGAAGTCAAGGCTGGAGCAATTTTTAAAATGGATCGACGCCACGTTTCTTCAGCTGTTGAAAGTACTTGTTATCAATCTGACCAAGAGTTAACACACTGCATTACAATGGGGCACAATACAATACTCCACAAAGACAAAATGTCAATTTTCTGACATTTTCTGTGTCTATGCTTGGAAATCATTATTGTTCCATTATCGCATTCCAAAGCATTCCCCTAGTTTACTGCTAATGGTGGGAAGAATGCAGATGTGAAAAGAAGGATAGTCCAGTCATATTGAGTATGTAAATGATGAAGCTGAGTCTGAATTATGTCTGTCATTATGGTAATTACATCAAACTCCTCCCAGCTCCATTCTAAATAAGCAGCTCTCAGTGCATCATACACTAACATCATGCTAGCTATCTTCTTGAGAGCACACAACAACATGAAAATTGTATTATTATCATTGGAGTGACCCATTATGTTTAAAACAGAATAATATGTAAGTCATGTTAATTTATGAAAGATTTTTACATGCCTCACCTTCATTAAAACCAATCATTTGCAGGTGGCAAATTGCATGCATTCGTGCTAATGGCATGGAAATTATAGGCAGAGCAACGCTAAGGATCATAGACACAAAGAGGATCACAGCATTTAAATGGTATTGGAAGGCATGCTGGGATTAAAATCAACAATCAAATATAGACACAAACAACAATTACCAGAGCCAAGCATTTAGAGCCACAATAGGAGCAATGAAGATAAGGAGAGTCTAAATTGCCCCAAATTGTAAAATAGCCCAGACCATACAGCCCACCTGAAAACCTGTACAATGTGAAACACTCCTAGATAACCATGACAATTTTCAAATGCAAGTAATAAAAAAGTACTATCATACAAAATACAGAATTGTGCTCTGAATATTGGTGAATCTGGATGACCATTTAAAATGATCATTATTTCCACTGCAGAGCAAAGAAGTCCAGTAACACTTCAGCACTGTAACACCTGATTCAGTCAGCCTAAGTTAGCTCTCACAATATGGAAATTTATATCCAAACCATTTTACAACTAACAGCACAATTCCTCTCTTCCTGAAAACCTACAGCACCACATGTACGAGTTCAATCATATGCATCATTTTAATTATGGAAAAATCAAAAACAGTATGATTGTTATCATTGACAAATGCAAAAGATGGCAGAAAACCTCTACACTTTTATGAATGGCCTTCCTTTATCTTAACTCAGCACTTACAGAATGACAGGAAACACTTCTACTGTTCCATGTGTGAGTGCTGACATATGCTGTTATAACCAGATATCTAAACTAACAATCAAAAAGGATAGTATTAATATATAGATTTTATATACAAATCAATAACTTTCAAGGAAGGATAAAGTCAGTTTGAAAATAGAAGTTTGATTTGTGAGGAATGTCCTTCTGCATCTGACAGACAACTTTTGTTTGTGTTGTGTAGACGCACTGTCTGGTGTTACACAAATGTTCTGTCAGCAGGACTCCCTGGCAGATCATTAATGGGACAGCAGGGAAGTGAGATGCGAGAGGTCAACAAGGTCTCCAAAACGCATCAGAGTGAGAGAACGCTGACAGCTTCTGATCAATGGCTCTTATTTCCAACTGCTCCTGCACTAACAAATACCCTAATCAACCCCTCTTTCCTTTTTCACCCAAGCAGTGGTGTAGCGAAGGGTATACACGAATATACAACATAAACCCACCTGAATGTCTGAGGATGCACAGTAGTTCGACCCATTAGCATTACCAGTAACCCATTTGACCCCAAATTTTTCTCAGATATGAAAATATCCAAATTATGTGTCATTAGTAAACCTTTGAAATAATCAATCATTATTCTTTAAAATTTTCATGGAAAAGTAGGTGAAAAAGTGTTTAATGCTTGGTCAGGATAACACAGTGCATCTAGGTATACACATTCTTATACATACTAAACTTTACTAAACTACTAAACTTTTCACCCTGCTCTTTCTTTTAGTTTCACTTTGAGTCAAATATATATATATACAGGAGGTCCTCGAGTTACGACGGTCTCGAGTTACGTTGTTTTGTGGTTATGGCGCACTCCCATAAATTACTTAAAACACCTAGTTTCGACCTAAGCGGTTTGGTTCATAAATACGACCACAGAAATAAAGATAAGAAATTGTTGTCTCTTTTTTTTATTAATGTTTCATTTACTTACTGTATTTTATATGTCCTTCATGTGTTGTGTGTACAGTGTGAGTGACTTAAGGTGTTAATTTAGGTATAATTTAGGTATAAATTCCGACTTACGTCGAAAATTGGCTTACGACAAGTCGTAGGAACGGAACTCATTCATAAGTCGAGGACCCCCTGTATATATACATTATATAAAAAATAAAAAATATTCGGAAAAATCTAACCTTTATTTGCAGTTAAACGATTGAAAGAAAAATGAAATCTTGTAATGAAATAAATATTTTTCTCTAAAACATGTGCCACAATTATTGGCACCCCTTCATTTCATACTTTGTGTAGCCTCCCTTTGCTATGATAACAGCTCTGAGTTGAATGAGACTGGAGAACACATGACAAGGGGTCTGAGACCATCCCTCCATACAGAATCTCTCCATATCCTTCAGATTCTGAGGTCCACACTTGTGGAGTCTCTGCTTCAGCTCATCCCACAGGTTTTCTATGGGCTTTAGGTCAGGGGACTGGGATGGTCATGGCAAAACTTTGATTCTGTGGTCAATGAAACATTTTTGTGTTGATTTTGACGTGTGCTTTGGATCAGTGTCCTGCTGGAAGATCCAACCATGGCCCAGTTTAAGCTTCCTGGCTAAAGCAGTCAGGTTTTGATCTAATATCTACTGCTGCTTGATGGAGTCCATGGTATCATGTTCCTGAACAAGTTGTCCAGGGCCTTTGGAAGAAAAACAGCCCCACAACATCACAGATTAATCATCATACTTCACCGGTCCGGGAACATGGTCCCACTGAAAAGTGCAGTGATGTTTGGCAAACTGTAGGTGCTTGAGTTTGTTGGTTGATGACAGCAGAGGCTTATCTCTGACAACCGTTCCAAACAACTTTTGGTTATGTAGGTGGCGTCTGATTGTAGTTTGGGAGACTTTCTGACCCCACGGCCTAACTAATGTCTGCAATTCCCCAACTGGGATCCTTGGAAATTCTTTGACCATTTGACTCCAGTTACTTTAAATTTCTTAATTGTTGCCCTGACAGTAGAAATGAGCATTTTCAACTGTTTAACTATTCTCTAATAGCCATTTCCTGATTTGTGCAGCTCAACAACTTTTTGTTGCATATCATTGCTGCATTTGCTGGTCTTTCTCATAATGATGGATGACGAAGGGAATTTGACCTGTGTGTAGCCTCATATTTATATACCAAAACAAGAAGTCATAGCTGACCATTTATGTGTTCCTAATCCCTCAGACGAACTTTAAAACATAAACATTGATGGGAATATACTTAAGTTAGATTTTACTATGGGTGACAGTAATTGTGGCATACATATTTTAGAGAAGAATATTTATATCATTATAAGATTTAGTTTTTCCTTTCAATCATTTTATGTCTTGTAAAGGTTAGATTTTTGTGAATATTTTGAATGAAAGATCAAAAAGGTAAACAATAAAGACTTTTTTTTTTAAGTGCCCGTTTTAGTCATGTTTACCAGGGGTGGCAATATTTATACACGCACACACACACACACACACACACAAACAAACACACACACAAATATATATATATATATATATATATATACATATATATATTTATTTGTATATATATATATATATATATATATATATATATACATACTTGGCTCAAAGTGAAACAAAAAACAAAGAATGGGTAGAAAGAAAGAACATGATGCATTGTGTTATCTTGCCAGTCACTATTGTTGCCATCAACATGTTTACTCATTCTATGGTCACACTGAACAAAGCTGAGTTATTGCAAATCCATATATCGATACTAGACACCTTAAAGATGATGTGTACCAAAAATCTTTGTCATGTCTTTATGTTAACATACTTTACTAGCCTTTGGTTTGGGAGCTTTGATGCAGCCATCTTCTCATGGTACAACCAAGAAGTGAACAGCTCTGGTCATGTGACAATTTACACTACACATGTGACACTGCACATATTTCAATGAAATGAATTGATACATTAACCATACATTAATCATTCATTAACATTTTTAGAGCCTTATAACTGAAATCATTTTTTAATGGTCACTATTGTGACCAATGGGATTACATGGGTTTTGGAGTTCCAGTATACCCTCCTCCACAGTTACCAGTAAAGCACTGCTTCAAAACTGCTTATGTATTCAGACAGGTCCACAAGCCTGCACATGCAGATCATCACACTAGGTTTGCCAGCTTTGGTCATTAGTCATCTCTATTGCCTGATGGAATTTGACACAGAGTTTATTACTTTCGATATAAGGAAATGAAGGGTCCAGTTTCCATGAGGGCCACTGCAGATGTAATGCCAGTTTTCAAAGCTATGAATGTAGAGTGCTGAAAGAGAAGCCCAGGCTGAATTGTTTAATGTAAGCATATCAAGATGGAACTATGGGAGGCAGTGGGTTCATTCACATCTCCTTGTGTAACCACTTGTGTAAATCTTTTTGGAAAGTCAGAGACAACAATTGTTGGTACTTTTATAATAATCAGCTGTCTAGCAATGCGATTTTAACCGTTTGGATGAAATAAGAGATGAGTTATGGTACGTTGCCACAGAAGGTCTGGTTCTGTTCCAGTCCTGACCCATTCCGTAGTTGGTCAGGACTGGAACAACACTTAAGCATTTCAGCTGCAACAAACCTGGTACAGTGCATCACTGTGCCAGTGATGCGTCTTCAGCTGCATGTGCCTCTGGGAAGTTCCTCCCTACTTCTGACCAAGGCCGTGTTTTTTCATGAGAAAACTCCCTACCACTTTTGAGATTTTTTTAGCTACACTTCCCTGTGCCTGATTGAATCTCCTCAGTGCACGGTGCTTGTCTGTTGAGGTCATACTGTAAAAAGCTCACTCCAAGGTTAACTCTACTGAGCGAGAGTGGTGTTCTGGAGCTGTGCCTGACAGATTGAAGGGAAACACCACACGCTGTGGGCTGTGCGCTGTGCGCTGGGGTTCTGGATGATGCAGCTCGATCCGGCACTTCTGCAAAATTGCACCTGTCAAATTCAGGAAGCTATCACAACCTGTCTATGTTTATGATGTGAATGCAAGTGTTGAATGTCTTGAGAAACTGGACAAAAACCACTAAGCCAATAACCTTATGTACATATCAAAGAACCTGTTGCAAAATTAATTTACAATGCAATAACTAGTGTGTTCAAAAAATCTATGTACAAGCATAAAAAGTGTGAGCTGACCGATTCTAATATCACAAGCATGGCAATCAAATTATGCAAGAATTAATATGAAGGCACCTTCAAGGATTCATTTTTAGAGGTCATATGATTGCAATATTGATTTGTAAGGACTTAGCCCTCAATAAAGAGTTGGGCCATTTGCCTCAGAAGGATGGAACATCCTGGTACCTTTTCGGTAGTCCCCACTAGTCCCTCTTCCTCATATTCCCTTTTAACATGGGCAGAAATATAAAATTCTTTGCTCTAACTGGCTTCAAATAAGTGTCTTTGCCCTTATCTTAAGCTTACAAAGGCGGAGAGCCATGAAAAGGTACAGTACCTCTGGGTGAAGGCAAAAGGCTGCTTTCATTTTACTGAGTTCGTCATTTATAAAAGATTGACTTAATGAGTTAAAGTAACTTCAATGCTGAAGTTGTGGATTGAAATGATAGTATAGGTTGAAGGCTTCAATGCCATTATACTTTACACATAATATCTTCCAGCAATTCAACCTGACTTCACTGAAAATAATTAAATAAGAACGTATTGATATGAAAAGTGATTTTGTCAAGGTACATGTTTTGCATACCTTGTAACACACTTACACATTCTACTAACTATGATGTGTTGGTGACGATGGTTACTGAAGAAACTGGGGATGAGCTATCTGTGTTTTCTTAGATGTACTGCATATGTTCAGAGAAAGATACAGTTTGACACACTTCAAAATAGTCAAATATTTTAGGATAAACCATCTATTCAGTAATCCAACAATATCTGCATTAATCCATTATTTAGACCTCCTGCAGTTTGTTTGATTGTTTGTAGCTTCATAACAAGAGTAGTCTATTAAAAATAAAATAATAACAATCATTTATAAAATAACAAAAAAAAATTATTAAAAATAAAAACAACACAATTATGTAAGTAATTGTTTTAAAGGGTTGGAATTCTTTAAATTGCATTGTGACATTACTTTTAGTTATCCAAACTGACCCCAGTCCTAAGGGATCACGTTAAGTACCAACAAGTTATATTTGTTTCAATGTTCAATCTGAAAAAAAGTATGTCAAGTTGTTTTTGAAATCAGCCTTGAGTGCCCTTTCATTCAAAGTTACCATGTGAAATATGCTCAGTTTAAATTTTTTATTTTTCACATTGATCTTTGGATCAAATTGGGTCATGTAACTTCAAATGAAACTTTCTTAAATTTTTAATGCGATTATTCCATGTTATTGCTCTCACTAGATGTCGTTTGAGCAAATGTATTGAAAAGTGAAAAAAGGGCCAAGGTTCCTGGATTCCTTGAGCATTAAATATTAATATTCAAACGCATGTATGCTGACATCTACTGCAATCACACTTCTTCTGTGCTTGCTTTACTCAGCTTCTGTACTGATTCCATTCATATCAACACATTAAAAATGTTGTTGTTTTTTGCATAATAAGTGTTCGTTTAGCACTTATTAATGTAAAATTAGACAACCTCATATGTTTCCAGTTTGTCTTGTTATATAGCTAAATTCAAATGATTAGAGTAAACTGATTCATGTCTGTCAATGGTAAAGCTGTCATTTGAGCTTGTAGCCTTTTAGCCACATCCTACAGTTTAATCCTGCTAAACGGCACAGGCTGAGTAGTGAAGGCAGGGGCAGAGTGACAGAGAGCTAGTTAATCCACGGCTGGGAGCTGGAGGGCCAGTTAGCACACAGATGTTTTATGGAGCTGAAGCGTGCAATCCCTTCGGTATGCAGTGGGATTTGTGAGTGCGGTTCACTGCGCACTCTCACGGGCCTGATGGCTGAATTGTTTTTGATAGACGCAGAGCTAATAATGCGGCTCGGTGAATTCGCACATGCATATAAATTTAATTTGATCACCCAGCAGTACTGCAAATGAGGAGGGAGGCATAAGGTGATGGCGGTGTGTAGGGTGCTCCTCAGAAGCGTTGAATGAATAGGGCAAAGATGGTGTGTCAATATTCACCATGCAGTCTTAACTTGATGCCATGGCCACAGTTGAGAATGTATGGTGGGTTTCACTGCAAAGCTAGCGGGAGAGACACACTGTCAGTCACTTTTCCAAACAGGAAATGCTTGCTGTCCTTAAAGGGGACCTTGTTTTTTATTCTTAGAAATTTCAACTAAATTATTTATAGAGCAACATGCATATAACTGAAGCATATGTTTTAAATATTTCATCTACAGCACACTGATGCTCTTTTGTCCAATTGGTGCAGTCACATTCTCAAACTTGACATACATATGGCAAATTCATTTGACAGTTCTCTAACGATGGATCAGTGAAATTTGAAATTTGTGTTTTGCAAAAATGTAAATCTGCAAATCATTTAATCAATCATTTTAGAGATTTGTTGTTTGTTGTATTATAAACATAATGTAAATTTGAATGATGTCAGTGGAGGAGTCTAGGTCTTGGAGAAAAAATCGTTATACACTATAAAGATAACTTTTTTAAAAGAGAATTAGCAAATACAATATCCCCATATTCTTAAGCATGAAATATATCTTATTATTCATGTTGTGTATTTATTTTTTCCAGCTTTTTTTGTTTATCTTCATTAAGGATGCCAATAGGTCTGTGTCATTCTTCTTCATATGATAGTTTGTGGTAACTGCTATAAACTATATATATATATATATATATATATATAAACTGTCAGTTTTATACTATAATACTTAACAATGACATACAGTACATATATCAAATAATACAAATACATAAAACGCATATCCAGTAAGGGCTTTGCAGGCATGAACGCATATAAACAGCTCTTTTAAAGATTGTCATCATGTGAAGTCAATCCTTTTCATCCGTTTTAACATTAAGCCTTGGCCAGTTTCTTTCAAGAGTCAATTTACACTAAATTGTGTGTGTGTGTGTGTATGTGTGATTGTGACTGTACATAATAGTGTGTGTATATCATTTTGCATGTGTGCAATGTGGATTACAGAGTAAACTAACTAATGAAATGAAAGTTACGAGAGCCAATTGTATGTCTCACTTCAGGAATGACAAAGGAATCACCCACAAGAGCAGCCAAAAAGGAAAAATTCAAAATGTCGCAGGAGAAAATGGAGTGATGGCTGAAAAATATGAGTTGCAAGAATAAAGCAGAGGAAAAATTGACCTTCACTGAGCAAAAATTTGAGCAATGAGGCCTGTTCTAGGCCCAGCTTAAGAAGTAGTGATGGGCCGTTCATGAACAAATAAGTCTTTTCAAATGAACATTTCAAATGAACGAACTGACCAGAGTCTTCTTAGTCACAGATTTGTTCATTTGGCTCTCTCCCCAAGCCCTGAGACTTCTATTTCTGATGCCTGCTCCTCTCTCGTCTTGCTCTGGACGAATACAATGATTTTAGTGACTTTCACAGTGGCCAATAGCTATTTATCAAACCAATATTTGCATGAACGCAGATAGGCTTACTGAAAAGCCAATCAAACGGCTGTGAATGAACGTACATATGTCAGCAAGGCAGGTGAGCGACTGAGCCAGTGAACGTGAATGAACGAAAGGAGCCAACGGACGAAAGAAGCCAAAGAATGACAAGTGAATAAAAGGAGCCATGGAGCCAGAGAGCTGCAGCAAAAGAGAGAGCCCGTAGAGCCAGTGAACGAGAGCCATGAATGAGAGCCAGTAAACGAGAGACCCATGAACAACAGCCAGCAAGCTAGACAGTCAGCAGAGCCAGTGAATGAGAGAGCCACAAACTGGTCTGAATCGAAAGTTTAATTCAGTGCAGCAGAGCCTGAGTGTAATGCCGTTAGTAGGCAATACAGTACACATTTCTTGGTCTTGAGGAATTGTTAGGCTATCACAAATAATATTTAGCTAAATTATGTTTGCCATTATAATTTTCTGTAGTCTAATACAAGAGCCAGTTATGTAATGAAGGTCATTGAAATAATTTCAAAATGAACTATGTGTATCATATCAATTGCTTTAATGCTTTATTTCTACATTCATTAACTGTTTTTAAGCGTTAAGAAAATAATTTTACATGAGATATTATGTCACTTTGGTACATTTTAAATAGTTATCTATTAACAACTTAAGCAACAACTTCTCATACTCTTTCTTATGAAACCAGAAATTAAGCTATGGACTAGAAAACATTTATTAATGCTATAGCTGATATTAGTATATTTATGTAAAGTAATAATGTTGTCCGTGACTTAATAATGATAATAATAACTTTATGTATATGGCACTCTTCATACAGAATATGTAGCTCAAAGTGCTTTGACACGTTCATATCATCCCATCACAATAAATGGTTATGGTTATTTATTACTATTTGCTCACAGTTTAGCAGATACAGCAGAGTGTGGGAACTGCACACTGGTAAAAGGAACGATGAACTGAGCAACATCTTTGCCCTTCTGGAAGTACTCCTGAATAAATGAATATTGCAAAGGATTCTAGATCTGGTGGCACATTAAGGCTTACCAAGAAACAATGAGGGTCGTACCACACCTAATTCCGCTTAAACTGGCAACCCCAAATGTAAATCTATGTTAACCATGGATAAAGTGGTGTTTCAGGTATTTGATTGGGATCTTGAGAGAATGGCTGCTTACCTTTATGTAGATGCATGGCCCTGTCATCACTGACCTTAAGGTATGTGGGTTGTGAGCCATTTCTCACTCCTGAGCTCTGTTAGCATATCTTGCCTGCCTCTGTTTGGCTGTAAGCTGGGCAGATGACCATAAAGGAAGCAGAGCAGGGCAAATAACCATAAAATCCAGGTTGCTCTCCTGACAAGGTGTAACTTTTAAAGTTTAAGCTTCTTTAGTTTTTGAGCCATGCAAGCCTTTAAATGCATAGTATTTGGATGGAAAGGGCTGGCTTTCCCCAGCGATTCGTTCATTCTACCCCAGGCGCAATGCTCTGAATGAAGGTTATTTCCCTGCTTCTGTACCGCAGACTCCAAATGGCCCGTTCCTTTCCCCCAAACTCTCTCTCAGGGTGGAGGGGCTTTAATATATGGAGAGCAGATCGTTTTCACAAATACCCAGTGGGACAGAAACTGCATTAAACAGAATACATTCCATCACATCAGCATGCTGAGAGACTCAGGCTGTTAAATGTAGCTTCCCTCGAAACAATCGTCCAGCTCCAATTACGTTAGTGTTGTGATAAATGAAGGCAGTGTTATGGGTGGTGGGAAATATAAATGAGATGGCCCTGCTCTGCTGTGTGCTAATTGGCTCCACAGTACTCAGCCTCTACCCCAGGTGAGTATAGCCCCTCCCCTGGCTGTGTCTAACCTCTCCCTTAGTTGTGGGAAGCCCCTCCCCATTCTGGGTACATCCCCTCCCCTGGAAGTGCACAGTCCCTCCCATAGCCATGTCCAGTCCCTCCACTTGTCATGTAAAGTCCCTCCCCTTGTTGTATCTAGCATTAGCAGTTTGAGGAGGTGTAATGAAGGGGAACATGGAGGTCAATGGTTAAATCACTGCTGATGGGCTGAAATCACCCTTTATAAAGAGTCTTGCTGTAAACTACTGTCTGTATTCAGCTTTATAGATGGGCAATATGCTTTATGTGTGAACATGAATAATATTATGCTCAGAGTAATTATAATTAATTTTATGTAATATGTCCTCAAAATGGCATCAAAATGTTACTTTCATCTTTCCTCAGTGCACTAGAAGTTGTTTCATTATTGTGGGGGGACAACTCTTAGGCAGTGAATCCAGCTCAAGTACTAATACAGGCATGCTGAATCCCGATTGGGTGGAGACATAAATCTAAAGTGTTGGGGGTGGAGTTTGGCATAATGTCTGCACAGTTTATCTCAGTGGAAACGGACATTTAATGTAACAGGAATGAGAGAACAAATACACTTACACATTGCATATAAGGAGGAACTAAAATCAAGTGGTAGAAAGTTGAAAAACTACTGATGGAACAGAAGGTGATCTGTCGTTGTGGTAGTTGTGTTGCATTAACAAACTTTATCCTCCAATAAGGTGACATTTTTACCAATTGCTGATGGCTAATCAGGGTCTGTGGCAGTTGGCTGCCATGACAGATTCAAAATTTAAATGTATGAGACAGCAAAATGCCACTGTGAACCACTGCCCCCCCCACTTCTAAACATATTTACCCACTTCTAGCCATGTGCTACCCAACATAAATTTCTGTTCATTTTAGAAGGTTGATTTCCTGAAGTATTTTGTTTGTGAAACACTGTGTTGGTGCAAAAAGACTAAGAGAGCATATGATTGCTTGAGGTGCTTTGTTTGCTCCAATCACAATCATGTCATTTAAATTGCATGTGCAAAAATAAATCTGCACTCAGCAGCATAAGAGAAGGCTGTTCGCTGAGAGAGAGTATGAGGGCAGGACAAGTGGCATGAGGAGATGAGGGAGAATAGCGAGCTGCACTAATGACCTGAGGCTGAAGCAGCTGCTGCCTGCTCGTCTCGGTGGGCGTTTGAAGGGCAGGACCACGGCCTGTTAAAGGCAGAACGGCCCTGCGGAGGATGAGAGGAGGCAATTAGAGGCTCAGTCTGTGCCACTGGGGGAGCCAGCTCCTCTCAGAGCAGCACTGTCAAGCAGCCTGTCGGCCCAGTCAACGGCAGGGGAGGAACCCACTGCCCTGTCTGAAAGTGTAATGGAGGAAGGACCACACTGCCACACTGCTCTGCGTGGAAGTTTAATTGCTAATTCGTAGTCACCAAAAAAGTATGTGGATGGCCATCTGCAGGGTCTGTGTGGACATATATTATATCAAAGTAGACTTTTTGTGATCGCACTTGTCTTTCGTCTACAAACTTACCCTATCTAAATTGTGCAAAAGAATAAAAGGAAATGTACTTTGTAAAGTGGGGTTGATATGCTCTGAATGTGCTTCAGGCTTTACTATGAATACCTGCCACCCCTGTTAACAATGACTGTCCTAAGGGGCAGTGTGGGATGGATGATGTGTGCCCAGTACCTGCTGCCCATGAGAACTATGCCCCAAATAATGTGTAAAGGCCCCACCAGATCACCCTCTAAGCCTTACAGACAGCACACACTTACAGGTCCTGGAACAGGGAGGTGAAGCAGTGGATTTCCTGGCTTCATTTAAGCAGGTGTGAAAGAATGGGGTGGCAGTGTAGTATAATATTTAGGAAACTGGTCTTATAATTTAGAGGTTGCAGGGTCGATTCTCACTGTATCCTTAACTACGTACTCCAGTAATTGCTCCAGTAAATATCCACCTTGATAAACAGACAGTGTGTGATAAGTAAACTGTGCATTGCTCTGAAGAAGAGCATACACTAAATGCCCAAATGTAAAGAGAATGAGAAACAAACTTGGGTCAATGAATAGTGATGGATCTCACTTTCCACCTGTCTGTAAAGGAGGGGCTGGTTTGACCTGCCACTGTGAGGGTGTATATTCATTAGGTCAATGTCTGTTTAGTGTTTGACAGGCCATCTTGGCAAGCTCAAATCTTGAACGGTGTGCTCCAAAATTTAGAATAAATTCCTTGTTTTAAGGCAATTATTTAAATACTTAATGAAGCCAGTCCATATGAGACTGATTGTGAATAGTTGTACAGCTGGGATGTATTTATTCCAAGAGTGAATCCTGGAAGCCAAGGGCACTTGGGCTTTAGTGGTGCACTGTATCATATTTCTTAGACATACATTCTTCCCGTTAAACTTTCTTCCCCCACATGAATCTTATAAATTAATTTAATAAAATCCTGTGTGTTTCTGGCCAGATGGATTGTCCTCCCCCAGGGTTTAGAACAAGTGGTAGGAAAATGATTTTAACAGTAGAACATATTTTTTTCCAAATTTAAACATATAATTTATACATAGTGCTGAGTTTAATATAATTTATAGAAGGAGCTAAGTGAGTTAGCTGAGGAGAATAACTCTGTCCCTTCACAGTTTTCCGGTAAGGCAGTGGATCAAAGATGAGTCAGCTTCTCCCAGGCAGGCAGAATGGATGAGGGAAAACCTTCTCTCTGTGTACTGAGGTCAGATCAGTGTCAACACCCTGGACTTTTGATTAATCCATATGCCTATAAATCATGTCAAGGAAATAAGAAATATTTGCAAACACAGTGTTACTAAATAGAGCTGTCACATGTCATGTGACTCAATAGGTGGACACAAGGAAATACAAGGAAATTGGCTATACTGCCGGTTTTTATTTACTTCTAAGGAAAGTTTGCAAGTGCTGGAGACCTGCTCTTAAAAAGTAAAGCAAGCAAGCAATCTTCAAAATAAAACTTAATTGCACATAAAAAATACAAAAAACAAAATACACAAGCAAATAGGCAGATTTTTAGCTCTTGCATCTTTTCAATGCTTTCTTTCAGTTGACCATGTTTGCTGGTGCTGGACACCAACTGGGAAAAAAGACGTACCTTTTCAAACTCTGATCTGATTAGGAAATTAAGTCCAGGTGTCCAGTAGGGGGGGCCCCAGAGTATCTCTCCCAGACCAAGGCCTGCTACAGGGAAATTGTTATTAAAACACATGGGAGTGGCGGAGCCGCCAGGTTGTGTGAACTCTGAGATTGGGTGCTCGAATCCCAGCTGCTCCATACCTGGGTATGGCAGGAGGTCCGCTACAATTGAGCCACTCTCACTGGGGAATGATAAGGAGAAAGCCAGTTAGTTCTGTTGGTCTCATTGCTGTCCAGTGGCCACTCTTAGTTTTTAGACAAGTAACTGAGGATGCACAAAGTGAATATACTCTGAATCCATCATACTTTGACAACATAAGCAGTATGTATTTTGTGGGTTGTCTGCAGTGTGGAAAGAAGCGAGGATGAGGAGTCACGTGCACTTAGCTCCCAGCAGGATAGGGTTTCTTGTGGGAGATGAAAAAACGTAGTAATTGCGTTCAGGTTCGAGAAAATATCAGCGATAAATAAATATGGGAGGTTCTCACCTAATCCTCCTCTCTGTGCTCGTTGTATCCTGACTGCTCTTATGTGACGAATCAGTCTGGGGCTGTAGGTACCATCGCAGTTCTCACTGCACCTGCTCCAGTCCTCTCTTCAGCAGCCAAACCCTGTCAGTTCTGGGTTGTGAGCTGGATTTACTACCATTTAGAAAATTCGCTCTGGAGATGGGGGAGTAGAATGGGGCGATGGTTGCTCTTATACGACGATGTAATGCTGAGAGGGGTGGGAACAAACAGCAGGGGCTACACCTCCTCTTTGGCTCACCTCCAGAGTGTTCTGCTGTCTGTAGCAGCCTATGAGGCCCTCAGAGCAGTACAGGTATCAGCACAGCTGAGGGTGAGTGGGAATCCACCCAGCTGCTGCTGGCTGCCTTCACCAGGCCTGCTGTACAATCATTGCCTGCTGTTTCTCTCAAGTGAACATTTCCTGGATATGATTTATGCAATGGATTTTTATAAAATGTTTTTCTCTTCCTGCCCAGTTCCAGGAGCTTTTTGTGTTGCATTTTTGCTATTTATTTCTTGTTTTTCTATTTGCTTAAAGGACAGGTAATAAAATGGCTGCTGGCCAAGTCTTTTTGATTTTCTGTGTATTGGTTCTCCACCACACACAGAGACACTCTCTCTCTCTCTCCCTCTCTCTCTCACACACACACACATACACACACACAAACACACTCTCTTCACTTTGTATGCATTTTCCACTACACACACACACACACACACACACACACACACTGACGCACACCTCTGCGTATTCAGTCTGCATCAACACAGACAAACAGACACAAACACACACTCATCATTTTGTATCTATTTTCCATTGCGCACACACACACACACACACACACACACACACATTCATAAACACTCCGTGTGTATTCACTCATCATCTCACACAGACACACACACACACATCACCGTGTAATCATTCTCCACAACGCACAGACACAATGCTGACTAATAAACAAACTAAGAGAGCAATCCTTACATATAATGCTGTTCAATAAAGGTAGACAACTTCAGCTGCTGGAGAGTGTTGATTGATCTCCAGGATTTTACGAGGAGGTAGTGGGATATTATCAGTATTATTAAACGGTCGATGTGTGTTTACTGCCATGCTGATGAAGTGACCCTGCCTTGAACAGTGAATTTTTATAATGTTGAACACAGCAAATTTGTATATCCCTTTCAGAAAATGAAGGCTTGCTTGGTGCAGAAGACAGTCACCTTGTGTGGAATTTCACCTGATTCAGCCCTCCTCCTGAATGCTAATGTAACACTCTGTTAGAAATAAAAAAGAAATGCATGACTTGGGACACAGTACCTACGAGTGAGACCTTTGCCTCCAGGTCTTTATCACTGTTAACCATCTTTGTAATAGAGTGGCCCAGAGCTGAAACACTTTGGGTCAGTTCAACATACATGAATTAAGCCTAGTCCTTGAATACAAGCTTGGAGTGGTCTTTTTGTACTTTATTGCCTGTTTTGCCTGTAAGTTGGTGCACTGAAAGAATTTCATGTAGGAACATTTCCAGTTTATTGATAAATAATCTTAAATCTCATTGGTTGGATATGTGACATTAGACTGTACATATGTACATATGTACTTTAATTTTTTCATTGGCTAATAAATGATAATAGCATGAAGAAGAGGGAGAGCTGTTGTAAACATGTTCCTCTTCTTTGGAAGAACAGAAGGAGGAGGAGCAGTAAAGAGGAAGAAAAAGAAACAGCAGATAGGGAAAAGAATGAGGGTGAAAGAGGTAAAGAGGGAAAGGGGCAGTAAATTAAGAAATACAAGAGGGTAAATACAGGGAAAAAGAACAAAGATGGGGCAAGCAATTAAATCTAGCAATTAAATTAAATAAAAAGCTGAAGGCACAGCAAACACATAAAAGATGGGACTAGGAAAAACATACAAGAAAGGGAAAAAAGATGAATAAAAACCCATTAAATAAATATGAGATTAGCTGTTTTCAATGCATAAACATTTCAAATAGTCACAATCACTATCTCACACTATGGACCTGATTCACTAAAGCATTTTGTACATGTGAAACAAATATGTTGATGCAGGAAGACTAAGAGATTGGTTGAGGTAATTAATTTGCTCCAATAATAAATCATGTCACTTTCATTGCATAAACAAAAACTTTAATGTTAAAGGCTTTGATAAATATGGCCCTATATTTACTATAAAGTTATTGTAGTACTTCTATACCGATTGTCACTTCAGTCATTGTGACTGGTATTGTTAAAATGGGCCATCTGTAGTATTATTGGCCACAGGACAAATACCATTCTGAAAAAAAAACAAGTAAAAGCCACATTATCATTGTGTAATCATTGCCCAGTTATATCTCCATTACTCCTATGCCACTTCAAGTCACTTTGCAGCATCAACTGACCTGCTATTTTCTAGTTTTATTCCATTTTCTAGTAAGGTGCTTGTGTGTTATAATGGCTAGGGGAGCTAGTCTTGGTGAACTCATAGGTTGCGGGTTCAATTCTCAGCTAAGCTCCATTGTTGTACCCTGAAACAAAGTAATTCATCGAAAGTACAATCTGTAAATTGTGGTAAATATGGTACAGGAATACATTGTGCTTCTAAGGTTTGTGTAGCTACAATTTTAATAGCCTTGAGGGAACCTCAGAATTCATTTATCACAAATTAAGTTTAAGTTTTCATGAATTGTAGAAGTATCCCCTGTATCAAAATTTCTCTTTTTAGAATTGTGAGTTTGAAGTTTGTGTATTCTAAATAAATAAGTAATATTGTAAGCTGTTTTTAAAAGTCAAGTTGTCTGTGATGCAAAGAACAACTTCTAGACCTTTTAGGCCTCTCATTTTCAGTGCATAGTTGCTAAAGTTTACTTTTTAAGGGTTCAGACAGAGCTCTGACACAGAAAACCAGCAATGATATCGTGTGTGTGTGTGCTGCTTGTTGTTTGTGAACAAACTGACAGCATTTTCCACAAAGCTGTCCTCCCACACAACCTAAAAAATCTTTGTTTGGGTGCAGTCCATTTCTGGACCTGTCAACAATAATGGCTGTGCTATAGCTTACCAGCGTTAAGCTTGTAGTTATCTTATCTGCTTCATTTTTGAGAATGCTCATTTCACCAGAGAACTTTTTTTTTTCACAAATATGAATATGCACCTGTACTGTGATATCTTTGTTCATCTCCTCTGAGGACTTGACTATTTTTTAATTCATTGGCTGTGTATTTAGAATTGTCATCACAGATTACACTGCCATTGTATCTCAATTTCAGTAGAATGAATTTTCAGACAACATTGAATGCACTTAGAAGGAGTTTATTGTGATATTGAAAGTTATATAACGGTACAGACATTTGATCTTGGGCTTGGCGTCCAAGGGGGCAGCATACCTCACAATTAGGCTGGAGAACCCCCCCAAAAACAACCAGCCAAGAAGAGCTAAATCCCTCACAAATGTGTAAGGCTGCTGTCCACCTTGTGGACATACCGGGTTTTAACTAGGGTGGCTTCCCAAAACAACCCATGACTGCTCAATACACAATGGCTGTAAATAGGATGTCTTTCTTTGAGAGATCACTACCAATCTAAATAACCATAAATCAAACCGTTACACTGGCAGGGAGGTGAAGGGGATTCTTGCACCTACCCACAGTGTAACCCCAGGACTGTGGACGGCAGGAACACCCCACTTTTCCTGAAGGCAGTTGCATTTTCATCGAACAACTGGTCCCATTCCACAACAAAACAAATTTGAGACCTATGTGAAATGATGGGAGTGGTGTGAAGGTGTTGGTGTGAATTCAACATTTTTTTCCAACCTTTTATGTTAGCAGCAGTTGTATTATTGGAGTGAATAGACATGATCTTATGATTTCGGCCCCCGAAAAGACTGAAATGTAGAATGCAGGACATAGTATAGACTACTGGTGTAGCAGGGAATGTTAAGGTAGACATGAGAGACAATGACTGGTTGGTGGGGGGGCAGACAACGGCACAGGCACGGTGTGCATATGAGGAAGAAAGGAGGAAAGCAGAGCAGAGGCCAGGAGAGTGTGCCAGGGCATGGCGGCAGACGATGAGAATCAACCAGCTCCAGGGGGCCTGTGGCAGAGTAAGGGGGTCAAGCAAGATGGGAATTAGCAGAGCATGCAGGGGAAGAGCAGCCAACAGCCCAGCTCTCAGACAGAGTCCATTGGTTCCAGGTGCACCTGCTGTGTGTGTGTGCTTGTGAATATGTTGGGCTGTGTGTAAGGGGAAGAGAGAAAGGATTCAGGGAGGCCGGCGGCATGACGATGGTGGACTTCGCCAGCTCCAGTTGTTCCTGCTTGTGTGGATAAGTGTGCAGATAGGAGGAAAGAGGAGCAGGGACCAGCAGAGCATGCAGGGGTGTGGCAGCAGATGGCGCTGTGTAATGAAGCACAGACGGCAACAGACACAACTGAGGGCAATTCTAAGAACAAACGCAGGTTGGCTGAGATCATAGCAGTGATGTCATTGGAAGGCTTGGTTTGGTTCAAAATGTAATCTGACTATGACCGGTGGGTAGGCCTCCAGTTGCCTGGCAATGTCGAGATCAGTTGCGTAAATAATGTCCATAAGGTAAATGCTTCTGAGATGTAGACAAAGAAAGAGACAGAAAATAAAAGAAGAAAAACTTTCATGCAGTACTGGTTGCATTCAAAAAACCAAACAGCTCATATCATCGGTTTACTAGGCGAATACAGTTCACTTAAAATGGAATCCAGTTGTTTGGGAGCGAAAGGGGAGTTAAAGAACTTGTTCCTTTATATATAAGTTGTTTTAGAGCTGCATGTCTGTATGAGTAGTGCTAATGGCAGCCGACGCTGTACATGCCAGAAGCAGTGTGTGTGATGGGAGATAAGGTACGTGGCAATTTAATACCTGTGGAGAAAACTGGATTAGATGGACAGAGGTATTTGAATGAGGGGTTCACCCAAACTTTTGTTTTAACAAACTCCATAAAGAATGTGTGATGCATTTATCTTTATACGGTTGAAGAACGAAGAGCCAGTGAAAACTGATTGGCACCATGGGTTCTTCCTAATTGGTCAGGCAGTTTTGAAAATACAAGCCTTTTCATGTTAAATCTATCTGTTCGGGTCACTCTTTTCCAGAATGCTAAATTGACCATGTATACATGTCTGAAAAACAGAAATCAGACTGTGTGAAAATAGATGGTTGCTACCTCAAAATGACATTCTAGCATCTTGGTACAGTGCAATGAAAAATAAATGAATGCACAACTACATACAAATACATACATACATTCACATACATTCACATATACATTAAAACACACAATATTTTAAAAACAATTTACTGTATTATCAAAATACTAAAGTTTCTGCATCAGTTTTGTGTGTTATTTCATTGTTTGACATTGTTGCCAATATAATTTAGGGCACTAGTGTTGCATTTTTATCATTTTCCTGTGACTGCAGGTCACTGAGTGTGCTTAGGTAGTGTACAGGTCATGGAGCATGCTCAGTACACAGCAAGCAGCACTGCATTTTTCTCATTGTGGTGCTCTTCAGAATGCAAAACAATCTTTTTCAATAGATTACACCTCTATAGAAATTCTGCAATAATATAGAACATCTTCTTTTGTATCAAATAATAAATATACAGTCAAGCCCGAAATTATTCATACCCCTGGCAAATTTTGACATGCCAATTTTTGTTCAAATGTAAATAAAAGCTGAGAAATATTTTTTTCCACAATGATGCCTCTTGTACATCGTCTTATTATCTTCTGGGAGAAGCCTGTGTCATTTCCAATCAAGAAAAAACTTGCTGGTTGAATAAAAGTAACTTTAAGTCAAAATTTGCCAGGGGTATGAATAATTTTGGGCTTGACTGTACATCACTCATATATACAGCAAAACTCAACACACAATTCTGTACATTCAGCACACTTCATTAATGTGATCACTCTTGTATTCACATGGAAAATACTACTATTCAAAATGCTAAATGCATGCACTGATGTAACTGTAGAAACCTAGCAAGATTGATTTTGTCATGCCAGGAGGTAATTCAGCTCCTACTTAGAAAGGCAGAACAGGTCCTGTGGTCTGACAGAATCTGAGACAATGCAGAGTGAATGTTTTAATTTTTTTTGTTGGTCATTTTACACTATACTAAAGTAGACCCATGGATTATACTCTATATTACTTCTGGCATTTGTTTTGGAGCATTTACAGTATTTTAGAAAAAACACAATTTTTTTTCTGTTTTTGTGTGCTTTATGTTTTATTACACATTGAAATATGATCATCTTTGAAAACAGGCTACTACACATTGGTTTTAGGTGTAAGCCTGCTGATAAGATAAACTGTTCATAGTTTTGTTTTACATTGGGCATACGAATGTGCAATTTGTGCATCTTATTGATATGATGCATGTGTATGAGTATCATTTTGACACAAATACCTGATTCTGACAAGGTTTGATCAAATGTTTCATTTTGACAAATTAGATCATATAGTTCCCATTTCTGACATGAAGGAGCAACTGATTGCAGATGTTTCTGGCTTTTTCCTGTCCTGTATGATGCATCCCTGTCCATTTACAGGGACATTAATAAAAAAAGAAATGATGCATGTAGGCAGATCTCCGAGATTGTTGATTGGGATGAGTGGTGTGGTTTAAGCCAGTGAATGGCAAATTTAATTAGCTGTAAATGATGCTACCTAAAATTCCTCATGAACAGTACATATGTGAATGAGTGTGATAAATATATATAATTTTTTTTTTTTTACAAGCAAATCAGCTAAAATTAAACCGTTCAGATAAAAATCACCTAAAGTTGAAGCTATTAATTGATATCCCTTTTAGCCCCTAAATGTGTGCAAGAAGGCTACAAGCATTAAAATATTGAGTATGATCTATAAATGTAATGAAGCTGCTATCATCCAGACACAACTCCTGAACCAGCCGTAGGAATTCACCATGCTTGTTGCGGGTCTGCAGAATACTATGAACCCACAAGGATCTTTGGAGGCGTTGTCTCTGAGCATGGATAGTGGCGATTTGCAAATGCTACCTTGCGGTCCATGGTGAAATGGTAGTGTTTGAAGCAAGATCACACTATTTATATGAAAATAAATTCCCTCCAAAACATATTTTTCAGTGGGAATGTACCTGATTTGTGGGTTCACGCATACAGTGCTGTTCACAAGTATGTGAATCCCTTGAACAATTTAGAATTTTCTATTGTTTTACCACGATTTTCTTATTTAATCAGCACCAGCCTTTTTTATATGAAAAAACAGGTTTATATTTATCAATTCCATATACATGTTTACAGGGAATCATGCAAGAGGTCAAAAAGCTAAATAAAAAAGGTGCAAAAGTAAGTGAACCCCAAGCTGCATTGGTTAAATCAAGTAGGTAATAGAATCAGATGGGACATAAATGGGTGCTATATTAACCAATCAAATGAGAGATATTTAAGAAAGAGTTAGGGCAACACTGATTAAAACAGAAGAAACCGGGTTGTCCGTTGAGCAGGTCAGTTTGGTCTTCCCAAAGTGTACCCACTCAGGTGAACCATGCCGAGAGAAAAGGAGATCTCAGAGGAGGTCAGGAAGAGTTCAGTGAGAGCATAAGCTATTAAATCATCTCCAAAAGATTTGAGCTCCATCCGTCCACTGTGAGGCAAATAATGTACAAATGGAGAGCGTTCAACATGACTGCAACTCAGCGCTTCATCAGTCATAATAAATCAGGTAAAAGCCAACCCAAACATAACATCTAGTGATTTGCAGACCTCTCTTACTGCATCTGGGATACACGTGCATGCTTCACCAATCAGAAGAAAATTCAATAGACATGACATTCACGGGAGAGTTGCCACTGCTCTCAAAAAAGAAACCAAGCTGCCCATCTCAACTTTGCCACAGAGCATCTGGACAAACCTGAAGCTTTGTGGAAGTCCATTCTCTGGACAGATGAGTCCAAAATTAAACTTTTTGGTCACAATCAAAATTGCCATGTTTGGCGAAAAGCCAACACTATGTAAGAACCAAAGACCAAACACCAACACCAAAAGAACCTTCTCCCAACAGTGACGCTGGTGGTGGGAATGTGAAGATCTGGGGCTGCTTTTCTTCCTAGACGAGTCCACATAATAAAGGGAACCCTGAATTCTGAGGCCTATCAAGAAATTCTTAAAAGGAACGTCATGCCATCAGTTTTGGAGTTGAAATTGGGCCGAAAATGGGTCATGCAACAAGATAATGACCCGAAGCATTCCAGAAAACCAACCAAGGAATGGCAGAGGAAAAAGAAGATTCTGCATTGGCCAAATCAGAGTCCGGACCTGAATCCGATCGAGATTCTGTGGCTGGACCTGAAGGGGGCAGTTTATGCTAGATGCCCCTCCAACCTCACTCAACTGCCTGAGTTCTGCCAGGAGGAATGGGCAAAAATCCCCTAAAGCAAATGCGAGAGACTGATCAGTCGCTACAGAGAAGGTTTGATTGAAGTAATTGCTGCTGAAGGAGGTGCCACAAGCTATTGACTGAAGTGGTTCACATATTTTTGCACATGTGAAATCTGAGATTTTGTTAAATCAACCACTTTTGTTAAATGATGAAAGTATGTCATGTTTTTTGTTTGTGTTCATTATTTGAAATATCTGTATTACGAATTGGGGTTTAGATGTACATTTAATAAGGTTATTTTAATGTTTTTTACAAAAATAATGACCATATCTGTAGGGTTCACAAACTTTCAAGCAGCACTGTATATTGGGAAATATATTAATAGGCCTACCTTTAAGATAATACAAACATATAACTCCACGATGAATATAGAAAAGACTATGTAAATATAGCATACAACTAAATATTATCTAGTTTTACAATATTTATAAGTATATGCATTTTTTTTTAATTTTTGCATCTCCTGTCAATACATTTGTAACCCACTTCCTCAAAACTACATTAGCAACACCCACATGCTGGCGAGTGACAGCTAGGTGACAGTGACACAGTGACTTGGCGACATACAGTGACAGGGTAACATTGGTAGCTCTGTTCTGGAAGTCTTTGGTAAGTCTAAGGTGTGGCCTGTCTCGGCATATTCTTTACTCTCGGCCTCATAATGGCTTCCTTGACTTTCATTGGCACAGCTCTTTTCCTCATTTTGGGAAACACCAATAACAGACTCCAAAGCAATCAGAAGCATAGAATCAAGACTACATGCGAAAAGTATTCTTATACCTCTGCTAAGGACACTACAAAAAAAAACAAAAACACCTGCCTAATAACACATGTCTGTGAAGTAATTTGTCCCAAATATTCTGGTGCCCTGAAATGGGGGGCTAAGTATAAAGAGTACTATAATTACATCATGAAACCAAACTGTACAAAAATACAATTTAAACATGACTGAGAATCTTTAACCATATGTGACTTTACGATTACATATTATTACAAATCTAAAATTGTGGAATACCGATCCAGATCAAGAAAAAATGTGTTTTTGTCCCATAATAAATGTTTCTGGTTGAAAATGCCTCTGGTTGGCAAATGAGGAGAGATGGGTTTACCCTCTCTTGTGCGACTGGCTGACAGTCAGCATTCAGTAAACTGGCAGACAGAATGAAGTAAACACACAGAAGACAGACAGCTGAATCACAGTGAGATACATGGCTGGCCAATGATTTTTTTTTTTTTAGATGGATGTATAATTATGATTAGGAGGTAATTAGTGACTAATCATTTTAAAGGATAGTTGTTTCTATGTTTATATACTTAGGTAGCAAAATAAACACAAGAGCAACACATAAATAAATTAGTCTGTAATGGTAGTTCTAATATTGGAAGGACACTCCAGCTTGAGGTTTTGGTTGAATGTGAGTAAGAGCTGAAAGAATATTTCAGCTAAAGAGTATTTTCAGAACAGAAGAGCCCTGATGAAACACTTAGGCAGGGATTCACCGAACCCTGCCTAAGTGGGTTTTATCCTTAACTTTACTTACAACTGAATGAGAGCTGGTATACTTCACCTTGTCCGTTGACAATCACATAGAGAGGGATATTATAGTGGGGTTGCAGTACATAAACCCCTCATTACAAATATGAATGCAAATTTGAGAGTTCAGTGGTGCAAAAACCATAGGCACTGGTCTACAGAGGTGTGGACAAAAGTGATATGGTCAGATGAGTCATCCTTCACCATATTCTTGACAAGTAGGCGAGTGCATGTGTGGTGTACACCAAGAGAACAGTACAGGCCTGAATGCTTGACCCCTACAGTGAGGGGGGCCCGGTGCCTCTGTTATGCTGTGAGGAGCATTTTGCTGGCATGGTTTGGGTCCACTCGCCCCCATAGAGGGAAGGGACTGACGTCTTAGACAGTGCTCTCCACCACCATCAACAAAACACCAAATGACGGAATATCTTTTGGAAGGGTGGTGTTCCATCTCTCCAGCAGAGTTCCAGCGACTTGTTGAGTCGGTTTGGTGGCTTGTGGTGGCCCAACACCTTACTCAGACTTTATGTTGGTTTTTCCTGTAATTTGTCACCAGTGTGTATGTGTGTGTATATATATATAGACACACACACACACACACACACACACACACACACACACACACACACATATATATATATCAATGTATGTGACAGAAAATACAATCATCAATTTATTTTTTACAGCGGCTTGTGTCATTCTAGAAAGAGGATTGGTTTATTCTTTTGTTGCAGCAGTCAAACCCAGTTGTGCCTCAGTGGTGGTCCTACCTGTTACACTACACTCCAGCATTTTAAGGCTGTGACAGCACAGGTGAAGGGTACAAGCAGTCCTTCTTGCCCTTCTTCGGTTGAACATGAGCACTCGGACAGGATGCCACGTGTATACCTCATTCACAGATTCTGAAATGTTAACATAAAAGGTTATATGCTTTGTGCTTTTTTCCATACTGTTGTATAGAGTTATAAAGACTTATGTGTTTCATTCCCTTCTACTGCATATCACAGGTCTAGTCTGACTCACTAGATATGTTTGTTCCCCAAATGTAATTCAAAAGGCAGTAGGGTGCTTGATACATTGATAAAATAAGAGTTCAATATTTTTTGGCATTATATAAAAAATGAACTTATGCTAGTTATGCTTGTAACCCTCGGTTGGTAAGATAATAACAATAAAAAAAGAAATAGTCATGAGACAGTCCTGACAACCGCAGATGTTCTACACTGATTCTTCTCTACCCTGCGGCGATGTTGAAACACTCTTCCCATAATCTGCTTCTGTACTCCTTGAACCTCTTGAGAATCATCTACAATAATGAAAACCCCTGACTGACAGTTGCATTGAATATCTCACACATACAAACAGAATTACTAGAAAGACTGAAACCCTACACACTGCAGCGAGTTGAAAGAGCAGACATACTGGAGTGGATTAAGAATGACTGGGGCTCCAGACAACAAATTGGATTCCATTAATCAAAAGAATAACGGTCGCAGATGTAGAATTTCAAAAGGCTTGACATGAAGTGGGAAGTACAGCCAACTGCACACAGGGACTGAAAGAAATTATGATGCAACTGATCAAAGGCTTTCACCATGAAGCTGTGTGCCCCACATCATCGAGCATAACGAAGTCGACTGATCAAACGGTAATTAATCTATACCCCACCTACCTGTAGGGCATTGTGTCTTAGGCTGCTTTGATTAATCTGAGAAACCTCTGCTCGTAAATTACTAATGGTTTTATCCACACTACTTTGCTACCTACAGGTTGTCTCAGCAAATATCAGACATTTTCAGGCAATAAAGTTAACATGGGGGGGGGGGGGGGGGGCGGTGGCTCGGAGGAAGTGTGTGTGTCATTTGCACATGAGCTGATCTTTTTTATGTTAAAAAAAGTCCAATGCCTTGGTTGTTTGTGGTGGGTGGATCTGCAAACCTGGGTTGCAGGGTGGTGGGGGGTCAGTATTGGTGCTCCTGGAAGGCAAGATGCTCAATGTTTGTGACTACTGAAACTAATTACAGCCCCAGCTGTTTTGTGATTACTGAATCTATGTACAAATCTCAGAAGACCATAACTATACATGGGGCCTGAAGCATTTGGTACAGGCAACTCTTTTGCTGGTGCATGTGAGTAGTTGAAGTAGAGGCAGTTTGTTTGCTCCAATCAAAACTTGTGTTTCAATTGATCTCAATTGATCCTTCAGCTTATTCATGGCAAGTTCTGGTGAAGGAACAGAGGAACTCGGAGCTACCCATATGCAAGGCTGTATGCTATGCTATGTTCACACTCTTGACTTGGCACAAACTCATGTGAATGGTGGTGTTCTTTGGAAAGGGAACCATCGGGATGGGGGTCTCATGACAGGCCGATGCGTTCTACATGTGTCTTAATGAAATCTGAATGGAAACTCATGGCCTTTGTCTGTATGCTTAAAGAGTAATTATATGTTAGAGAAAATAGTTTACATCTTGCAATGTGGCGACTGGAAATAGTTGTGAATAGTTTTAGACACTTTGCGCTAATGCCCATTTGGCATTTTGCTTTGCTTAGGGTGCTGTTTGTAGAGATTTACATAATACTGTTCAAAGTGCCTGTGTACCACAATGGTGGGGCATACAGTAAAACGTTTGTGTGCATGTTATGGTTGTCGCAAAAACCTGGAAGTCATACGTGCAGAGTGCTTTACATTCTGATATATAGCCTGTGATTCATTGTGTTTTCATATGTGCCACTTATTTATGTTCTTGTTGCTGTGGCAACACTTCTGGTAGAAGCACAGCTTAGAAATGTATGTTGTGACAACCTCAGCTTCTGCCACTGTTGATTATGTTTGACAGTGCTTCCACCTGTGTTAATTTCCACTGTTCCTACTTAAGGAACTTGCATAGCCTATGCATGGCTTAAAAAGCTGGAGTGAAGCCTACCATACTACATAACTGAGGGGAGTGTCCTTTAGCAGTGAGCCATTGGCAGCAGGAATGCTGTAGCTGTGGGTAAATCTCATAAAATATACAGGAGCGCACACAGTCCTCATCACTTTTTATTAAGCTACATACAGAGGTTAACCTGCATGGTTACGTTTCTCATGTTTGATTTTTTTTTTACTTTCATTCCGCTAGATGGTATCTTAAGGATTTCAAATGAATTATTTTGTTCAAGGGTGAAACATCAGTTATAATCAGTGCTTGACCCTTTGGTTTCAGGAGATGGTTCCTAACAGGACACGGCGATTCTTCTTGGTTACAATCATATATGATAAACACCATGTTTTATTAAAATGCCATGTAATACCTCTTTCTCTTTCATACTGAATTTCATCTGCTGGTTTTTAATAGATCCTAAATAGGGAAAAAGCTTGCTATTTTTAGTTAAAGTACAATTTCCTGTGTCTCCAAAACTGCTAGTTCTTTCATCTTTAATGAATAATTCATAACGTACATCATTTCGGTTTCTTCATTTGGGTTTTTTTCAGATCCTTTGTACATTTATGAAAGTATAGATGTCTAAAATACCCAATAATATTTGTGAATTCATATTTTCATGTGGCAATGTAGTACTTATATGACTGCATGCATTGCTTAAAGATGCTATCTTTGAAATTCCTGTAGAAATTCTTGTAGATAAGAACTCCCTCACAAAAGCAACTGAAAAGATAAATATTTAGTACATGCTCTGGGATAAATGTTTCAGTTATGAAAAATAACATGGCATAAATACATATGATTCTTGAGCAACATTATAGGTTACTAATGATTATTTTATAAATGGACATCTGCAATCAACATTCCAAGGATGGAAAAGAAGACTATCAATTACATGTCACAGATGTTGTGTGTTTGCATATTCATGAGAAAATATTGGCTCAGTTATTGGAATTAAATAATTGTTGACTGAAACTGAAAATGCACCTCAAAGAAAATAACCCATGGTCAGAACAGTGGAAAAAGCCATAACTGAATTTATACTGATTGTATAAATCATATATATATTTGGGAAGATAAAAATTGAAATAAAAAGGACTGTGCATTGGTTGGGGTCACTGAATTCAAATTTGAGTTTTGGTCAAATTTCAAAAGGTAGACTTAAAGTTGTTGAATAGATACGTATATCTAACATAGGTGGACAGGATGATTTTAGAATCATTTCTGTTTCCCTAATCACACTGAGGTAGAATTTTAAATCTGCAATGATCAATTGAATCTTTGATTGAATTTAATAAATGATTTAATTTATTGATAGATAATTTTTTAAAAAAAATGTTGTTTGGTGTATGCTGGTCTGATCACGAACTGTCTTCTGTTTTGGTGTTTAAGGGCATATACATGTTTTACTGCATGTATGTTCAAACCGTCATATAGTATTTTAACTAGGGCTATTTTTTTTCTATTTCTCTTTCAACTACACTTACATTTCTTCCAAAATGTAAATATCTAGATCATTTAATCTTTAATAGACTGTCAACAATTGCTGTAAAGTCTGCACTTTGGAAAACTTTTTGTGTATGTACCAAAAAGATTTTTTGAATGTTCTGTGTTTTAATTGGTGTATAACCAGAAGTGCAAAGTAACATATTACAATTACTCTCATTACTGTAACTGAGCAGCTTTTGCATTTATTAGTAGTTTTCAGATTATTTTTACAAGATGATAATTTTACTTTTACTTAAGTACATCTTCAATGTAATATTTTAAAATTTTCAAAAAAATAATTCGTTACAGAGTAGAATTTGCACATGGAAACACGCCATTTCAAAGCTGGTACTTGTGGGTTCCAGAAAAAGAACTGTAAATTAATGTTTAGTCCATGACCAACCATTATATACATTGCACCAAAACAGTCCCATGAACCCCAGCTGTGCAAGATCTGAATGATCAGTTAATTGAAGAAAACTATGTGCTGCTCACTGCTGGTATTTTGTGCTGGCAGTAAGAGAATGAAGATGGCAATCCCTGGTTGCATTTGAATAACCTTTTCACATTGGTGAATCACAAAGGTGAACATTTCATTAAGCAATGTATGCTTCACTTACTGAGGGTCAAGGAAGTGGCTGCCTACAAAAGCTCTACTTAGCTTGCCATTCATTTGCGTTTACCTTGTTGTCAATCTTGCTAGCTACCCATCCTGCCGCTAACTACGTAGCAAGTTATCCATGTTAAATTAACCCTACCGTTCCTAGGCAGCTATTATGTTTCAACATCAGTCTTGAAACATAATAGTTATTGGTAAATCATTTGTTACCGGAAATACATCCATTTTACTAGTATAATTCTGCCCCTGGTTAGCTGGATTTAGCTCTAATTAGTTAGCAGAGGCAAGTTTGGGTGCCAACTCCAAGGTTATAGCCTCGGCTGCAGTAGGGAGGAAGGAACTGACAGAATAACAGTGTCATTCAGGATTTTAAAACTGCAGTTCTACAGAGAACCAATTTTTAAAAATAATTTCTGGAACTAAACATATAAACTCTTAAGTCAAGTGTCTGTTTTAACTGCCCATCACAACGCCACAAACATGGAGACCTGGAGTTAATGCTTTTCTTAACCCTTTGTGTTTCCATTCTATTCTTCACATTGGTTAGAGATGGGGACATAACGTTCAAAATGATTACTTAAAGTAGAAGCTAATACAAGAGAGTTTTCCGCCTCTGGCTCATACAATTGTAAACTGAGCTTCCATTCATCAACAAGTACTGGTGGTTCTGGCCAGCACTTTGAAAATGATGGCTGTCTAATTTTTGTTGGTGACGAGACCCATGAAGTGGTTAAACTGCAGTTTAAAATGGGAAGGTTGTAGTTTAGTGGCTAAGGTACATGGCTGGGACCCTTGAGGTTGGTGGCCCAAGCCCCAGCCTAGCCACATCAAGAACACCATTGCTGTTGGGCCACTGAGCAAGGCCCTCAACCCCACATTGCTCCCAGGGGGGATTGGCCCTTGGTTAGCCCAATCAACTGTATGTCCCTTTAGTTAAAAGCATCAACTAAATTACTGTAATGTAATGTAATGTAATGTAATGTGAATGTGTGATCACAACCAGACTTCACACAATTACATCTTTTGGCATTTCTTGTGTGCTATTATCTCAATAATGTGTCAAACATAAATGGTTGAAAGATATTTTTTTTGGTAAATCCCTGTTCCTTGTTGCAAATGCATTAGTAAGAGCTACTGAATATAACGAATATATTTCTCTTCTGAAAGAAGAGAGCAGAAATTTATATTTCTTGTAGTGAAAGAACTACATGGAAAAGGTTGAGTAAGTGAATTGCCTTTACTTCAAGTACATTTTAAATGAGTCACTGATTTTGAATGAATTACATATTTTTTAAACCAGTAGTTTTAATTCTATTACTTCTATTTGCATTTGTTGTTGGAATGGTAAATTTGAAAGGGCTGTAAGTACAAAACATGGAAACTTTCCATTGAAATCAATATAAAATAATGTGACTTTGAAGGCAAAAATGAATCTTTTGTTATGTTTCTGAAACATATTGAAACAACAATGTTAAAAGGAAGTGTTTTCAAATCCCAAAAATATTGGTATCTATGCTGCCACCCATTCTGGGGATTTTAAACAAGTACAGAGTGTGTGGTGTCTGTCATTTTTGACAGGTAGTATAAAGCATGTTGTCATTTGCAGATTTGTGAGTAAAGATCTTTTAATCTAAATACGAATTTTTCATGCAGCCAATACATTTCTCTGAAACATATACTTGCCAGAAGGTGCTGACTTCTGTGTGGAATCGGAAGAGCAGTCATTCCTGAAGGGATTAAAAAGTGCAAGAGGATTCACTTTATCTCTTGCTTACTTTGCAGCCAAAGTCCATGATTTTAAATTTTGTTTAAAAAAAACCTTGTTCTCCAAACTCATAATGTTACCCCTAAACAAAAGACAGAAATTCCCGCAATGCAACACTTTGAAAGAGACATGTCTTCCTTTCTAACTTCACTATTTTCATCACTCACGTATACCTTTGGGTGTGGACATTGGAGATTGCGTGGATGTGTAAGCATGATATTTTACAAAAGTTTCGTAGAATATATGATATTTAGCTTTGGCTTCTCTCAGGTCGCTGAGTTTCCCATGCAGCCGTGTCAAATACAGTTAGCACTGAATGCCATTAATCATCAGTCTCTAGTAAGCATTTTGCTTGTGGAAGCTAATGAATGCCTCAGTGATTACTGAAGGTTTTAGAGTGCTCCTACAACATATTGATACACATTTAACATGGTGTTGTAAAGTTCTAAAATCTTATTTTTTAGTTTTGTAAAGGTCACCCAGTAAAGCAGAGTACCATTCAACATGCCTGAACTTAAGAACTGTTACATACAGCTCTCTGCAGATACTTCATCTATCTACTCAACCCCTCTAACTGTAGCACTGTGTAGTGCTGTAGGACTGCTGTAAGGACTGCCAGTATGACAGATACTGAGAGAACCTAACAGGATGCCCATTTGTGAGGGGGATTTTGTTATTCTGTACATGTGCATAAAATGAGTAAGCTTGCTAAAATCATGTTTATTCATGTGTGGCTGCACTTTCAACAGAGCAGGGATTATTAAAGTCAAGTGAGCATTTACTAGTGGTTTAACTATTTTGTCATCACACATCTGAATGAGTATGCTCTATTTCTCTCTTGCAGGTAATAAAATCAGGAAGAGCTTAATGCACCCTTCCACTGCTTCAGTATGGAAAAATGTCACTGCTGCGTATGGAACGTCAGTTCTCTGAAGGTGTCAGTAATGCTGTTTGAGACTGTGCTTTCTGTCATTTATACTTTCAGTTTTGTTCAGTTGTTTAAGTTTGTTTTGGTTTTTTTCATTTTCCTGTCCATGTGCTTTTGTTTTCATTTTCCTTTTGTGTCTGCATAGTCTTCCTTGTTACCTGCTTTGCTGATTCCTCATTTGTTTCACCCGCCCTGTTGTTCACTGTGTCTCATTGGCTCGTTGTTGTGTCTTCTGGTTTTGACTTTTTGCCTGCCTGCTCTCAACCTCTCCTTTTGCCTTGAGTTTTTGTACCTTTGCCGTGCCTTTGTGGTTCTGACTTCTGCTTCGACTTTGGATTCTGTTTTCTGTTTTGTGATTTTGATTTGGCTGCTTAATAAACTACAGTTTATTATGTATCTCTGTCGGTGTTTGAGTCATTCTGAGTTCTGACAGAAGGCTTTTGGGAAAAGTGAAATTAGCACAGGGGAGATCTTACATCCACTGGAAGGGGTAGGGGTGGGGGGGCGGGGTACTGGGTCAGATCTGGATTAATGTGCATGGCCATGCAGTGTGCTGCACTGGACAGGGCAAACCTGGTCAAATTCAGGGAGTTAAAGCCAGCAAAATGGAGTTAAACTTGACACCTGTGTCACCATGTCAAACTCCCTGTCCAAAGCACCACTGCTGAACATGGCCCAGCAGGTAGCAACACTCTAGCAGAGCTGTAGCCAGGATTTTTAGAAATACTGAAGTCATGAGTCCCAGCCTCCCTAGCTTGGGGGCCCCCCAAGAAATTTTGAAGATTACAGCAGAAATCTATGCATTTATTCATTTTGAGTGCAACAATCATTTTGAAAAATAATTTCAGTTACAACACAGACAAAAATTTAATTATCCATTATTAATTAGATTATAATGCATTAATGGGCTAAAACTGATCGTCAAATAGACACCATGCCCACACTAAAATAAGCCTGGTAAATCTTTACTGTTTTAGATTTGCTGAACATTAATAAATAGTGGTGCACCTCTTAAGATAATTTGAGAGAGATACCCAGCCACAGCATAAAAACCTCTCCTGTGCTACCTCTCCTGTCTCCCCTGCTGAGATAGACAAGCATTTTCAATTACAAATTCATGAGTAACTATTACTTCACAATGATGACTTGATAACTTGACTAGTGTTTATGGAAAACTGACGTTTCAATTACTTTGTTCACCTCTTCATCAAATCTATTAAAGTTGGCATACATTTGAAATGCATTATATTTGAGCATTATTAAAGTGCCTAGGTAACATTTCTAATCACATGTCTTCTTTGGCAGCACCTGCACTGTGTTCCTCCTCTTGCCCACCTTCTCTCTGTCTTTTTCTCTGTCTCCTGCAACAGTTCCCTTTCCAAAGGTCAGCTGGGTTTGTTGGAGTTTCCTTGTCCTTTCTGTCTCTGTGAATAAAGAAGACACAGTGTCAATCAGCTATATAAAGTATGAGCTCAAGTTGGCTGTATAAGGAGATGGCTGTCTATTGCCAGTATAGAAAAGGCCTATGATGCCATTGTAAAATCTAATTTATCACTGTTACTTTTTTAATTAAAACTCAGCCATTAGCCTGCTGAAGTTTCTTGAATTATCAATTTGAAATAATGACCACCACAGCATGTGTTTTGTTAGACATCATTTGGACAATGAATAATTTATTGACATAAATAGTAAATAGATTAATTAGTACTTAGTAAATACAATATATTTGTTGAATTGTAAGATCTACGTTTCTCATGATGCTCTGGAGTGTGTAGTACAGAAATAAAATAACGGAAAGTAACTGAAGTTTGAAGATATGACAGTTAACAACTTATTCTGTTTCTCTGACAAATTCAAAGTCATCTCCTTTAGACAGCTTTATATATACACACACACACATATATATATATATATATATATATATATATATATATATATATATCACCTCAAAATATAAACAATACAATGCTCTGAGAGGATATGCTCTCTGTACCCCTTTTGAATACATGAGTTTTCAAAAAAAGTACCTTATTGCGACCAGCAAACTATGCTTTTCTATCAGAATGGATCTGGATTGAATAATCAAGATTCAAAATTGAAACACAACAACCCATCACTCTGCCCACTGGCAATGCAATGATACATTGCTTAAGTAGCAAATGGCTTTAGCTTGGCAAGCCCTTATTCAAGGACAATCCGAATGCCCAGCTTCAATAAAACAGGCCTGTCAGTTCAATTAGAGTCAATTTTCTTTTGTTTGTCCTTTTTACTTTACACCTCCGGGTTATGTGGCGGTCTACATCTACGTGACACAGCAGGGAGATTAAATCTGTTCATTCAAAATGCTATGTTTCAGGTTTGTCCACGTGCCCTAAATGTGGGCGTTCTTTTTAAAAGGGATTACTTGATTGCATTCGTTTTTATCGTAGTTGACGACCCCAGCTGTATATGGGGAAATGTTGCTGTAATTGTTTGACCATCAATTTCTCTTTTACAAGCAAAGACCAATTCGCAGAATGGCCACAGGGTGGTGAAATTCGTAATAGGGCCACAAAAACAATAAACTGGTTCAGAAAAGTGAATTTCTAAAAGGTGTGCTTACAATTGTTTCCCAAAGGCCTCTTTTACAGAAAATAACTAGACCTAAGGGAATTTACATTTACGTACAATGCAACGTACCTCTAAAAATGCACTATGCTTATCAATACGCGCGCATTATCCGTTCAATAGTATTATGTGTTGATGAGTTTTATAATCAAAACGTCAGACATCGTAATGGTAACCGAATATACATCATAGATTTGCACTATGATAACATAAAAATATTGTGCGTCTCTCCCAGCGAAGCGTGAGTGAGGGGTGGCTGAACATCGCATCAATCACAGATCACGGGTTGACAGCTAACGGAGCCTGTCAATATTTTATGCTCTAGATTTCTAATCAGCATCTTGCCTGATCACACATTGGTCCGTGCATTGCGAAATATACGGTACAAAACTCTTAAAGGTATCTGCAATATCCCTTCGCGTCAAAAAAGAAAACAGCGAGAACAAGTCCGTCTGGCCGGAAAAATGATCATTATAGTTTCATTCCTCAGATAATGCACGTGGACTGAATCAATTTCGTTCATTTTTCCTCCCCAGTCCCCAATTCACTGTGCAAAAAGGGGCGGGTAAAGACGAGGAAGGCATTGGCTCTCTTCGAATGCTGATTCACACTTTGCACGTTTTCTGACTGAAATCCGTCGAGAGCTTTTGGAGTACGCTCACTTTTACAGCAGACGGCGGTGTGCTTGCGCAGCTCTCTGGTCGTCGGTCAGTGCGAAGTGTCACTCAATATGCAAGCAGCGCTCAGAGAGAATAGAGCGTCAGCCGCAGCAACATCAGTTCCAGGAACAGATTGCAGTATGTGCAGCACCTCATCTGTTCGGAAACATTAAAAAAACAAGGAAGAAAGTCAATATGGTTTTGGATGAGCCTGATAATATAAGCTCGGGCTGAGCGTGAAGAAAGGACACTCGACCAACGAAGTTAGTTTAATACTTTTGCCTTACATTATTTTTCTCTAGCCACCGTGGTCTCTGTTTAAGTGTATATGGAACTGGAGCAAATATGACTTTGGTTATTTGCTTCTACCGGAGCTGAGGCTCCGGTGACCAATGTACTTTTCCCCTGTTAACCAGCAAAGCGTCATATTCAACTGAGTATGGCTCTGGAAGACAAGCGTAGAAAAAGCTTATCTTTCACACCGATGGGAATAGAGGAAAACTCGATGAGAAACGGGAGAGGCCTTTCGGATCAGTGGGCCGACAGTGTGGTGGTCCGTCCCAGGACAACCGAAAGACACATCACCGTGCACAAAAGACTCGTCCTGGGGTTTGCCATCTCAATCCTCACGCTTATAATAGTAACGGTCATCGCCGTGCTGCTTGGCATCAGGTTTGAGGAGTGCGCGGGTGAGAGCAGCTCACGCTCCGCCAATGGGTCCGCCACCAAGTTCAATCAGTCTCGGGATGCTAATTTTAATCACAAGGACGAAGACATCCAGCCGTGGCGACAGCTGAGATTGCCCACGTCTCTGCGGCCACGAAACTACGATTTAAAGATGTCGGTGTACATGGACAACTTCACTTTTTCCGGAGAAGTTAATATTGAATTTGAGTGTATTAAGTCCACGAAGTTCATCGTTCTGCACGCGGACAGGCTGGCGGTAGAAAAGGCGGTGGTGTATTCGGATAACAAAAAACCTGGTGTCATTCGGATTCACCGTCAGTTCCAGTATCCTGCCAACCAAGTTTATGTCATTGCCTTGCATAGAGAATTAAAGCCGATGAGAACTTACAAAGTTAACATTTCATTTGAAGCTCAAATCGAAAACGAACTTTTGGGATTTTTTCGTAGCTCCTACGTTTTGCACGGAGAAAGAAGGTAAAATGTTCGTATGACGAACGTGTATGTAAAATGTCGTATTTTGTGCTGGGAGACACTGTTCATTTTTAAGTTATTTATTTGAAATCACTAGTTTGTACACGTCATAAAAATATTAATAGACGGGCTGCGTAAGTAGGCAACAGTCGTTCCTCCTGAAAAACTTACAGAGAGGAGAGGTCGTTTATTATTTTTTTCTTCGAGGTTCACTGATTATTGTTTTTTAATTTATGTAAATGTATGGAATAATACCTAGTCGCACTTCTCCAGCTGCAGTGGTTTACACATGGTTTTGTGCTGTTGCGCTGGAATTAGGTTTACACAGGTGAACTCATCATAGCGTGTCAGACTTTTCATCTTAATTTTAATAACAGATGGTTTGGAGCCCATTTGTCTGCTGTTCACTCCCTTCCACCCAGTCAAATACGATCAAAATCTATTAGAAAATTAGTGGTTGAATGAATGGTTTGCCCCACAGTATGTTAAGCAATTCTCGTGAATGATAAACAATTATTATTATTAGTATAATTTTGCTTCTCAGACGGTAGCGCTGAACAGTAGCGATTATCATACAACTACTGCTACCTACAGTTGTGTAACGGGAGAACCTCCACAATACTGCCTATAATTTACTATTTAATCATGTAGCGTAACTAACTGAAAGATGAAGGGAGGCGCCTTAATATGCAGGGCATTTTCCTCAGTCCTAACTGCACTCTTTGAGTACTTTACGCAGAGAACCAATCGTTACGTATGCATCTATGAAATTAGAAAACTTTCAGTGACATGTTGACAGTGCAATCCATTGCAGGCAGTTTAGCAAACTAATTAAAATAAATATATTAATCTGCTCACTCCTGATGCAAGTATTAATACTGTATGAAATTTGACATGGTGCTGTACCATTAGTCATTTAACATAGTAAAGATAGCACAGGCGACATTAAGGATTCTGTATGTAAATCGCTGAAGGGATGCGCTTTAACCAAATACTTAACACATTTTCATAAAATAGCCACGGATTTCCCAAGCTTTTCCCCATGTGTTGTAATGAGATTAGCTCGTAATACTCTTAGCGTCAGAGTTCACCAAATTTAATTTCTGTTTGTTCAAAGGAGAAACATGCTTGGGCTAAGATCAGTTTATATGAAGTGATTATTTTTCTTAAGGAAATTTCTCTGACTCATATAGTTAAAGCCTATAATACTACATCCACAAAAACTGTCCCTGAAACGGTTTCTTCTTTCTTTCATCTTGCATGCTATTAATAAACATGCAAACGAAACTTTTTTGTAATAAACAACGGTATAGGGGGGAAAGCCAAATTGCGGTCCAGATTAAAATATTTCTCTGCCCATACCTAATGAATGTAGTATATTTAACTCTTAAGTAATGGCAATAATAACGAGAAACACTCTAAGAGGTAACCTAGAGCTCAAAGGAAAAGTGGTTGAGTATACCATGTGAGGTTACTGGCTCAGGCCCAAGTTCACAGTAATAAGCGGCAAGAAATTCCTGAATGACACATCTTTATGTGTGCCCTCTGTCATTATGGAGAAGTGACTGGAGATATTGGGAAAAAGTTTTAATCTGTTCAGGCTCTCAGTTTATATTCCTTGCTTTTAGAGTGAATCCGGCCCTGACTGCAGCATGAATGTCCCTAGGGCTCTTAGGCTGTGAGGAAGACAATTGAAACATTTTGTTTTCAAATGGTACACCTCAAACTGTGCGTAAATAACCACATTGAGGGACTGAGTATATGAGCGCATCAGCTGCAACTGATGTGTGTAGTTAGGAGGTCAGACATGGAAGGTCATTCCAGCACTCAACCAGGTTTCAATCAGTCAGCAAACCCAATGGAGCAGGCAGCCTAGCCAGCTGGCTCGTAATTGTCCCTCACCCAGTGAAGTGTGTCTGACACCCCCATCTGCTCCGGGATTGGCTGTGCTATCCAGCAAGAGCTGATCCAGGATCAGTCAATATGAGCTCTGATCCTAATCCAAGCCTGTGTTTCAAAAACACTTAATCTGATCCAGAGTCAGCTCTTGGGAAGGGGGCAAGAGCCAAAGTGCATCAGATGACACTGTAAGTCTCTCTGCTGTCAGTGTTTTTCAGTCTCACCCAGTGTTCTCCTGCAAGCAGTAAGAAATTATGTTCCCTTTGCGTGCCTGTGCACAGTACAGTGCTGATGTACATTTACTTACACTGAAATCCTGTGCGCATATTTGTTCTGTGGTATTTCAGGGAAAAATCAATATTGCACAAGCATCTGCTGCACAGCTTTGCCATTATGTGTAATAAATGAGCTGCTCTGTGTTGGAAGAGACTTTATATTTGTAAAAGAAATGCTCATTTCATTTTGTTATTACAATGGTGAAGTATATAGAATGTACATGTATTTAATATTCAGTTAATTAGTCTGTCTAGCCACTTGTGATGCCAATTGTTTTTGTCCTCCCCTTGGATTTTATCAGGCAGTCTTTGTTTCCCAAAATGGCTCAACTTGGCGCTATGCCCAAGTTTGTCTGACAGTGTGAAGTTGGATCTCCTCCAAGGTACCTTTGTGCGAGTGGCTCTGCCAACAAGCGATCATACCCTCGTGCTCCCCCCCCCCCCCCCCCCCAAGAACATCACCTCTGTGTGCAGACTTTCTTAATACTGGTATGTGATTTGGTCATTTAGGAAAGATGTGAAAACAAACCAAGTCATATTCCATTGAAAGGAGCTTTCTGCAACAATATTTATTTGTATTTAAGTGTGCTGTTCACTATGGGTCTATAGTTCAGGTTCTGAAAGTAAATCTCTTTTCAAAATTAAATTATGACCACTTATATCATGCATATCATGTCCTAAATGTGCATGCTTAAAGATTTGGGGATATGTCCTGATAGCTTTGAACTCAGTGTTCCTCCCTGGTTCCTGTGAGGTTCTGTAAAGCCAGTTTTAGGAATGACACTGTGACAAACTCGCACTAGACAGACGTATACACCTGGCCTCAGCCCAGCAGGGAATTGGTGTGCTTTAGGCAGGGTTCTTCAGGTCACTGCCACATCTGCTCCATCCAGTGGCATGCCACATGTCCACAGACTTTTGTCGTGAGTGAGAGAGGTAAACCGTTCTCTTATCAATGCTGAATGCCAATTCATTCACCAAAGAAGTATGCCAATGGACGTCTGCAGGGTCTGCATAGACATAAATGACTTCACAGCGGACCCTGAGGTGGATGTCTGCCTAGGGTGTCTTTGCAACAGTCAATTTTTTTGGACCTGTTATTTTGCCTACAGGTATACCCTTCATCCCATGTCTATGAATGACATAAATGGTGTTTGAAATTTGTGTGCAAAAACTATGGGATATGTAGTCTATAAAATAGAGTTGTATGCTTTGAGTGTACTTAGAGTACACTTGACCAGTGAAAGGCGAATGTGTGTTTCCTCCCTGTTTTTAACAAACAACTAACACAGTACTACAGGGCACTGAAGATTTAAGCCTCTTTAGCACCCTGTAGTAATGTGTTAGTTGTAGTTTTGGAGATGATCAATGGGCTGGGGCAGAATGCATGCAAATATACGGCCGCTGCAGCGCTCTTTAGTATGAGTATGAGTTACACAGCAGTATATAGAGAGACCAGCTGGTGGTACTGGTTTGGACAGAAAGCACAAAATGGGCTCAGCTCAGCTCATACCCTCTAAAGTATGGGCCCAGCTGCAATCACTTAGTCTGCAGCAAACGCTGAAATTGAGGATGGCGGATTTTCTGCTCATGCTAAGTAAATGATGGGCTCTGCCAGATTCACTATAGCACGTGCACTCTTTCTGTGTACGCTCATGCACATGAATGCTAGTCCATGGTTTGTTTTCCATGCTGGCGTTACACACAATTACACAGAAAAAATAAATGCAAACCTTTGTCCTTGAAAAAAATTTTAGAAAAAACAATGTGGGGGTCATGAAATAGTGAATCTGTAAATATTGTGTGTACATCTGGTCTATCAGATGATGACTATCAGTTATTTGTAGAAGCCTTGCATGCCTGCTTATGTTAATTAGCACAGGGAAGTTCCATCGCAATCCCATAAAGGCATGACGACTTCAGGGTTTTGAGTTCTCTCCCCAAGGCGTGATTAGCCAAGTAATCCAAAAGAAGCAAATACACTGTTGCCAAGTGTTGATTTTGGCTGCACACATGTGGGTCTTGCATATCACCATCAATCATTCTCATAAAAAAAATGAAAGGAATGACATGTGTTCCTGATTATTTAGCATTGTGTATCTATGAATGAGCTTCTTCAGATGGGTCAGCTATTACTACTGTTGTATAACTGATCATTGTATAACCCTCAAACCAATTATAATGAAAATCCTCATGATTAAACAACCTTCACTATCTGGATCACTGTTATATTTTTAAAATGATTATTTTTATTTTAAGTAAAAAAACAGTTGCATGTATTTCCTTTTTTAACAAGAGTTGAATCTTATACTTTAAATTTTGTGGACTGGCTTGTATCTGTCAGGAGGAGGTTAAAAGCAAATTTTTTCAAGCTTCTTTTTATCTTATGTTTTTGACCTAACATGTACCTAAAATGTATTTTTTTAATACCCTGCAGTGCTGGATGAGCTTGGCAGCTTATTGATGTAAATGATCTGAATTTGATCATTATAACTGTCATTTCATTTTTATAATCAAACTTGGTAGTCCAAAATTATTTACTTTTGAAAGCATCTTGTGACTGTGGCTTCAGCTGGATTCTATTCTTTAGCAGAGAGCTGGTACTCTCATGGGTTGGCTGTTCATCCAGGGCTTCTGTATGGCAAAGCCGCACTGGTTTGGTTTTCTCACCAAAAACCACATTGTGACATCAGGTTTGCAGGTTTGATTTAGCCATTATGAATAACAGAGATGGAGAGACTTTTATCTTGTAAAAGTGAGCCCTAGATTTTTTGAAGTTGTCTTATGATAACGTTTAATCACAAGGGTGAAGCCTGGTTTTATACAAGGTGTAGGAATCTGTTCCAATCAGAAATAAAGGAGGGGCAGCAGGGAAGAGAGCACTTCTGTGTGTGTGTGTGTGTGTGTGTGTGTGTGTGTGTGTTTTGACACTGTGAAGCATTTCCTACATAGTCCAATGTGTGTTATGTGTTCTGGGATTCTATATCCATTTGATTGATCAGCAATAATTGACTCTAGAGATGGAAGTTCATGTTGATGTCTAGTTTTGGTTTATACAGTAAAGCATGGGATTATCCTCTAGGTTTTCCACTCTTTTGAGGAAATGTATCAGATATCCCATTCCAGTCCATGACTCTCTGGGCCATTGTCATGCAGACACACCCATATCAAAAACGATATTTATTTCTATATTTCTTCAGTAGTGATTTACCTGAGAGCGACTGATAGATAGATGTGGAGACCAGACATGCCCTATAGGTCCAACATGGTGTTTCTTTTCTCTTTGATATTCCATGTATCTATCTGATTGACTGTATGTATCTAATTGTCTGTGCATGAATCCCTTCCAATATATTCCTCCTGTGCACTTTTCCACTGTACCCCTCAATGTACTCTTTGAACATACTCTTCCTGTGATACTGTACATGAATTCTGTGTCTCATTGGAGTAGTCCTAATTTTTCAGAACTTCCTCTTCCTTCCACCTACTTAAAGCAAAGCAGACACACTCTGTTCAAACTCATGGCGGTGCAGTAGTAGACAGGTTAATCTGAATGCATAGAGAATGGAAATTAAAGGAGGCAGATGGTGGTTTGCAAAATGTTTCTGATGGAAGAAAAACATTACTGCTACAGAGACTTGAATTAAAAATGCATTTCTTTTAAAAATAAATAAAATGATGTAAATAATTTTAATATACGTAACACAAACACATCTTTAGCATACAGGCAGTGGGACAAACTCGTCTGTTTCACAGTGGGAGGAACCACAACAAAGCACTGATGGTTTTAAACATATAATTCAGATTCAAGCAGTGACTGCGATCTGTATTTCCAGCAGCTTGAGTCACGGTATAAAGACTTTTTCTCCCAAGAGGTACCACTTCAGAGGCTCTGCTGTACAGCTTAAACAGTTTTTCTCCTTAACTTATCTAATCTCTCACTTCTCTCCATTTACCTGCAGATACCTGGCAGTGACTCAGTTTTCCCCCACCCATGCTCGGAAGGCTTTCCCGTGTTTCGACGAGCCCATCTACAAGGCTATTTTTAAAATAAGCCTTAGACACGAGAGCGCGTACCTGTCTCTCTCCAACATGCCAGTGGAGCTGTCCGTCCCAGACGAAGACGGGTGGGTGACCAACCATTTTTTTCGGACTCCCCGCATGTCCACCTATTATCTGGCCTGGGCCGTGTGCAATTTCACCTACAAAGAGACCTTCACCGACAGCGGCGTGGCGGTAAGCAGATTCATTGTTTCTTAGAGATGAGTATTGATCCAGCTTCATATACTGACACTAATGTGCCAGGAGAGCAATGCAGAAAAAAAACAATTATCTGAATTTTTTCACCGTCAGAGATCATGTTAGCAAGTCAAATCAGTGCATTTTTAGCAGCTTACTGATCAAAATATGAAATGTAGTTTCGATTCCTATCCTGCTTGTATCCTGCTGCCTGTCATTATTTGCTCAATGTTTCATAACATCTTACTCCAACTGGGATGATGAGGGATTTAAGATTTCACAAACATGCTGAGCTCTGACTACATGAACACTGAAGACTATATCTCTCTTTCAAAGGTGACAGCTCTTATTATATTGCTATATATATATACATAAACACATCACCAAACCCAAATCTGCATTTCAAACATGCACTGCACACACTTGTATGTGTACATGTGCTGGACTGTACGCCCCCTGCAGGTAAATATCTGTATTCCCTGTAATTTATGCCCAGACATGTAAAAGCTGAAAATGTGGCAACCTCAGTGAGGGATGGTAGCAATAACGGCAAGGATTTTTACTGACGGTAATAGCTAAGCTTTGCATTAATTTGCATTAATAACCAAATGAAAATGTTTATATGACAATGAAATCTCCAGACAACTGCTTCCCTGTCATCTGTGTCTTAACTGTGGGACACTTATTTCAATAAACTGTTACAAACTTTACTCCACACTTTAGCCAGCCCCACACACCACATTAAAAAACATCGCCCTTCAAACAGTATAGGGAAAGGTTGGATGAAAAGGTGTGTTAAATTTTGTCTGTAACAACTAGGATTCAAAAACAATATGAGCTTTCAGTCTCAGGTTAGAAATTTCATTTTACAGGTTTGAGTATCCCTAATCCGGAAATCCGAAATGCTCCACAATTTGGAGAGGCGACATGACACCACGAGTGGAAAATTCCACACTTGACCTATGTGACTTACGACCATCCGTAAACCTACAAAGTATAAATAAAAAAATAAAGAAAAGATATATGTAAATATAAAAATTACGCTTAGTCATAAGTCCACCAGTGCTAACAGCTGCCTGCATTCAATACTGACCGTCAGACGATATCCCGTTATTGTGTACATCTTCTACATCTTGTCCACAGAAATGTGGAAATTTGCCTTCGGCTTCACAGGTTGGTTAAACACATCACAGTAAATCATAATAAATATGATAATAAATAGCACAACATGAACAGTACAGACAACAGTAATGGACATGATTCCAGTGTAAATGGTGTTTACGAATTTAGCAAAGTTACTGCATTTAGTATGAAAGATTTCTTTGTAAATGTTCTTGGTTGCTGTAGCGGCTCTATAGCGTCTTCCCGAGGGCAGTTTTATGAATTCTTTAAAAAAGGGATTAATCTTTTTCCTGTCCAAGATCAAACACAATTTGTCAGGCTTTTTGTTTCACCTGCATTTTATATATACATCCCAGCTGTTTCTGCTCTGCATTCCCTACTATACGCCAGTACATGCATACTCCTACATGCCATGCTGTATGTCTGACTTGTGTCCATTTCGTGGTACAACCGGTTGGTCAGAAAGTAGCATGTACGTATGTCGGGGAATGGCTGTAGATGCAAGTATTCCAAAATCCTAAAAAATCTAAAATCTGAAACACTTCTGGTCCCAGGCATTTCAGATAAGGGATACTCAATCTGTAATTCTGTTGAATATGTTAAAGTACAAATGGTGAAATGTAAAAATATGTTATTTCATTTCATTAATACATGGCAATTTTTCAATGAAAACCTATACATATGACTTTTATTAAAGACAGACTGAATGACGGAGGCCTGAACTTGGTCACCATTTATCTTTAACTTCAGCTTTCAATAAACTGCAAGTTACCTTTTCTTTTTTGGTGTGTTCATTTTGGTGATTGTTGACATTTTCTCATTGTATTTGGGAAGACCGTACAAGCAGTTAAAACTGTATTTGCATTTAACCCTGTAAGCTGAACACCCTTGCACTCAATTGTTCTACTTTACTCACATATAATTAACGTTTATTGGACTCTCACTTTATCTTATGATCAAATGAACAAAAATGTAGAAATTGACTTCATGCCCATAAGTGATTGTGTACATGTTAGTTGACAGAGTTGGCAGGTAGGAATCCTTGTGTTTGTGAGACCTTCAAACCCATCCCATCGGTGCCTGATGGCTGTGTATTGATTCATTTCTGCCTCCATGGGCAGTCCCATGACATGCCGTGCCGCTGTCACCAGCCCCTGCCCTGGGCGCTATCGTGCTATCATGCAGACACTCTGTCATGGTGGGCCCTGCTCACGTAGCCCAGTGGCCTGTCACAAACATTATGGATCACACTGGCTGGGGTACTACTGCGCCCAGCTGTCCAGCTCAGTCAGGCTCCAGCAAAACACGCCTCATTTACACCAGTGCCTCTATCTAAATGATCTTCACATTTTGAGTATACTGTTATCGTTTACTTTGTGACAGTAGTCTAACAGAAATTAATAGGATTATTGCACTTCCATCCAAAACATTTTCATCCAACATGAATATGTTTAGAAGGAGTTTTTTTGTAAAGAGTCATTTGTAGTAGAGATGTTAGTATTTGATCATAGCCTTGGAGTCCTGAGGGGTCCTGTGGTGAGACAATCCTCTTGTTGGACCACTGGAAGAAAAGGTAGATGACAAAAATGGGTTCGTGGGGAGGGGGGAAAAATAAATGACAGAGGGGAAGTTGAAATTGGAAGGTGGGGGAAATGCCGGAAACAGTTAGAATGATGGGAGATTTGGTTAATTTTATACCTGAATGAAAAACCATTTTGGCAGATTTGACAGAAAACATTGTACTGAAAAGAAAGAAATGAACTCTGGAGGTAATGCAATAATACTAATATCATTTGCAATATTGGAAAATGTGACCTATGCCTAGATTAAATATAGAGCTTATTTCAAAAAAATATGAAGGAAACACCATGAAAGTAGACTTCTTGAATTAAAATATTACAAGAAAAATGTCTTTTTTTAACATTTTCCACCCTCCATCACTCTTTCAGATTCGTCTGTACGCCAGGCCCAATGCCATTGAAAGAGGGTTTGGAGACTATGCCCTAAATATCACAAAGAAGCTGCTCCAGTTTTACGAAGACTATTTCAAAGTGAAGTACTCCCTGCCCAAGCTAGGTAAGAATAAGGGATACAAACTTTACTAAATTAAATACTGTAGATTCTTGACGGTGATTTTGAAAGACTGGGCTAAGGCTGCTGCTGGGGATTGCAGTCCAGGTAACATGTTCAAGAGGCTCTGGACTTAAAATCCCTTGAGCCCCTACATGCAGAGTGTCATGGTGCTGAACAGGCATGTTGATTTGTAAATCTTGGCTCCATATGCAAGAATGTAGGCATGCTTTCAGGGTAATGTAGCCATTCTGTCGTTTGTCCTGTGCAGAGATTTGGATTAAATTATTAACCTTGCATGTTGTAGTGTTTTGAATGCAATGATTTCAGATGCAGACTCTATGGTGTGCTTGTTTGGTTGTTAAGTAGTAGAGAACATTTTGGGCCTGGTTCTGGAGACATTCTCTTGGTTCTGTGAATCTGTCTGAATATTTCATTGATTTACTTTGAGGGTCCCTCGATGCATTGTTCTTCAGCTATGTGTCACTCGCACTGACATGGGGGTCCATGATGTTTGGCTCTGCCGGTGCATGGAATGTACCTCTCGGAAAAGCTTTGCCTCTCAAGACTGTTGGTGCTGAATGGAAAAATCCTGTTCTCACAGTCTGGAAAAGCACATTCATTATCTCACACATTTCCCACCTCAAGAGAAGTGGTGTCCACTTGTTTGCTCTCATTTTATGTGCCTGGTGATACATTTGTGTTCATGTTTTTATTTCTGAAATGGGACAATTTCTACATTGTTCACAGCTACAAATACTTGTACATCTTGACTGTGTGTAGCTAAACTGGGTGAGTTTAACTTGTGTATCTTGATTGTGTGTAGCCTGGGTGAGTTTAGCTTTTGTATCTTGACTGTAAATTTGCTCTCTGAAGGCAGAATCATAGACCCAGGGGCCACTTTGCTGGACAAGGGTCAGCTCATTTGGAAAAAAAACACAGTTTCATCAGTTTTGTGAAAATGGCTGAATCCGTCATAAGACTGTCAGACTGCACTACTTTCTGACTCTAATGAGTGCTCAAATATCAGCTTACCAGTCTCATACAAAGATTATCTGAAGAAGTGAAAAAGTACAACTGATCCTGTTTTTCGTTGTGAAAAGTACCTGCACACCAAGCAGATTTGTCCATACCATAACAATAGTTGGTGTGTACAGTCCAGTCGTATCCGTTGAGTGTACATACTAATCCCTCACTTCCAGGGCCCGTCTGGCATGGATCACAGAAGTTTCTGTGCTGTTTGGGAATGCCATTTTTTGGCATAGTTTTGGAGAGATTTACTTCAGGCCTGTTTGGGTTATGGGTTTTCATTATTCACTGGCATTAATATTTCCTCTTTAGAATGATACTTATTGTTAACAAAATGTCAAATACAGTATTGTTACAGTTGATTTATGTTTCCATACTGATCAGAGTTATTTGTCAGAAATAAAAGTTAGTTGCTTGTTTGCTAAATTAACCTGTTGAGTGCTCGCAGGTTAAAGTCAATTAGGTCAACCTAGTCAGAGGTTCAGTCTGTGTTTACATTCACACCCATTACAAACATGGGAAGAAAATCTTCCCATCCTTCTGTGTTCTCCTTATATTCTCTTTGGAAATAGTAGGTACATTGTAGAAAATATGAAAAAGAGCAAGTAAGAAGATCCATATGTGAAGGATACATCTGTTAGACCTCAGAGATATAAAACTCAGCATTACAGGATAACTAGTGAACCAAATGTTTTATGAACTAGAAATAAAAAAAGACAAGTATGCCTCCCAAAATCAACCTTACAAACTTGAAGGTTGAGGAAAACATGTATGTATAATCAATCTTAGACATGGGGCCTGTCTTGATACAAAAATATGATATGGAATAATCATACACAGCTGGAATATCAGCAGTTTTTGAGCAATGTGGGAATCTCATCAGTGTTTGATATAGAGAACGGAAAAAAGTTCAAAAGCCAAGGATAACAGATCACTGGAAATAAACATAAATTGCAGAAATCTGACTTGAGAAAAAGTAATCAATGTTATAATACAATGTAGAATATTGCTTTTGGATTACCAGTCAAATTGATCTAAGGTTTACAGCTACAAAATTAGGAGCAGTGCAGGTGAAAAAGTAATCATTACAATATTTAGCCATCGCAATAAATAAATGTTTTAAATGTTTGTTTGGCCTCAACATTACAGTCAATTTAGAGTCCCAAACAATCCCCATTCCCTCAATGTTTATATCTCAGAAGTTTGGTTAATCCACTTATTTGGACACATAGGCGGTCCAGCATGGCCATTCCTGTAGTGCCCAATGAAAGAGTAGATATTTTAGCCGCACTGATCAGTGATCAGGGGGCGCTAAGGCTTAGCAAGGTGGTGGGAACTGAGGCAAGCAACGGATGCTGTGAAAGACCACATCAAAGAAATGGTGTGAACATAATGTCCCCCTGGTTACATAAAGGTACCATATGGACATGGGAAAGCGGGGGCAGTTGCATGCCCCCAGCACCATTAGGCCATGCCTGGATGCCCAAGCGCAGTCTAAAGATTCCTCACTGCAGCAAGTAACAAGCGTATTACGCATTAGCCGGGCCCGTAAAACGCGCAAGCTTAACTCCACCATCACATGCTCCCTCAGCCTTAAAAGTCAGACACGTATCCAATTTGTCCCTCTTTAAAATTCTGGATTCAGCTTAGTGCTAGGATAAATGCCACAGCTGACTAATCTCAAGCCATTATGCTGTTTAACAGTCCTCTGTTTAAAGATCCATTTTACTTTGTGTCACTGATCGCGGTTGGTTTAAAAGCACTGTCACATACAGCAAGCAGATTTTAATACCCACTGCATGTGCCTTGCATGTCACCCAGCTGTGTTATCATAGCTGGGTGAACGCCACAAATTGGTGGTAGTTGAGATAATTGTGCCTCCCCCAGCTGCATTACTGTAAATGTTTTTGAGAGACAGAGATAAGGTGCTGTCAATTTTCAGACCTGTTTCACCCTTATTATTTTTTTCTTAAAAGGCGTCCACACTTGTCTTGTGTTAATGACAGTAACTGATACTGACAAGTAACTTGTTTTTGCTGTAAAAGTAGTTTTAAAGTCAGAAGAAAACTCAGCAATCAAATCAATTGATTTTTTAAACCAATGCATGAGCTCTAACGGATTTTGAAAAAGGTCAAATTGTTTATGTCTGAACTGCAAGTGTGTCCATCAGAAATGTCTCAACAAACAACAAAAACCAGGGCCAGTGTATAACAACAGATAAAATCCATCCCAATAAAAACAAACTTAAGAACAGCTTAAACTTAAACATAATATCATGAGGGACTGAAGATGATATTATGTTTCATACTCCTTAATAATGTAAATATTTTGTGTGTTGTTGCCATTTTTCCTCAGTCCTGGATATATAGGTGCATGTTCTTGCTGGTTGTGTTGGAATGGCAGAACTATTCTGGTGATTTGACTACAGAGGGCAGGCAGTATGTAGCTTTCCATTGACAGGCAGTGAAACTCATTCACCCTTTTATCCACCACAGACACTAATGCTGTGTCTGAGAAACAACACAGTGTATAGAGGGGTTTGTTCATCAAAGTGTTCTTTAGTTCTGCTCACTGAATTTTTGAGCAGGCTCAAATTAGAGGCACTTAATCACCACTTAAATCACCACAGTTAAAAAGCACCTCTTTTCAGCTCTATTGCTCTTCTAGTGCAGAGTGGCCACCTTTACCTGAATAGTTTCCTAAAAATTCCACTAACCTCAAAATTAAAATTAGAACATTTTGTTTACTTGAGCAATGTTTTTCTGTGAACATTGTTCTTCCTCTTTCTGAGTTGTGTTCAGAGACAGGGACTCCTCGGGTCAGATGGTTTCTCAGATTGTAATATTGACATTAGCAGGCAGGGCTGTGCCGGACACGGCAGTGTCAAGCTATTAAGCCGCGATAGGGTCCCCTGTGCTAGACACGGCAGTGTTAAGGTATTGAGCCGCGATAGGGACCCCTGTTCCAGACGCAGTAGTGTTAAGGTATTGAGCCACGATAGGGACCCCTGTGCCAGACCCAGTAGTGTTAAGTTATTGAGCCACGATAGGGACCCCTGCGCCATACGCAGAAGTGGGTAAGGTATTGGGCCATGACAGGGACTCCTGTGCCAGACACAGAAGTGGGTAAGGTATTGAGCCATGATAGGGACCCCTGCGCCATACGCAGAAGTGGGTAAGGTATTGGGCCATGACAGGGACTCCTGTGCCAGACACAGAAGTGGGTAAGGTATTGAGCCATGATAGGGACCCCTGGGGGCCCCTACAGTTTTCTCTCTGGTGCACTTCCTCTCCCTTTTGAAGCCCTCTGCCTTCAGTGTCTACCTGCCAAACATATCTATGCAGAAATGTGCAGAACTGCACTTGGGGTTCTTGCAGGGCATTTATTTAAAAAAAATAATATATATATATAAATTGTTAGGAGCATGGAATGTGTTATAAAATAACTGACACAATTGTGAAGTGCATTGTTTTTATAGCATAAGAAGTGTTTCATGTGAATTGTAGATTTTGTAAATGATCTGGTAACATGAAAGTAAGACAATTTTAATCCTGACTGGATAGCTATGATATGGTAAGTTCGATCTAGACTGGTTATTAATCAGTCAAACATCAGTCAGCTCCAGAATTAGTAGAACCCTTGATGAAGATTAAAAAGAAAAGGAGGTGTAAAAATAGTTGCCGTGGATAATAAGATTTTTTTTATGCACAGTTTCCATATTTTATGAAAACTGTGGCAGGGATTCAATCAACATTTGTCCTTAAATTTGGCTCACAATAAAGTGAAAGTATTTATTTTTATCTTCACTTCCAGTTTGGTGAGTTCAGCAATCATTAAAATTAACTTGCCAAACTTCTCTAAGATGTTAAGAAGTGTGACAGTCTTGAGGAGAAATGTTGAATTGAATCCCGGCAAACATTTTTATTCTAAAAACAATTTTAAGAAGTTTTTTTAAATGAAGTATACATTTTATTTAAAAAAAAATAGGTGTAAAAATTCTGGTAACCTCCAGATTCTTTTGAGTAAAGTCAAAGTGAAGTCTGTAATACAGTGCTACTTATTTAACTTAATCTCTGTATTAAAGGAATGGTATTGTAACCTTCAGTGACTTTCTGTTGTTCTTGGGTGATAACCTTTTTCATCAGCTGAACCCATTGAACCTAAATCATTTACCTCAGGTTTCCACCTTAAGATTCTAACCAAATCAGGCCATTTTCAATTTCAGTACAGGCCACATCTACATTAGTAAGTTTCATTTTATTTATAGAATACTGATAATTATTATTATTGTTGTCATTATTAATGCTTTGCAACATTGTTATTGTATTTGTAAATCTGGTTTGACAGCAGAAGAATTTCAAGCTAGCTCGGGCATTGTTATTTGCCCACCTTTGTAGAAGGACACCTGTGCCATGTGGATTCTTCACAGATCATCACTTCTGGGATGAGCAGACCAGCTCTCATCTCACCTCTCTGGTCCACTATTGCTCAGTGCTTTGTTTTAACTGACCAAAGGGCACAAAATCCCCACTCACACAAGCATGTGGCTGCAAACATAGAGATTGCTCATATCTCTTTGTGTGAGCCTTGGGTATGAAGCTGTTACTGCAGGGTCCATCTGAAAGGCTGCTATGCCACACGCACAAGAAGGTCTAACGCCAAAAAACTCTTACTGAGTCTATCACACACAAAATATGTGAAACTTTTCCCCTTCTTTTTTTTTCAGAATTTAATCAACTGTTTCCAAACTGTGTTTTGTTTTGCGGCTGAGTATTTTTAAAGGTGTTTTATAAATAAAATGTTGTTGTTGTTGTTGTGTTGCAAGCTATTCCAGACTAAAAACCATACACTTAACCTTTAGATACAAATATAAACGTATAAGAATACTAGACCTTTTTGAGTTGATGTCTGCTCCCAGTTTGGATTAGTCATAGTAACTATGCAAGCATCCCAAAGTACAATTTTAGCTTTATTTGACAAGTAGGCCTACAGCAGTTACTGCTTATTAAATGACATATGCATGGATGTCAAGGTATGGTATAGATATGTTGGTGTGGTTCTCACAGCCTCCTGCTGCATGTAGTGCAGTGTTTCTTTGCGGATAGAAAGTGCATGCCTTTTGACAAAACATTTATCAATGCACTGTGAGACCGAATAGGAGGACTTTTGCCTGCATGCAGAAGCTGTTGCTATTTAAGTCATCAGTTTTCCCTGCTGTGTTAAGTTGCCTAACCTTGCTTTGACATGTTAATTCAGTCTTCTGACAAGGTCTGAATGCTAATTCCTTTCCAAAAAAGATTTTTTTCCATTCTTCCTTTCTCAAGGTGGTCCACACATATCACTCTGTCATGCAGAAGTTTGGCCTTGTCACTGTCCTTGCTTGTGAATGAAAACTTAAATTGCTATTTGCTGTACTTGCACAGCGTTTCCCGCTTTGGTGCTTACAGGTTATTGTACAAGGTTTCACACAGCCACATTTTAGCCATAGAGCTGGCAAACCAACATACTGTAACTTATTACGCTGATCACGTGGGTTCATATGGCATTCAACATTGCAGGTTGGTGTGATATTGTTTTAATCCATTCATGTCTTAAGCACTGGTAAATCAATTTTGCCTGCTGTCCAGATAGTTTCTGTCAACTGATTATAAGAATGATTGAGTTGCTAATCGTAAGCGACAACTCATCACAGCTGATATGCATGGCAATCAGTTATAAAGTAGCGAGCGGGATTGAGTGATGCTGATCGAGAACTGCTTCAGCCACGGAGACTGCGTCCAGTTATTCTGATACTCAATTCATGAGCAATGAGTGAGGGTCTCAGACACCACAAAGCTATTAACATATGTGACGATTTTTATTTGAGAAGTCACATTAATGTGTTTTAGTGTGTTAATCAGATTAATTTCATTTAAAAATGTTTTAAAAACACATATGTAACTGACACTGACATTTTCAACACAATCTCTCACAAGCCCACTGGAGCACAAAATCGGTTTGTGAGTAAAAAAAAATGAGTTGTCATGAGAAAGGCAAAGACATGGCAAATTCAAGAGACCAAGGGATATTCATCTTCACAAATCAAGTAATGGGTACAAAAGTGTACCACTTATCACTATGTAAAAGTTTAAAACCACTTTAAAACAGTAATTAAATACCCATTTGAGTCATCCAGAAGCACTTACTACATTCTTTAGTTTAACAATAGTGTTGAACAATTATTCAAGTCTGAAAATTAACAAATGATCATTAGTAAGTTTAGTGGAAAATGTTTCTGACATACAATTGTTTCCCGCAGTCTGTATGTTCTGTCGTGCTTATATGTCAAAACTATCCTTTTTCTGGATGAATGTACGGTATGAGGGGATGTTACTTTTCTAGTTTGGCATCACTTCGTTTTGTATAAGTTTGGCTGGAGTGGGCCTTTAACTAGCTAGGAAGAGACATAGAGGAAGAGGACTCTTGTGCATCTTTTCCCCACACATAGAGGAAGAGGACACTTGTGTGTCTTATCCCCATGCACAGAGAGGACGATGATGAGGGAAGAATCCATCGGTATGGTGTTCTCCAGAGGCAAAAAATACAGGATGGATTACTTTAGTTTAACTCATGTCTTATAAGTAGTAATTGTTCAGATGTGTTGTTTGCAGATATTAGAATTATTAAAGTAACCTGGAAATACATTTTTCTCTGAAACTTCCTGTTCAGCACACTTACACTAAAATCTCCCGCTGTGCCCATAACTGTGTAAAAACTGCTCATTGCAATTTTGGGAATGAGAAAGAACTCTTCAAGAACAGTTTGGCCAGTTAATTTTCACAGTTGCTGCACTCACCAAACTATTATGCTGAAAATGAATACTTGCGTTAAATTGTAAGCCAGAGTAAGGGAGAAATGTTGACAGAACCCCAACCTTGGTCTTGTGGAAAATAAATATTCATGTTGTTTTTGTGATGCAAATCTCTTAATCCATCCAAGAAAACATTTTAACAGTGATGACTTTGGTTATGCACATTGTATGACCACCTGCTGCATATTAGATGAAAACCATTTGCAGTTAAAGAAGCAATGATATCTTAACTGTGTGCAGCTATGGTGAGCAGAACTGGAGAAACCTCTTCCATGAGAAACTGAGTTCTCTGGTCTGTGTTGCAGGGTCAAACGGTGTGAAATATTAATGCGGTACCCATGCTATATGGCACACTGGCTAATACAGCCCCAGCTGTCTATTGATTGTCTCGATGGAGCTTAGAGAAACATAATGGGGAACGGAGAGCACACTGGCATCTGGCTGTGGTAATGATGCTGGTGATAGGGATGCTGCATTTTTGGACATGCTGTTTCATTCTTAACACTACTGAAATTAGGTTCTGTGTATTATCTAGACGTAGCTGAAGCACATCAACGGTTGGTCTCTATATGTCTATATAATGCCTTACAATCTTAAACGTTATGCATTACAAGACCTTGTGAGAGTTTCTCTCTAAAACACGGCAATAGGTATTTGAGAAAGAAAAATGAACCCCAGGGAAAATGTGCAGTGGGAGGTAGCAGGCACTCACAAGTCAATGGGCCTTAAATGGCTGCTTTATAAATGCCTGTCACACATGATCAGTCCCTCTTCTTGGGTCTTATTCCCTTGTAAAACTGCCCTTCCCGTCTTTTACCAATCTTCAACCTAAAATGCCAGCTAAGGTCTTCTACATATTTTAATGTGCTGTAACAGGTCAGGCAATGGTGCTGTAGTGGCAGTCCTGCAGACTTTTGTGCTCTGAGAGAAAGTGAGATTAAGAAAGGGAAGTGAACGAAAGCAAAAAAAACTTGAAGCATATCTGGCTTTCTGCACTGCTACGCTGTTGCTTGAGACAATTACTAAAACTGGCAGGAATCCCCAGCGCTTGGAGTAGACATCATTCAGCGCCACTGTCCCACTCCTTTGCTGCTGATTGCAGAACATAGCTCTGAAGTCTGAACTAAAAATAGGCTGTAAGAGGAGGACAGCATATCTGAATTCTAATGAATGTAACTGAGGAAAGGGAGTAGATGTTTGTTTGCTCTGCAGAAACTAAGGTGACTTGCAGAACTCAAGGCAATAACTCACTGCTCACATTTTAGGGAGTCCTCTGTAAACAGCTGGATATGTATGGAAACAAATCACACGTACCCTTCCACATGGTCTTAAGGGCAGTGTTGATTCAAACTAAAAACTACTTGTTTCCAAGGCCTTCAACACCTCATTAGACCTTCCTGTACACATTTTATCATTTTGTAGAAAATAGAAAACATGACAAATACTTTGCAGTTTGGTTTGTAGGTTGATCTTCATTTTCTCCATATTATGAATTGGCATTTATTCCGTTACTTGATTATGTATCGTAAACCCAATTACTAGGTGCCATTTCCTCAAATGCAACCATGACAAGTACAGTAGAAAAGGGGACAATTACTATATAAATATAATAAATCGATTGATTGCTCTGTTTTGTAGGAGTATGTTTATAGATACCCGCTGACAAGGCAGTTTGCACACAGCTTGAAGTTTGCTAGAAACCTTCAAAATACGTTCATAGACAGCTTAGATATATTTTTATATGTGTTTATTCAGAGATTCATAAGATACAGCTGTAATACTATATACAAGTACGAGACTAAGTACTTGTCTATCGATGCTGACAGAAATGTTGTTAAACATTGTAACACTATTGAGCTATTGACAGCATGTTTCTGGGAGGCAATACAAGTATTGAAATTGCATGTGTGCACATTTTAGGCAAGTGCCACCTATACAGCTGCAGAATATGCAGAAGTAGCAGTTGTGCTTGTTTTCCTCAAAATATTGACTATTCATTAATTCAGTTGTAACTGTTGAGTAATGGCTTCCCAATATCCTCTCTGTTAGTGAACTAGAATGCCAGTGTTAAAGTGGCTAATTGCAGTTCAGTCAGACAGCAGTGGTGAACAGGCCTTGTCTGCAGTGCTGGGTCATTAGAACAGCTGCACAGTCACACACTGCAGCTGGAGGTAGATGCTGCTTTTGCAGCTGCTTAGGTGGACCTTCCATGGAGACAGGGAGATCAGCCAGGTTCAGCAAGGTGAGTAAGCACTGCCATCAATTCAACCAGCTACCCCTAACTGTCTGGCAGGAACATTGTCTGTGACATTAGCTACCTGATCCTGCAGCCAGCTACTAAGCAGCTAAAGTTTATATACTAAATATTTATCAAGGGTAGATTTTGGGCCACCATTGTTAAATGGATGTAAATTTAGTAATTAGTGACAAAGAGACTTTGGCCTAAATTCCACAATCTAAAAACGTGGCAACGATCTAACCATTTGGTCATTTTTTAAACAGGGAATTATCATTAAACATTAAATGAAAATTGTGTATTCATATTCATGTTAAAATGTACATTGAGTCTTTTGATGTTGTACAAGTGCAAAAATGTAAATGTTGGGGTATTTAGTATGGGGTACTCTGAGAGCTAACTATGATTGAAATGGTAGTTGACAGTACTAAGAGTGTAAGGCAACAGATTGTAGCTCTTCCTGTTGCCCACTTAATGGCTTGTTAAATAAGCCTTTCTACAGTTACTGCTCTTGTAAAACAATTGAATGTACTTATGTTCTTTGCTCCCTAAACCCCTTTGGATAAGACCGTCTGCTCAGTGAATGTAATGTAATCCACATTGGTAAGAGAAAACTGACACTTGTTTCCGGAAACTTAAGTCATTGAAGCCTCGGTGAGTGCATTGCAGTTGTATCATTTAGCAAGACACTTGCCTTGAGCCTCTGTTAATGCTCAGATTTATAAATTCATGTGAACAGTACCCCTAGCTTAACATTTATTTTAATGCATTTATATGTAGATGTAGTTTGCATGGATACATTTACTTGTATATGTCACCCTGGATAAGGGTACCTAATAATTAATACAATATATAACTCGACTGACTTGGCTTTTTTATGGATGAAAAGCTTATATTGCATTGCATCTGTTGTTTTCTGCATTTTTGCAGGTGTTGCAGTGCCGTTAAATCTGGCATTGAGTGACACCCTGAGATAATATGCTGTTGAAACAACAGATCTCAGTGCTCTGACACTACTGTCAATGTGACGGAGCAGAGGCCACACCAACGGAAGGGAGGTCACAGCAAAGAAAAGCTTCCCCATGAAGGGACACGACAGCTGTCACCTCAGGGCGAACTCCACGATCGACAGAGCTGGTGTCAAGGAGTTTGAGTTATTCACTGAGCACGCACGGCTCGGCTTGTGCGTTGGCCCCACCCTGATGTACTGCGATGTAAACACTGTAGAGAAGCTTGCAGCGTCACGTGGATCATGAATAGATTTGTCACACCGTAGCATTCAGCACGCTGTGACCCCTGAGTCTCTGCCCATGCTTCTGTCAGGCGGAACGGAGTGATCGTCACCCCCTCCTCCCCCACATCAGTGCCTGTCTCTGATAGTCATTATTAATCTGTAATTAAATTTACTGTGCCCCATGAGGGAGGTCACACTGGGCTGTTTTCAAGGTTTGGCCACTGGGCCTGAACGTGACAGTGATATAATGTGTGCACGCAATGACAAAAGAGTCGATTGATAAAGTCCTCTCTCCCTCTGCCTCTCTTTCTCCTCCGTTCCTCCCATTCCTTTTCACTCCCAAAACTGTCTGATAATTACCCTGTGGTGTGCTGGTATCAAAGAACGATGACTCTGTGGCACTAATTGGTCTATTTAATCTGTCTGCTGTTGAAATACAGACCCAGCTCATGTGAGTGATTGTTGGATTTTCGTTTTTCTAACCCACCTTTTTAACACGGATGTTAACATAGATGTTCTATTGCAGTTTGTGCAGTAAAGCATGAGGATCAGTTTATTTCTCATAGTTGATTTGCATAATAAATTTTGTCAAAAATGATGAATGTGTTTGACTCAATTAAATGAGAGTCACCTGATACCTATATCTACACTGTTACAGTGTACTTTTCCTAAAGGCTTTTTAATTGGTACTCCAGTCAGGACTAATTTGAGACACAGTCATTGACATACTGTAATCATACTGTAAAATCACTGTAAAATTTACAGGAGAACCTCAGAGATTCAAACACATTGGGAAAGGAGTCATTTGTAACTCTGAAAGTGCCATAACTCAAATTGCGAATCCTCAATACACTAATTTTAAGAGTTTAAATCCTATTGATCAAGTTGTTGCTTATACAATTGTCAACATATTTCTAAATCAGCTGCTTTCATCTTGTGGCTACCAACAATCACACCATTAGTATGAATTCCTATTAACTAATGCTGCCACACATCTTGAGTATAAAAAAGCCTGGTGCCCTGGGCTTTCAAAAACATTCAACGTATAGTACACTCCAATTTTGTGTCAAACTAAATTAATCTTATCTGTGATACATCTGAAATGTTTACATGGCTTTGTGTGTACTGTAACCATCTTTCCTAAAGGCCAGTGTTAGAAACACTGTTAAACAGTGGGCTATTTTTATGAGACAAGGAAGGAAGACAAGTAAGGAAGGAGACAAGGCACTGAAAGTGTGCCATCTTCTTGAAGTGCCTATGGTCACCTCTTTCTAATGTCATTCCTTGTGGGCTTTCATAGGTTACAGACCTATAGGGAATGAGTTCCTGAGTCTCTGTGCTGGATGCACGCACTTTTAGGGTTCTCCACCATTTTTCACTGTGTAGTCCATCATGGCCTTCATGTTGTCATCCAACTAATTGTGACTGCAGGGTTTAGGAACAGGACTTCTTCCTGTAGTTATCACGCTGTAGGAACATGGCTTCCTGCTGTAGTTCTCAAGCTGCAGGAAAAGGGCTTCCTGCTGTAGTTCTCAAGCTGCAGGTAAAGGGCTTCCTGGTGTAGTTCTCAAGCTGCAGGAACAGGGCTTCTTGCTGTAGTTCTCACACAGCAGGAACAGGCCTTCCTGCTGTAGTTCTCATGCTACAGGAACAGGGCTTCCTGCTGTAGTTCTCACACTGCAGGAACAGGGCTTTCAGCTGTAGTTCTCACGCTGCAGGAACAGGCCTTCCAGCTGTAGTTCTCAAGCTGCAGGAACAGGGCTTTCAGCTGTAGTTCTCACGCTGCAGGAAAAAGGCTTCCAGCTGTAGTTCTCAAGCTGCAGGAACAGGGCTTCCTGCTGTAGTTCTCATACTGCAGGAACATGGCTTCTTGCTGTAGTTCTCAAGCTGCAGGAAAAGGGCCTCCAGCTGTAGTTTTCAATCTGCAGAAACAGGCCTTCCTGCTGTAGTTCTCAAGCTGCAGAAACAGGCCTTCCTGCTGTAGTTCTCATGCCGCAGGAACAGGGCTTTCAGCTGTAGTTCTCACGCTGCAGGAAAAAGGCTTCCAGCTGTAGTTCTCAAGCTGCAGGAAGAGGGCTTCCAGCTGCAGTTTTCAAGATGCAGGAACAAGCCTTCCAGCTGTAGTTCCCAAGCTGCAGGAAAAGGGCTTCCAGCTGTAGTTCTCACACTGCAAGAAAAGGGCTTCCTGCTGTAGTTTTCACGCTGCAGGAACAGGCCTTCCTGCTGTAGTTCTCACGCTGCAGGAAAAGGGCTTCCTGCTGTAGTTCTCACGCTGCAGGAAAAGGGCTTCCTGCTGTAGTTCTCAAGCTGCAGGAAAAGGGCTTCCTGCTGTAGTTCTCACGTTGCAGGAAAAGGGCTTCCTGCTGTAGTTCTCAAGCTGCAGGAACAGGGCTTCCAGCTGTAGTTCTCACGCTGCTGGAAAAGGGCTTCCAGCTGTAGTTCTCAAGCTGCAGGAACAGGGCTTCCAGCAGTAGTTCTCACACTGCAGGCACAGAGCTTCCAGCTGTAGTTCTCACGCTGCAGGAACAGGGCTTCCTGCTGTAGTTCTCAAGCTGCAGGAAAAGGGCTTCCTGCTGTAGTTCTCACGTTGCAGGAAAAGGGCTTCCTGCTGTAGTTCTCAAGCTGCAGGAACAGGGCTTCCAGCTGTAGTTCTCACGCTGCTGGAAAAGGGCTTCCAGCTGTAGTTCTCAAGCTGCAGGAACAGGGCTTCCAGCAGTAGTTCTCACACTGCAGGCACAGAGCTTCCAGCTGTAGTTCTCACGCTGCAGGAACAGGGCTTCCTGCTGTAGTTCTCACGCGCTACCCAAGGAATTTGTGTGCTGAAAGGGCATTTCATAACAGTTCTGTCATACCTGTGAAGCCTGTTAGGGTTGGTGTGGGTGATACAATGCATCTGACTTGAAATCCTGACTGGAATCATGCTCAAGACTTTGCCATACATTTTACATGCATTCCAGTTCCACGGTGACGCAAGCCAGAGCATAGCGATAGGAGCAATCTATGGCTGATAACTGGCAGGCATCTCAGACTTTTCCTCTGTAAGAAGTTCGCAAGCTCTCATTTAATTTTCCTGTGACGCAACTATACGTTAATTAAGAAAGTTGTCTTTTCCAGGCAGTCTGAAGGAATTAGGGTGATTTTCCTTCTGTCCCCTGAACAGTAGGCCTCATTCTGTCTCCATATAAGATCAGAGAGTGAGCCAGTGTCTTGGTCTCGTAGCATTGTGTCATTGCTCATTAGAGTGCTTATTAACTAGAAGAAAAAATAGGACAGTATTTCATTTTCTGGTGTTCAGCCGCTCCCCAGAATTAAGAGCTGGTTTTTAATTTATCATTCTCTAAGACTAGCGATGCCTTGAATTTTTAAAGTTTGTTTTTGTCATTTTTACATATGGGGAAACTTGTTTTTTCAATGGTACTTCCGTAGTACTTGGTCAAAGTTAAATATAGTTTTCAGGAGTTTCACCCTGACAAAGGCCATAGGCAATAATACTTTAGCTGAAGACGACGTGTAAGACTTTCTCTCTCATTCACAGCACGCTATTTTTCATTGCACTCCAATTCAAATGTTCTCTGTTAATTAAATTTATTTTTTCTCTGCTAATTTAAATGTGCTTTCCTCAGTTTCTACAGTATTAATGTTGTTTTCATGTCTTACTTTTGCTCCTTGACATAACCAAAATGAAAATTCAGTATTTCAGAACCAAAATGAAATTTTTAATGTGATTATTTAGTGTCCACTCTGAAAGGGAAGCAGTGGATGATGTACCCGCAGCACAGAATTCAGTATTGAACGGCGTTCAGCTAGGAATGGAAAATGTAATGATGCACGGCGTTGTGCTGCAGTGCACGGCAGGATTGGATGGCTTATGTAAGGAGTCAGAGGTGAACCAGGGGACATTACCCTCTGTGGTTGAGTGACATGGGGTAAATAAGGGATTGCCTTTGTCAGTACATGGTGAAAGACGTCCCTTGAATGGGAAGGATGTGCTCCGTCTGCCTTGGACGTGAGGCAGTTTGCTTTTGTTTCAGGTTTATGAAAATGAGACGTTTTGGACAGGCTTATGGTGAAGACACACTGGCAGCAGCGACGCTTGGTGGTGAGGCCACCTCCATTCATTTTGAATGGGAACAGGCAAAACGCTTACATGGGACACGATGAGATTGCAGGGCGGCGTGAAGAAGTTGACATCAGTGAACTTTGACCCCGCTGCTCGAGAACGTCGCCTACTGGTAACCAATCAGATTTCACAACATCGTATTTTGTTTTCATTGTATTTACATGAATTAAAATGAAGGAGAAACTTTCCCTGTTGCAAGCTTCCCTGGAATTTATGACCCTGCTCTTCCACTTTACAGGGATAGTGACAGAAGAAACAGTACCTGGGAGAATGTGGCAGACATCAGCTGCATTTCTTTTGTGCAAATATTAATATGTGTAAATATGAATTACATTAATGTAGCCTGATGTACAATAACAAGGTTTTCAACTTCACTGGATATTTGACCTAGCTAGTCTGTCATTATCCCTGCTGCATCATATAATGTAATTAGCCTACAACATTCATCAGAAAACCAATTAATAAAATAAATAATTAATAATTTATTTAATTAAAAAATAAATTAATTAATAATACAAATAAATAAGGCAGTTATGTGACACCATAAGATATTTGTAGCATGACAGTCAATTTGTGAAACAGAAAGATGCCTGGGAGAATTAATCCGAATGAAACATAGCTGGCGCTTATTAACATTCCAGCTGTTAACGTGATCACAAGAAAAAGGCTTTAAAGTAGTTGCTGTCACCATCCAAAACAGTGATATTACAAATGAATGTCTTTATAATGTGCTATTTTACTTTTTCCACGGTAGTGAATAAAATATGGCTAGTCCTAAGTGATGAGTGTACTAGAGGACACGCCCACAAGCGTTGGGTAGTGCCAGTATGTCTTCACCATTAGTGTTCACTATAAGGCATAGGGTTCTTTAACAGGTGTAAGGTTCATTAACAGAGGTATGGTTCATTAGCAGGTTTAAGGTTCATTAACAGGCTTAGGGTTTGTTAACAGGTGTAGGGTTCATAAGCAGGTATGTAGTTCAGTAGCAGGTATAGGGCTGATATAGAGCAGGTGTAAAGTTCATAAACAGGCGTATGCAGAGAGCTGCTAGTCTCATAATCAGGCCCTTATTCTGAAAATCGTAACCACAGGGATAAGTACTAGTATGCCTTCCTGTACATATTTCCAATTCTCAGGATGCCTGGAGATTTCCAGACTCATTTTTGTGTTCAGTAATTTACCTCCCACTCGCAGTTTAAAACAGTCCCATTTGTCTTGCGGCCTAATGCCACCAGTCGGCTTTGCAAAACCTCTGCTGGGTCCCCATTCATCAACTGGGGGACGCCACGGGGATCCTGCAAATTAGCGGCTGAGTTATGAACCCCGGGGCTCGGGGGACTAATGAAAAGGGAATTGTTTTTTAAACCCGTCCCGTTCGTTAACAGCTCAAGACCCTCTGTTTTCTGTCAACACAAACTGGCTCCTCTACCTGTTTTAGGGTTCTTTCCAATCCACCCTGAATGACTACAGTAGGGGAATTCTCTGTCAGAAACCATGATTCATGCCAGCACATATCAGCTTGCAGCTTTGCGACTCTGCTGAGGTTCTGACATTGATGTTGATTATCTCTATAGTTGAGCCCAGGGGACTGTCAGTGACATGCCCTATAACAGGGATTTAGATACAGGCCATGGTATCATGTGTAAACATCAGAATGCCAGTGCTGAATGCATATCTGTCAAAGGAAATGTGCAATAGGTGTTAGATCTGAAAAAAATGGGCTCTGGAGAGACAATAAATAATCTGTAATGTAGTCCTATAATTGGATTGATCATTACAAAGGAGGAGTCAGGCACTTAGCAGGAGTGAGAGACTGGTGATCATGTAAGGACTGGGCCTAGCAGGGACTGCCACTCATGGGAGGGAGGGAGGATAGAGGCACATGTGGGCTGCTGGGGGCTGGACCCACTGCTTTCATCCCTCATCAGTGACATCACCAGCAGAAGACCCCTCTCACCCTCTTGCCAGTGTTGTGCTAAGCTCTGTATGACCCCTGGGCCCAGTCTCCTCCTGTGAGAGGCATGCCGGGGGGACAGAAGCTATTGTTTAAGCTGTGAAAGACAGGATTTTATCTCTCTCTGTTGGTGACATTGAGTGCCAAACCTGAACCCTCAGTAGGTCTCTATATGCACAGCTATTCCCCTATGCATGATGAAATTACGTTTTACTGTTTCTGTCCCCATTGTCAGTCTGTGGTGGCGCTGCACTCTCAGTTTTCTCAGGAATCTATGCTTGGGAAGCAACCAGCTAAGGGAGGAAAGGACTCATTCATTGGCTACATCTCCCAGCAGAGATTTTAGACACTAGTAAACCATAGATGGCCCTGTACCCAGGTCAGTGTGACCAAAAATGTTTCCCTCTACTGGCATAATAGCATGATAGGCGAATAGCATGATTGGAACATGTATTCATGTGCCACAAAAATTGTAAGTATTTTTAGCCAGCCAGCTATATCAACTTTCAGTCAAATGCAGAAACCTAAATATATTAGAACCCATATTTGTTGTGAGCATTGACTGTGATGAGCGTGAATCTAATTTGTATCTAAATTCCTACAAAAGGCAGTTATGAAATGGAAGTAAAATAGGAAGATACAGAAACACAAAGCCAGAGCTTGTGCCTGTGCTCTCTCCCCAGGTAGTTATAGTGAACATTACCTACTGAAAAACATCAAGCCATCTGGGGTCCTGCCTGAGAGATGCTTACAGAGGCCGCCATTTCCATTTAAAGTGAAAATGGAAAGAGACAGACTGGGGGCTCTGCATAGATCTCCATAGAGAAAGGGAGCAATTTGAATAGATGGAGACATGAGAAAGAAAAAAGAACCTTGGAAGACAAAGGTTGAAAAAGCAAAGTTCTTTTTTCTTTTGCTTCCAAGAAGATAAACGTAAATTTCATTGCTTTGTGATTTTCCTGTAAAATTGTGCCGCCTCCCACATTCCTGTACAGCCGAGTCATTCGGCTCTGCTCTGGTTCTGCGGCATCTGAGCACAGCCAGTTTTCATTCTGTATCAAAAAACACAAACACAGCCTTCAAAGGCATGAGGAGCTATAGTATTACAGTCAAGTCAATGATCACTGGAATCCAGACTGAAATGAACAGCCCCCCACCCCCCCCGACACTTATTGGAGTATAGAGACTACTGCTTTGCTTTGAAATTTTGCTTTTATTGCCTGTGCAGTGTAGCAAAAATCTGCCCTTCAGTTTCACTGTCAGAGCCACTACTTGCTTTAAATAAATGTGGTTTAACTGTCGCTCCTTTGAAGGGTCATATTTGTTCATTGTGGTTCTCATTCCTTGCCCGGGAGGGCTACAGTGTATTCTGCGTTTTGTTTTCACCTGACATTCCACAAAAGTTCAGACCCAAGAAACAAAGGGCTTCATTTGCAAAACTTGGCAAAATTTCTAGCTAATCAGTTACATACACCAATTACATTAAAATGTTAGTCAATTAAAAGCAGACTGGCCCAAGAATTGTATTTACAGGAACATGTAACAACTCCACCATGAAACCATGATTTCTGTTAACTTGGACGAAATAAAAGAGAAATGATCTGATATCATGTATTATAATGCAATAAATAAATTTCTTTCTGTGTTTTGTGCATTGCATCTCAGTTTTAAGTCAATGAAATTTAAATTCTTAGAGTTGATGTATATGAAATTTAATTCACTGCTGATGCCCTGCCCTTATAGCAATATGTGCCCAGTCAATTGCAGGAATTGCAGGACGAGTCTTCGCTGCAAATTTTTTTTTTTTTTAAACTTTATTGACAAATATGACGTCATGACGAATATGTTGCTTTTTTCCCCAAACTGCAGCTGCAACACTAATTGCACTCTGCACATGTTGTTGGAGGATATTGAAATCAGTGTGCACTCTATAGACACTATAGACACCTGGCCTGACCAGGAGTGGCCGCTAGAAAGCAATGAGACCAACAAATTTAACTGGGCTAATTGATGCGTTTTCAAAGTTGGACCTCAGTTCACCAGCAGTGTAGGGGAATGTGCTGCACCTTGTGTTCAGCACCATCAGCACTCTAGATATGATATAGCCTAATGAGGGCTGGGATATACCCAACCTGTCTGCTATCTTACATTGAAAGGTCCTCGTTGCCAAAGGCAGGCAGCACTCCAGTGCTGTCCTAATGCAGCACAAAGGCCCAAGAGCACAGCTTGTGTAAAACAAAAAAGGATCATGAGATAGACAGCCATCGTTGGCAAAAACAATTCCACACAGTCCTTAAAGACATGTTTTTGTTGCACGACACGCTTCATGCTAATTGGTGTATGTTTGTTCTCTGGAGTGTGAGTTCAGTGTTAAATCAGCTGTTGTAATTGGTCATTAAGTGCTCGGTAACAGCACAAACCTGCATGAGTTGGGGCACTCTAGAGGCTACCATAGTAAAGGCATGGTGCAGTAGCTGTTAGCAGCCCCGGCCGGAGGTTTGCATTGTCATGGCAGTAATGGGCCCAGCCCTGCTAGGGTAAGACAGGGGGGAAAGCTGTCCATGGACCCATCCCTGTCCTGCAGCCACCCCTGCCAACATAGGCTCCTCCAGCAATGCCTGCAGTATGTGAGGGGTGAGGAATCTGCAGTTTGAAAAGTGACAAGCTTGATAAAACATGAATGAGAGGAAATCACCATAGTGGGGTTGATAAGCTTAGCTTAGGGGCAAAACAAGGGAAGGAAAAAGTTATTACACGCCATAGCCCTCCAGCGCCAGTAAGAAGGACCAATAGTTTAATTTGTACAGCTAAACACTGTAATGTGAAATATGAGCATTTTATCTGTTGTGGTTTCTGTTCAAATGTAGTTATTCATAATAAATGTACATCCAGAGACAAGAGGGCTGGTCAGAATAATTTTTCTTTATAAAAACTAAAGGCATCAAATGTATGAGATGTCAGGGCTGGAACAAAGCAGTAAGATAAATAATTCTCATATATAAATATCAGCATGCACAATACAAACATAAAAAGCAAGGGCTATGAGTAGAAAAACAGACATCTAGCTGGACTGACATGAATTGCAAGCTTGGAGTTATACCCTCTAATGGTGGATTTTTATGTCCATGGAAGTCATAGTGGAGTTTGAGCCAGTATCTACTGTATCACACAATCCATTGTATCATAAAATATAGGCAAAATGAACCATCTTCCAACACCCACATGGACAGACTGAGACAAAAATGTGCACACATGAATTTAGAGCAAAGGAAGCTCTTTCTTTTGAAAGGCTTTAATGTGTCATGAATCACGCCCACTTGCCAATATAAACCCCAAACACAACCCCGAAAATAACTGATGACCAAACTCAGATTTAAAGTGATAAAAGCTTAGTTAAGTGATCTGGGATCAGCTCCAGCCCATGGTGACCCCAGGATCAGCTCCAGCTCACGGTGACCCCAGCATCAGCTCCAGCTAATGGTGACCCCAGAATCAGCTCCAGCTCACAGTGACCCTAGGATCAGCTCCAGCTCACGGTGACCCCAGGATCAGCTCCAGCTCATTGTGACCCCAGGATCAGCTCCAGCTAATGGTGACCCCAGAATCAGCTCCAGCTCACAGTGACTCCAGGATCAGCTCCAGCCCACGGTGAACCAGGATCAGCTCCAGCTCACGGTGAACCCAGGATCAGCTCCAGCTCATTGTGACCCCAGGATCAGCTCCAGCTCACGGTGACCCAGGATCAGCTCCAGCTCACGGTGACCCCAGGATCAGCTCCAGCTCACGGTGACCCAGGATCAGTTCCAGCTCATGGTGACCCCAGGATCAGCTCCAGCTTATGGTTGCATCAAGCTGACTTTGCGTCTGCTGTCCTGGGACAGGACAAAATACATTGGGAGCAGAATCAATCAGGCAATCCCAGTGCGGCGTCCTGGCCTTGTCTGCCACTCCATACACAGTGATGATGTAATTGTGTTTGGGGAGGCTGTGATGGCCCAGGTCAGGGGGATGCTGTCCCAAAGCATGTGTCCCTACCCAGTCAGTTGTGTGGGGGGTGGGGTGGGGGAATTAGGGAGCTGTGAGAGAAGCTGTAAAATGATTTACTGTGTTCTTACAGTAGGAGACTGAGACAGGAGGCAGTGGATAAACAGAATAGGAGGGGAATCTTTATGTTTCAATATAATTTATTTTCAAAGACCCTCAGATATGGGAGCACTACATCAGCACTGACCCTGGGGATGGTACATTCTGTGACGACAGGAAATCTATAATGTGCAGCTGAAAAAGCACACAGTACTGGGCTCATGTGTTGGGTCCCTCAGCAGGACCCAGCTGGAGACGAAGGGGACAAACACACAATGTGCTCTTCCATTACACTGGCACTGGGGAGTCCATCAGACAGTCTGACTCTCTCTATATCTCTCTGTCTGTCTGCATCTTTCTGAACTGAGGAAGATTTACATTGCACTAAGTCTCATACATATTCAGTACTCACCAACCTTTTCAGAAAAATGGGTTCAAATTGAGACATCTGCAAATTATAGTATTGAATAATATGTAATACAGTGTCATTGAATAACAGTGCCATATAATGAAGTAATGTGTATTATTATTATTATTATTATTATTATTATCAGCAGCACATGGACAGAACAAAATGCACATGTGCAGGAAAGCACAGTGGTATGGCCTGTAGTGTGACTGCCTCTAAACTCTATTACTCCTAAGGAACATGTTTTGCTTAGGATGTCAAATTTTTGACATTTAAACATATTGATATAGCACAGATATAACCTTTTTAAGATTTCCATTTGGGACTGATTGTTTACTCTTAAGATAGCAGCCCTATAAATTGTGTGGCACTACAAAACAGAATCTCCACTAACCAGATGCATGTGGATTTTCTTCCATGTTAAAGGTTGTGGTTATTTGACTATTATAACCATTTGAAAAGTTGAACAAACACCAGCAGAATAGAGTGTGTGGTCTCTTTAATGTAAAGCTCCTGTTCTGTCTTCCTTAAACAGAAAAATGCCAGTATTTCAGAATTTAGAAAGAAGAAGATACTGCCATGAGCCAAAGGTGTTAAACTATGCAACTCTGCTCTTCTTCATTCCAACAGCTTCAGCTGTCTCACTATGTCAAACTTTTAGGCTAGAGATAACTTTGCTTGGTTGCCAACTGCTTGACCTTCATCCCTGATGTAATGACAATGAGTAAGGTAGCAAGCTTAGACGCTATAAAAGCTAAGCCCAATGGTCGCTTTGGGTACAGTTCATATTTGTGTCCATATTAGCATCTGCAGTTGAGACTTCTGTTTCTCTGTTTTGTGTCTACTGTTTAGAGCATTGTGTCAGTTTTTCAAAAAAGGTTGCCATCAAGCTCTCTCTGTTTTCTCTCTCTTTTGTTACTTGGCCCATTCTTCAGCTTTTGTCTCTAATAGATATAGTCCTGATTTTAAATCATACCAAGGTAAATGCTAGCGACATTTTCAGGCTTTTGAAGCCTTAAAAAAGCTTCAGTACATGGCCATGCTACTGAACGGTGGGTATAAGTTGAATTTTAGAATAGAGGAACCGTGGTGTTCACTTCATGGTTCAGTTCTCTGTACTTCACTATTCTCTGTCTCTGCTCTCTCCTGTCTGTGCTCACACTAGTTAATCCTACTCATATTTCAAACTGGACTATTATTATTTCTGGTTATCTGTCAAATAAATCCCAAACATGTACTCAAACATTGTGGAATGTTACCTACTGGAGGATCAGTAGTATACCACTGTTAGTAGAGAAAGGAAATGCTCTGAATGTATAATCAAGAAATCACAAAGCACAACCTAATACCTAGGCCTGTATTCTGAATAATTCTGAATAAGTTCATAAAAATAATGTCTAACTGGCAAAACGTCAATGTCAGTTCTATCATGTGGATGTTGTGAGAGTTAAAACTCTTTTCAAAATGGCGCTTGAGGCTGATTTGCTTACATGGCCGTCGGCGCTCAGTCCAATATACTGGACAGGAACAGAAAATCTGGCAAAGGAAACATGAGAACATGAGCCAAGCTGTCATACTTTCTAACTCATAAAATGGGAATTTGCTGTGTGGAATCTGTCCAAGGCTGTGTTCTATTTCATGCTCACTCTCGCCCCCTCTGTTGGCACCTGGCCATAGCAGTATAGACACCCCCCCCCCCCGCCACTGCACCCGAGGGGCCTCCATAACTGAGTTTGAGTGGTTGAGTTCCTCGCTTCGCTGCTCTGAAAATGCCCTGCCCAGGTGGCACTTATGTAACACTCCAGTTGTCTTTCTTTGCGCAACTAATGTTCCATAAATTCACCCGGACGTCATCCGGCAAAAGCCAAGGGCTGAACTACATGTGAATATGATGACTGAAATTGTTTTTATGTTCATTGTTGTGAATTTTTTTTCACAACATCCTTGCACTGCATAAACCTCTAACTATAGTTTTAATGGGTCTCAGTGCACAGCAGGGCCGCAGATGGCAGGGGGGACGGGGGGGATATGTCCCCCAGTTTCATAAGGACTCTGACCCCCCCCCCCCCCCCAGTTTTTATATAAAAAAATATATATGTATATTGTAAAAGCTGAAAAGGTGAGGCCTTTTGCTCACAATTTGGTCCCCCCACTTCAAAAATCTCTCCTGCGCAGTTGGTGCACAGAATGACTGTTCATTATCTGTGTGTTTGTTAGATGACTCAGCTACATGCAAAAGACTATAACGAGTAAAGCAATCTACCCTTCTGAGACTGACTGTTACTGTGGGTAGCAGCTGTATGGAGCCAGTCATACAGTACGTTTGAGTGTTAATTAGAATATGAATCTGGAAGCAGTTGTCAAGCTTAATGTGCTTTGTTTACAATTAGAATTTATACCCACAGAACTGTTTCTGTGCCTTCCCAAGTAAAACATTAAGAGAGAGTAGATGCTAGTGTCTTGTGATGCTCTGTGAGCTATCATGTTTAGAGGAGAAGCCAAATAATTATACTATAAATGAACAATGCCATAGCCTCTACCGCTGTTGGTATTTCCATAATCATGATTATAATTGGTATATACACAAGTTTTTTTAGACAGATAAGGCCAATATTCAAAAGATATGTCTACGTGCAGTTGATTTCTCTTGGTTTTTGTTAGCAGGTGGTGACAAGGTTGCTTTAAGATCCAACCAATCAGCAGTACTGACCTGCAAGTGTGGGTGGGTCCAGTGTACCTATTTGTCCAATCATAAGACCTGAGGCTGAGTGTGCCTGGTGTATTTGTCCAATGGTAAAGCTTCAGGCTGAATGTTCTTGGTGTACCTATTTTTCCAATCAAAAGGCCAGAGGGATGATGCAAGTTGTGCACCCTTCTCCAGGCTGGCATAGCCACATAGGCGTGATGGCTTTTCCAAGAAAATGCTACAGTATATACTTATAACTCAGCCTCTGACAGGTAACTGTCAGCTCAAGCTACCACCCCTCTCAAGTACATCAGATGTGATTAATAACATGAACCCTGGGTGTCATATGACCATGAACATGCTCATACTGTGTCCCTTAGTGGAACACTGTGAAATATCAATTGTGGCAGATGATTTTAGTATTTACGCCACCAGACAACCATTTATACCTCTAGTTGTCTATATGCAGATGACATCAAGGCAAAGGCAACCCTGAATTTAACAACTACACATTAGTTAAAATAGACTTATTCAGTGGAGTAGCATACCTAGCCACAAAATAAAAATATGATGACAAAGGAAAATGTGATTTCATTTGTTTTTCTCCTGCTTGGAGCTATTATGCTTCACACCTTTAATGGCCTGCCTGTCACTATCAATATCAATGTATTTCAAAACTAACAATCTGCAGGTATCAATATTTTTTGGATTACTGTTAAATGGGGAAAAAGAAAACGGTAGGTATTGATGATTGGACTTTTTGTTTCAGATTTGTTTAAGTTTGCATTTGCACAAAAGCTATATTTAATATAGAAATGCTCATAAGATTTTTTGTTGACAGTGCAAAAGTAAGCACAGATGGTTATGACTGCTGAAGTCTTGCTGTAAAATAAGCTCAGTTGTGACATTGTTTTGTGCTTCTTGGGGTATTACCCTGAAATCCTCTCACTGCAAGGAGTTTTAAGACATGCTGTACTTAAACTCAGAATGGGTGTACATGTGTTGTCTCCATCTGGACTAATCAGTTCAGATTGGAAAAAACCTTTGAAACAGGGCAGTGTTTGTGTGGATTTGTCATATTAATATGCTGTGAATGGAGTTCCTCAGATGGTCGACCTCCCTTACCCACTCCTATATTTAATCTCCCGTTACTTAAAAACAACTTTCAGTGAAGAAAAATGTATGACCATAAAATGTAAGCGATGCTTCATTTAAAATATCTCCCATCATTTCAGTATTCCTTATTCAGTTTGTTTATATACATTTTTAAAAAAAAAAATATGTATTAATTGTTTGCTGCATGCCACTTTTGTACACAAGTGGCATTCTACTGCAGATCTTGAGGCTACCTCAGATCTGTTTTATGTTGAATGTGAATACATGTCTGAAGACTCACCTCTTCAGGATGCACCTCTCTCCTTCTCTCCCTAACTCTCCTACTTAGCCATAGTTTTTTGCTGTAGCTACCTGAGGGTTATTGCTTATTACTAATTGTTGTACCAGAGTTATTGTTTAATTGTTTCTTATTTTTTTTCCTTTTTCCCTCAACAGGTCATCCATAGGGTTCAGTCCTTTATAACCCTACTGGCACTTGAGACTTGTACCCTTCCCTAGCACTGATAATCTTGTCCCCAAAGAAATGTACTTTGTGTTGTAAGTCGCTCTGGATAAGAGCATCTGCCAAATGCCTGTAATGTAATGTAATGTAATGTAATGTAATGTCTGCAAATCAGCAACCAGTAGAACACAAACACCACTCCAAAGAACAGTCAATGCCCCCTCAAAAGAACAGTTTGGAGCCGCAGAGCCAGCCATCACAAAATGCATCGCCCATTGCTGTTGGTCTCAGGTCTGCTTATGTTTATTAAATGCAAATAAATAGTTAATTGATATCAGAACCAAAAACAAGATACTTTTACCTGATTGATGGTTCCTTTTAAAGATGTTTAGTATTGGAAAAATATAGATGCTGGCAGGGCATAGCCTGGAATTTTAGGGCTGTTGTGATCCTTGATCCAACATGGGGCTCGGGCAAGGAGCAGATTAAACTATAAAAGAATAGAGGCGATTAAACTTCTTTGATGTTGTCACCTGAGCTGCTTTGCCAGACTGACTGTCATCATCTCTTAGCTTGTCTGAGCTATGATAGATGGCTACAGATTGACTTTTCAGCTTAGTTGCTAGTGGCCGTTCCATCTGAGTGCTTAGTGACTGCTCAAGTTGATAGTGCTGTGCCGTCTTAGAAGATAAATGTTGGGCCTCAGCTTTGAATTTGAGCCAATCTGAAAGATACCGCAAGTTGTAATGGTTGAGGCTGTTAGTCTGAAGCCTGCTCTGTGATTGCAGGTGTTCTACAAAGCTGTCCCTTGAATGTTTTGGAAGTTTGCTGAACAACCTATGTAGATGGCCTGTGGCTATTAGCTCTGTCCCATTTAGGCCCTCAAAGGACATTAGCATTCCAATCAGCAGGTCTACACTGAGTGTGAACCTCTGGAAAGCTTTTGAATCTCCAGCCTTGACATCAGGGGCATTCAGGGCAGCGGCAATTTCCCTTTGCACCAGTTGGTGTGGTTGCCCATATTGACGCTGTAAGGCCTGAATGGCTGCAGTATAAAGCTTTTGGGTAGTGTTGACATGACTGGGCTATCAGCCGAGCTTCATCCAGTTTAAAGTGCTCCAACAATATCCGGTACTTATAATGTTCAGAGAGCTCAGTATGGGGGGTCAGAAGGTAATCCAGAGCCATTTTGAGATCGGTGAACTCTCTTTTACTATAATGTACCAGGTTAGGAAGTGTTGGGACTGAAACTGGTTGTAGCTGTGGCCAGCCCAGAAACTGTGGATAAGTGGGGGTGAAGTTATGCCATGTGGTAGCTGGTATGTTGACTGCGGAAGCACTTTGGTAGGAGAGGGCTGCAGTTGTAGACTGGTGCAACGGCTGTCTAGGCACTGCAGATGAGGGCTGTAACACCGATGGTGCTGGTGGCGCTGCAGGTGAGTGCTGGAACACTGGTGGTGCAGGTGACACAGCAGGTGAGTGCTGGAGCACCGGTGGAGCAGGTGAGACAGCAGGTGAGTGCTGGAACACCGGTGGTGCAGGTGACACAGCAGGTGAGTGCTGGAACACCGGTGGTGCAGGTGACACAGCAGGTGAGTGCTGGAACACCGGTGGTGCAGGTGACGCAGCAGGTGGTCAAGCTGCACAGGCTGTTGTAGATATGATTGATTGTTGGTGGTAGTGACTGCGTCACAGTGTAAGACTCTTTTGCACTCAGGACAGGTGTATGTGATGGCTGAGTCACTGGATATAACTCCACAAGTGATGAGGTCAGTGCAGGTCCTGCTGTAGAAGGAGTACAATGCATGGATGGGAACTACTGTAAAGGGTAGTTTGACTGTTGGGTTTCCCATTAGTTGAGTGTGGGGAACATGGGAGCTATCTGCTATGTAGAGCTTATAGAGCGGTGGGTATCAGGAAGTAGGTGACATAGTAAAACTGATTATCGTGCTATTTTCTGACTGTGTCACATTCAGGTTCTCTTTGTTGGCTATGACAATTTGGTGGTGATGGGAAGCATGATTGGAACCTCACAGCTTCATTCCCAAGTGGCATTGCTGGCTTGGTTGCTTGATACCCATCTGCCCGCATTGTAACCCGTAGTGTCCCCTGACTGCTGTACTACTCCAGAGAAGTGCCCGAGCACAGTGTATAGCATACTGACAGCGCTAACAGACTTGGCCTGTTCACTGGTAGGCTGCAGCAGGATTGTGCTGGCACTTTGTGTGTCCCCCTGCACTCTTGTTAGTGTGCCTAGGGTAACCATAGAGGGTAGCAATGAACTGGGGAGGGCCACCTGGTAGGACTGCAGGTAAGCTGAAAGCTGCCTCCTTTTCACCATTTGCCCTGGAGTCGTGCTGTCTTAGGTTGCTGGAATTCTCTTCTCTGCCATGTCGCCGCAGTGGGTGAAGCTATCCGGCACAAAGGACCAATATTACAAGAATCAAGATGCTAGCTGGGCATAGCCTGGACTTTTAGGGCTGTTGTGATGCTTTATCCACTATGGGGCTCGGGTAAGGAACAGACATGGAGGCAGAGAAACTGTTGAAGGCCTTTTATAGGTTTAATAAAGGGGGGTATTGCCTTGGGGATGAGTAAGGGCATGGGTATGGTGTCTACAAAAGAAATAAATAACACTGGTGTCAGGACATACAAATGCAATAAAATAAATAGATAACTGATTCTAGTTAACGGGTTGCACTTCAATGCATTTCAGAGTAAGCGAAATTATTAAATAATATCACGGTATGTTAGATTACAGTTACAGAGACTAAGGGAAATAGAATGCTACTAGCTAAAGACATTCCATTCACGTTAACTGGCTGTAATCCTTGTATACTCGCAATTTGCGCTAGCCACGTAGCTATTAAACAGGCCAAAAACAGCAACTTTAACTTTCGTTAAATACAAACGGATCAGAATGCTACATTGACATCAATTAGTAATTGAATTATTGCTGAGGATCTTACGTAACTAAATCAAAAGAACAGATATAACATCAGTAATCACAACTTACTTCCATCACAAATGTATACTGGCAGGTAGAAGTGATTCGCTAGCTACCATAGCAACAGGACTTCAACCATAGTACTTAGGGTGTCTTCATGAGTGCCTGCTAATAATTATTGCTATCATTGGGACTTCTGAATATTTAACATGTGCAAATGATTCCGTATAGGATTGGTGTTCATTCACTTCAGCTAGAAAAAAATATATATTTACACCCTAGTGAGAACTTCAATACCTTGGCAAAATATATTTGCAGTCCCCTGTACTGCTCCAATTATAATCTAATATACTCCCATAGTAAGACCATGGCATCTTGTTTCGTTGTCCAGGCATAATGTCAGGACCCAAGTGCTAATTCAGGATGATGGCACATTAAGCTTGTCCGACTCAGTTCTGGTCATTTTGTATGAAGGGATGGTTAGAGTACCTGCAGGCACAGTTGTTAAAGAGGTTGATTTAAGAAGAATGAATTCCTTGTGAATGTGGGCAGGGTTTGCTCACTATTCTATCAGTTCAGCTCCCTTTAATACCAATGTATTTACACTGAGCACAGAGAGCTGCCAATTGCAATGTCTAGTAAAGAGCAAAGCAGAAAGTTATGAGAGGCCTCAAATTAGCCACTGTGGGAAACTGAAATCAATACAGCCTGCTAGTAATGCCTGGTTTCACAATTTTTTTATTTTGTCTGATAGCAACCAATAGACACTTTTATTATTCTTTTGCCTTTATTTTCAAATAACCACTTTGCTCATCCAGATTTGCTCTCTGCTGTAGTGTTGCTGCTTGCATTATGATGTAGCAGGTGATCCTTTGTCAGTTTAGGCTACAGCTTCTACTTCCGATATCTATTACTGTCCACATTTGCAGCCCTTAATGTAGGTACTGAGTACTGATCTGAGTAATTGTAATTGTAAATTAACTTCTAAACCTGCAGTGGATCGCCTGTGCTTCCCAATGCTGAACTCCCCTAAAATATAGCTCTTTCAACCATTCGATTCCTACCCTTAACTACTGACATTTACATTAGTCACATTACTGCCCAAACTGTATTCTTTAGCAATGGTGCTGATACAATTTTTATTGTTTTTTTTTTTTGTGGTGTGTAACTGTTTGCTTGTTGCATTTCAGAATTATTTGCCTCAGAATGAGGTGAAAAAAGTACACAATATTCTTGTGTGTTGGTAGATTTTCTTGCTTGTCCTGTCTGTTCAGTGTTCAAAGGGCACACTAACAACACAACCAAAAGAGCACATAACACACAACATATTTTAGTTAAAAAGTGGTCTGGATGGACTAAAATGCAAATGTGAACTAAAACAAAATTTTGTTCAGTATCCTGCATTTTAGTGACAAACCCTCTATTGTCATGTCTCACTCATGCCTTCAGTACCAGCAAAAGCAATTCAAAACTTGTTAGAGGAAGAATTTTTAGATTTGAAACTGATGAAATTAGCATTTCCACAACTGCTGAGGTTCACTTGTGCCATATATTCACTGAAACAGAACAATCTATGTTACTTCATCAATTAAAAATCTGCCATTTTCCTCACCGTTTTTTAAACTATTTTTAGCCACACTACTGTAAAAATACCTGAAAACACTGGCACCAGAAACAGCCATGTCAGCTCCCTCAAAAGTGACAGTATCTCACTGACTGTCAGTAGATTCAGGCATTGCTAAAACAATGGAGAGACTGTCACGGTCATCTGATGACCTTCTCAAAGAAAACTTACTCAGACTGGGGGAAAATATATTGTCAGCTGTGAGACAGCGCTCTCTTGCATCCTCATCCCCTATGAGTGACCTCAGAGTAGAGGGGTGTGTAAACATGAGCTGCTCCACCACCCCTGAGATTACCTGTACACTTTCGTAATTATTATCATTAATTTAGTGACATATCCTTAAATGACAGTGCTTAACTTTAGAATAGTTTCGTTTCACATGTCTCCCTAACTCACTTTCCACAGAGGTCATTCTGGTACATCTTATCCAGCAACGATAATTGTAATAAAAATAAATTGGGATATTTTGCCACGGTAGCAGATTTTTATAATGCATCTAAAAAAGGACAAGACTGTAAAAACATGCCAACCACTGTTATGAATGGTGACATGTGTCTCTGCACAGACATCAGTAAAACTGCAGGAGAAAGAGGGAAGCAGGATTACTTCAAGCACTTTTGACACCTTATTAAAATAAAATATGTGAAAGACACCTATACGTGCTCACGCATACATCACACTGACATGTACACACAATGGAAAGTCTGCAGAGGAAGAACAAAACTGCTGTGTCTTCTGTACAGAAAAATGAGCCTGTTTCTTGATTTCAACAAGTAGAAATGTGACAGTTGAAGCTCCAGAACAAACCTTTGCATGTCTGGGGTGGGGGTGGGGTGCAGGAGGCCTCCTTAGTGCCTCAGGTGCTTTGTCTACATTAACAGTCTCAGACAGAGCACGTGAGGAGATGGCTTTGATCTCTGCAGAGAAACACAGAACTCAATTAACTGCCACTCGGAACAATGCTGTTTATGAATGATTACTATTCTGTGACACCATTCAGGAACAGAAACCCTGCAATTCTGTGGATCTGCTTTACTGAAGGAAGAACAAAACAACAGAGAAATCTGTCTAAAATTACAAAATAACACAATAACAAAATGTAGACCTGTGGCACATTGCGCATAATGACTTTATTATGACTGAAATGAGAAAGTTGAAGCTCTAGAATAAACCTTTGCACAGATAATATAAGCTGTCATTATTTATTTTACTAGAAATTGGCTAGGTTACTTAGGAAGTAGTGCATGTACTCTTGTGCTCATGCACACACCCACGACATGCATGCACAGAAGAATGCATAGATAGAAAGTATAGATTGTAGTATGATGAAATATCTCTAAAGATACGTCACATATGCCTGTATCAAGATCTATAACTGTTGTCCTGCAGTAGGCAGTACATGCAATTATTTATTCCATTAGCTGTATTCACTTATGAATATGGTGTGTAGTGCTATTGGCAAAATAAGACATAGAACTGATGTACAGTTTATGAAGGGATACAGATCAGACAAGGGAATAAACAGCGCTGTGTCTCTGCCATTGCATTCGCTATGGCTGTGTGTGAGTTGTTGAATAAAATGTAATAAAAAATCACACCTCTGCTGGACTTGGACTCCCTCTGTAAACTATTTAAAGATTTCTCCACAGTGAATGGCAGACATTTTCCTATGGGGCTTTAATAGGTTTGCCTTACAGTCTATTAAAGGATGAGCCTGATTGATTTGAAATACTTGGGTTGTTTGCTTTAAAGAAACTGATATTGACTTAGCAGTTACTCAATCCTTAAATGAGAGTTAAGAGCCATCAGCTTTTGTGCCTGTTGTCATCATAATTGGTATGTTTTTTATGGGTAAAATCACTGAACTTTTTTACTTATTTATAAGAACCATCATTTTCTTTTAACATTCACCCCTGATCACATATGATCTTTCATGACATGTATTTCAAACTTATAAAACCCAATATAATATAAAACAATATAATTGCAGATAACTGCAATTAAAATATTCAAGGGCAAATTTTGACTTACCTGCATAACAAAGTCCAGACTTGACCCTTTAATGTTTAGACTACTGCATATGATGTTTTGACTACTATATATGGTCCTGCTGGTGGCCATGGTAACATTGCCCATTGGGAGGCAAATGGGAGTTTCTATTGAAACATGCACGATTTACTCTTAGGGAATGATGATAGCTGATTATTAATACAGTCCCTCCCTGTGATGGACTGGCATGGCCATGTTTCTGTCATCACATCCTGTGGTTCATGCTCTCTTTGAGAGTGGGCGGGAAGCAGTTGAGAGGAAGCATGTGACAGCCGAGGTGTCCTGGAGCACTCAGTAGAGGGAGGAGATGGACACCCCTGTGGACTCTGCTCACAGACCCACATCCTCAATATAATAACAGCTCCACCTTCAGTCACTGATCTAGGGTAAGGACAGCACCAGGGGGAGTTCTGTGGCCTCAATCAAAAATATCTTGACCTTTAAAAAGTTACTTTTGTGGATACAGGTCTTCCTCTGGGGTTCTTGTTCACTGTGAACACATCTGTACTAAGCATTCACCCTTGTTATACTGGGGACCTGTATGCTCAGTGGAGGAAAACAAGACCATAGTCCAAATACAATGACCTGCTGGTGATTCCCTGTTCTGAACTGTGTGTGTTCGGTTGTAGAGACACATACAATAAATGGAGTGTGACAGTTTTGCATAAATTAGCTTGTGATACTACCACTGTAGCAGAATGAGGAGTGTGGCCTGATGACTACTCATGAGAAGTGAATAATCTGGACAAAACACAGTAGGTATGCTGAATTTCTGAAGGAAATTATGCCAAAAAGGAGGAAGTGGGAGGTAGGAAGCTTGACTTAAAACTAGCATAAAACTGCATGATTTGGTGTGTGCAATTACCTATTTTGTACAGATTTTGACTGGATGTTTCTTCATCAAAATCTGTGTGCCCAGCTGCGTACAGAGAGAATCTTTGCCTTTGGCAAAACATGGTTAGAAATGTGGCATCAACAACTAGAGTCTCTGGCTTTATTCCCAGGTGGCAGACTTTACCCTGTATTAAAGAACTTTCCCTGACTTTTAGACATATCTACCTAATGTCATTGATAACGTAAAAAAAAAAAACAAATAATCAATGGAGGTCTCCCACCCTTTACGCTAAATCACTACTTTATCTGCTTGCCAGATAAATAGTATGCTGTGTTTGGAGATCCAAGCCCATAATCTTGCAGTAAGGCTAAGAGGAGGTACTAATCATGGGGTCATCTGCCCCAAATGACCAGATGAAGAGAGACAATTTCATACCTATTCCCTCATTCTTCGCAGTTCAGCCAAAATGTTCAAGTAGCTGAAAACAAACAAACAAACAAACAAACAAACCGTAATGCATTGGTACCCCCAAGGTCACCACGTATCTCCTTTCTCCTGAACATAACAGAAAGTATGGGCTTTTTCATTGAATACTAATACAGAAGCAATAAAAACTGTGTCTAAGTTGGTGAATTATGTATCCAAAAGCCAAAAGCAAAGAAAAGTCATGTTTTGTATGGTTAAATCTGGTTTCTGCACTCACTGATAAGGCTCTACAGCACAGACATTGGCTTAACATGTCCTGAAAGGTCTGTCATTGGCAGCTTACCATTGCATGTACTGTATGTACTTATTGTGCATGAGATAACTGCTGTGGTGTGTTTTTGTCCCCTTCCTGGCTCAGCTTAGTAAGTTTTTATACCTGCTATAGTCTTTCACAGATCTCCTAAACTGAGACTCACTGTCAGAGAGCCATGGGTGACCCTGGAGAATGGGGAGTATGAGAGTAGAGGGCATAGCCTTCTCTTATGTTAACCTGAGGCTTTTTCCTGCATGGCACAAGTATGGCCATAATTACCACTAATGACACTGAGGTCATCTCCTCTGTATTTTCTCTGAGTAGAAGTGATGAACTGAGAAACAGAACGGGCTACTTGTGAAACCAGAGAGTGATCTTTTCTTTCAACAAAATGTCTTCTTTACTATAACTATTAGTTGTCACTCAGGGATTTTGGCCATGGCCAGTCCTGGTTTTCAAACCCATGACCTCAGGTGTCCCTGGGCAGAATGGATGTTTCAATATGTCTGAGAATACCCAAAGTACAGTTCCAAGTTCATTTACAGAGCTAGATATTGGAGAGTAGTTCAGAAACTGAGTGTGCTGCATGGTTTGTAACTGATGGCTTTTATGAATGAAGCAGAGTGCTAATGGACAAATTTTATTTGTGTTGATGAGGTGGCTTGGGTTCAGTCCACAATATCCTGGAGTGATTAAAGTAAAGGCTCAGTAATGTGAATCCAATACAAATGCAAGCACACCTGAACTTCCAGTAAGTGAGATGTAGGACATACGTTGACTGACTCCAGACATATTTTCATATTTGTTCGGAACATTTTCAGATATTGACTGTTTAACTGGAAACATGAAGCAAAGTCACTTTGAACAAATTTAATATCACTTCCTAATATAAAGTGTTATTGTGTAACCTCATCTTATAAAGTAGTGCCCCCAAATAATAACTGAACGTTGAAACCCTATGGGAAAAATGGCTATAAGAAGAGAAGGCACATAAAGTTATTCAACCATTGTCTCTGTTCTTCAGGTCTTTTTGGTGCAAATTATTTCAGGATTAGAGCATTGAGGGGAGACACACTCATGCACATACATACTAACTCAAATGCTCTGATAGAGCTGCTGGAAGAAGTATGTAGAGAACATTGTCATCATGACATGTAGTGTTATCTCACAACCAAATGGGTATGTAACTGAAAACCTGCTCAATGTTCTGGGAAAATTGTATTCTAGCTGGAAACGATTCATTAGGGAACCATGAGCCTGCAATGTACCATCATATACACTGTCTGAAAGTGATCTTACATTTATTTTACACACTGTCAGTGATCAGAAGCTGTGTATAAAGCATATGACATGTGGCATGAGGTGATGCACACCTTTTTCCATTTAAGCGTTAAAGTACAGTAGTCTTGTGCAGGACATTTTTCACTATAGAAAGTAACCTGTACCTTTTGAACTGGCTTTGATTCAACATTTTTACATGTACTCTGGCTGTGTACCTAAACATATTTGTCTTGAATATTCTCCCCATCAAAGCCTTGCTGTAAATTAGTAATTATTGTTTATGGTCTAAAATGGGTTGCAGCAATGAATTCAGTCTGGTTTAGGTACATTATTGCCACCTTTTTGGACTCTCAAAGATATGTTGAATGGGCCTTGGCCTGAAGGAGGCTTGCAGTCTGAAGAATCAGGTGGCGTAGCGGCGACGTTTGTCTGAAAGAGCAAAAGAAGCGATTCATTAATCTGCATCATGATCCACCCTGAATCGTACGCCCACAAATCATTTGGAACATTTCTGAGAATGCTGGCAGAGAAGTGTTTTTCCTTTCTTTTTCTCTCTCCAGTGGCTCATGCATATTCAGATTACATGTGCAATGCCATAACAATAGACCTGCTGGGACAAAGGCAAATAACACTAGAGTATGTTCAGTACATACTGGAGGGGGAAGCTTCTCCTCTCCATCTGCTGTTGTTGATAAAGGAGAATTGGAAACTGAATGAGGAAACTATTGCTGTGATTGTTTGTGGCACCTAATGCTCCGTGAAGTGTTTTTGTAATACCATCCCGCTTGTGTCGTGCTCTGTATGGACCCCCTCTTTCAGCAAATGTGGTGTTTCGCAATTATCCATATCCCACAGTCCATTGCAGAACGAATCCATTGCAATGTTGAGAAACACGCTTTTCTCTGCTCTAATGCCACTCACTAAGATATGTCTTAAAGTGCCAACCTTTAGAATTGGATTGCTGTTAACCTTGTGTTGACGGCTGAATGTTGTATTCGTTGTAAATGTGTTAATGCACCTGTCCTCAGAAATTCTGGATACATGATTACATAGAGGAGATCTTTAGTGAAGTTCTGAACATTTACCAGGTGGAACATTAAATACATGTATGTAATGGTGATGTAATTACATACTGTATTGTAAAGAATTATTCATCCGTTGAGAATGTTCGGGCCAATACTCTGACTGCGTTAATCACCATCTCTGCGAAGACTAATCTGATCATTCCACCACTCTTACGTAAATAATGTTCACCGCGCTGAGGATAACTTCTGTGCGTTTTTGAGGGTGTGAGGTAATGAAAAGGAACGTTTTCGCAGATGGGGAGAATATGTTCGGCCTATCCCCCTCTCGGCTGGGATTGCCTCAAGCTTGACATCAGGAGAGATGTGAGCCAATCTTCACAGGGGGTGCTAGCCACGATCTCTTCCGCACTGCTGAGCATGTTTAAGCGCCCGGGCGAGAGGAGCTCAGATGCTTGCGTGTCGGTCTGTCCAGCCTTGATTAGGAGATACTGGTTCCGCTTGGAGAGTTCAGGAGAGCCTCACTCCACTGTCAGGTTCAGAGGTCTTTAAAAAAAAAAGCTGCATTCCACAGATCACAGATGGGCTCCTATGCACTGGAGCAGAATGGATTTTTTTCCCATCAACCCTTGGTTCTGACAGATATGACCAGGGAGATTCTGGCAATTAAATGGGAGAAGTCATTTTTCCAGTACAAAACTAGGAAGTGATTATAAATAGGAAGCAATTATAAATCAGCTTTACTCCCTTGATTTGGTGTGTGCATGCCGCTTACTCTTGTGATTCGATAGCTATACCTCAAGAACCCCCAGGTGTTTGAATGTGCAGAGTATCGGTGATTTGTTTGAACTAATCAGAAGACCCTTCTCTCTAGGACAAACAATACTTTGCTGAATTCAGAGTGAAATGTAAAGTATTGATAATACTTTTGGAATTAATAGCTTGGGTCCTGTATAGTACCGTAATGACACCTATAATGGCACCACAATACAATTTTCCCCACAAAACAAGCTATTTTGTGTGACCAGTACATCAACCATTTTTATTTACAATAGCAAACATTTTTAATAATTAACGTACTGGTCCAAAAGTAGTATCAATACTTTACATTTCAGTTTCATTGCGAATAACCATCCAATAATAGGTGCTCTTACGCTATACTGCATTCAGAAATGAATGAATCAGAGTCATAAAATAGTTGAGACTGAGAGTTTATAGTGAACTCTCAGGCCAAAGAGCATTGTATTCAGCTACTCTTTTAACTCCTCCTTACCTCCACATATGTACATACAGTTCATATGCATATGTATAGTAATCATAGTTTCTCCAGCTCATTCACAGTGCATGCCTAAGAACAGGTCACGGGGGCAGTGGATCCAGACACAGGGTTTTAGAATAGAGACCAATGTTCAGTCCCTAAGCTCTGTAGAGGAGGACCTGAGTAGCATAGGCTGGCATGAGTGATAATTTTAAGCCTTTATCCATCAAATGGACCAACTGTGGAATTCTAAATCTGTGGGGAGGAAAAGGAAACGGAAAGGTGAGGTGAGCTGAGATGTTATTAGAGCCAAACACAGTGATGAGCAGTGCGGTGGAATATCGTGCCATGGTCCTCAAGATCCAATGTTTTTGAAGTTTTTCAAGCATAATTTTTGTTTCATTTGAGGGACCACCAAGCACATACTAAGTAGCTATAGTAAAATGCTTCTTGCCATCACTCAGAAATTGATAACAATTCATTTAGATGTTAGGTAAAAAAGAACAAAAGAGAAGCAACACACATTTTTAACATTTCAAGTTTATGAATGTGCAACTGTCCCTAAACATGCAGATGGATCCATTTTAAATGTAAATATGATGTAATGCGTTTGTGAGCTCTGACATTCCTCAGGCTGGTAATCACACGTTAGGGAATGTGTAAAACACCCACTTAAGCAGATGGGCCAGTGTAGTTCCTGGCGGAGGGAGGAGTGTGTGGTGGTGGTGGTGGTGGGGGGGGGGGGGTCTGGTGAGGTGTCCCATAAATCAACAGATAAACAAACTCAGGCACAGTTAAAGGAAGCGTCTTGGTAATGGAGTAGCCTATCAGCAGGAAAACGGAGGGCCATCATCAGCACTTGAGACTGGGGCAGAATCTTAATGAAAAAAAAACATGCGGTCTCCAAAGGCCAGCAAAGCCGTGAGTCGGGGTCCTGCTGAGATGGAGGGTTAATGTAATCGCTGCTTCCCCATAACAACATCAGACATGTAATGCAATCAGCCAGCTTATCAGCCTGTTATTAATGGATCTGGAATTTCCCCTGGAGGCATGAGGGAGGAGATCAGAAGCACAGCAAACATCCCTATACTGTGTGGAGGGACACGCTTGTCGCAGAGGGACAGCCCCTTCGCACTGTGCGGTGCTCTGGTCCTCACAGAGCAGCTGTGTGTTGTTTTTGTCTATAGTCTCACTTCAGAGCAAATAAACCGAAAGTGTGGTTTTTGCTGTCTTAAAGGCAGATATCCCCAGAATAATTGTATATGTTTAGGTAGGGCTGGATGATACATTCATTTAAATCATTTAATTGAAATGTGTGTTTTAAGGTGTTTGTAATATTATGCAGATGTCTGAATTGCAGAATCAAGGTTTTATGGTATAATGTGCATAAATGTAGCAGCTGATCTCTGTATGTCAAACACAGAATGCCCATCCACCCATCACCCGTCACATTTTTGGAGACCATGCTCATGAAGTGTGCTGCCAGTCACCTCCACCACAGAGTTGGTTTGGTTTTCTGAGGTTCTTCATCAAGCAAACCACTTTCCTATATAAAGAGTTTATTAGACTATGTGAAGTCATTATTATTATTATTATTATTATTATTATTATTATTATTGTGTGGGCTGTACACTATGTGTGTGTGTATAGAGTAAAGCAACAGAGAAATTAAGAATGAATCATTTTTGGGATATATAATCAATATTGCTCTGCATTTTAAAACAATTTTAATACCAAAGGTTCAAACATATAGTCCTGTGTTTTGGTTGCTGCACAGTGAAATAGTACCCATTCATAAAAGAGTATGATGTATTTCATGACTGCTTTTAGGAGAAAAGAAATGTTTGTGTTCCAGTGTAACACGTTGTATAATCTGACAGTTCATCACTATGGAGATAATCCCAAATTGTGACAGGGGAATACAATTTTGGTGAATGAGAAATCAATTCCTGACATTGTGGGCTATGTACATCTTTCATGGAAATGTATTCTGTTATGGAGGAGAGAATAAGCATTCACACTGCAGAAACTGAAGTTATATTGAACGCTCAGATTTTATTTGGTTAAAGAATCACACCCTTGCTAATACTGAACACTACCTATTGATCTGGTAACAAATCGGCAAATTTATTTTATAGACTTAATTTATTGTCAGGCACAGTTGGCCCTGGAGCTAAACAAATTGGTTATGCTCAGTCATGAGCATGGCGAATATCCTCAAAACATGGCTTGGAATTTCCCAGCTGTGTCTGCTCAGTCAGAATTCACATTCAAAGCAACAGCTTTTAAAAATGTTCAGCTCCTTCACATTAACTGTCACAGAAATGACTAAGGACTAAGATTTACAATCATTTAAATAATTTTTTTCTTAATGAAATACACTTCCACCCGACATAGTGACCATTCTTCTGTTTGTTTCATATTGGTGTTCAATGTCGGTAGAATTATTTGTAGGAGTTGTCATACTTTGAGACTGGAAGTAAACTTACTCAGAAACTAACTGAAGAGTAGAAAGAAATACTTAAGGACAGTCTTACCAGAGATAGTATCTCTTTTGGATTTTTTAAGCAATTCTTAAACACCTCCTCAAAGCATTGTCCTCCGGTGCCTCTCCAACTTCCTCTAAAATTGATTAAGGAGTCAGACAGAGACAGAGCTGTGCTTTGTACAAACTTTCAGTGCAACGCCTCCTTCCTTTCCACCAGCTGCCATATTTATCTTCCAGAAAAACACAGAGGGAGGTAACCATTATTAATGTGTGTGGGATCCACCCCCACCTGCAGAATGAACCCCAGGCTCTCTTCCTTTGGTTCCTGTTTTAATAAATTATGGGGTACAACAATTCTTTTTGTAACACGCTATGCGATACAGGCCAAATGTTATTTTTCATTTCAATGCTCTTCATCAATCTTAAGGCTGCATCCTGCATTCTTATTGAAATATTTTTGTATTTGAAAGCTCATCTGACCAGTTGCCATTGAGCCCCTTTCTTTATACAAGGGCTCCCATTGAGAATCAAGATACCCAAACAGAGAGAGGGAGAAAAAAGAAGAAGAGAGGGAGGGTAGAAGGAGAAAGAGAGAGGAATATGTGTGTAAAAAACAAGCCTGAGACAGTTATGGTCTATAATGCCAAATCCACTTTCTCTGGCTTATTTTATACTCAGAGTGTGACTAAAGTGTGTCTGAGAAACATCTAATGTTTCTCTTGGCTAATAGCTTTTGGTTTCTCTGAAAAATACACACATTATTTCATTTCACCATTTGACCTAAAATTTTGTGGTGTTTGAAAGCACAAGACGTATGTAATTGTGTGGCTGTAATTGTGTACACTGACCTTAAGTAATTAAGTAATGATTAATAAAACCAATAAAACTGGAGTAATTTTGAAATTGTTGTCTGAGTTGTTAACATTTGAGAAAAACCTCCCTTTTCTTTGTGCGTGTTTGTTTGAGAGAGATATATGGAGGGGGGTTCTGTCATATGGTGTATTTTTTAAGAAAGGATTAAACACTGTGGATTGTTAATATGGAGATGGTCAAATATTCTTTCTGTCCATTCTTTTTCCCTTATGAATTATTCAGAAAATTTATATTTATCTGTTTTGTTTACTTTGCCATTTGAGAAAGGATGCTATTTTGGTCTGTGTGAACTTTCCCAATCTGTCTCTTGAAAACTCCTTATATCTCTGAAGAACTCCTGTGTTTCTTTGAATGAGATTATTTGCAGGGAAAGCTGGAGAGAGAGAGGGAGAGGGCAATCTCTCTCACTGTGCTTTTCATCAGTGCCTCCTTTTTCTCCGTCCCGTTTCTGCAGACCTCCTGGCCGTGCCGAAGCACCCATATGCGGCCATGGAGAACTGGGGCCTCAGCATCTTCGTGGAGCAGAAGATCCTGCTGGATCCCGAAGTCTCCTCCATCTCCTACCTGATGGAGCTCACCATGGTCGTGGTCCATGAGATATGCCACCAGGTGGGGCTGTCACATGTGTCTGTTCTCTGCGTATCTGTATGTCCCTATATAATGCCATTCATCCTATGGAAATGATATATGTGGCTCCATCAATAAATGAAACATAGTTGTTTGTTTGAGGGTGCTTGTTAAAGAGCTACATACAAGTTTTGGGCTTGGAATGTGACAAATTCTTCATTTTCCCAATTTCTCTCCCACTCAGAAGGGAAGATTCATGTAGCAACAAGCCGTCACTATTTTAACATTGCATCTGTGCATTGACAAACTATTATGTACTGTAGAGTGGACCTATATTACCAAATGGCTTGTTAGCAGTTTGTTCATGGTTTTATATCGTACAAAAAGGTTCCCGTGTGAATACAAGCAAAGAAGCCAATTATAGAACCTTTTTCTACAGAAAGAAGTCATTTTCACATATGTCTCAAATGGCAACACGCCTTCACTGTTTTACGCACTGCAACAGTGACAGCAATCACATATTACCTGTGCTTTAGGAGTAGAAAAAAGTCATCACATGACCACCCAGCTGAGGCAGTGATAAGACTGATGATTCTAACCCGCTAAACCCAGATTTTTCCTCTGTGAGGCTGAGCCAGTTGCCAAGCTAATTTGGGCCCCCAACCATACTAGGTGACTGCGCAGCTGGAACCTGAACACCTAGCCATGGGGCACCCACCTGTAACAAAAACATGCCCTTCTACTCCATGAGCCACCCAAAGACTCTGTGCTCACTACATCTCATTAATGGAATGGCTCCCTTGGAGTAATACAGAGTTTGTTCAGAAGAAAGTCTAATAATCTTCTAATAAGAACTGCAGTATGACAAAAATATTTACTGATGGTAATGCAGTACTGGAATAGAATGAGGCTCGTAGAAGGTGCTTCATAATCATGAGGTAGCTCATAGAATGAGCATCCTCGTTCTATTTTTTCGCTGCTGTCTCTTGAGGTGTCAAATTCCAATTTTTATCAACTTGTTTTATTTTATGAACTTGTTTTATCGCTAATGGAGAGGTATGTTGAACATGTTTTACAAAACAACATCCCATTGCTTTCAAATATGCCGGGATATTTCGCCCAAGCTTTGGCTAAGTTTCAGCTTTTCTTCCGTTGACTAATTGATTCCATTAGGAAAATTTTCATTTTTTAATGAATCCAATTATAGACTGGAAGGTGAAATATCATTACAGGCCTAATTTCTTAATGTGTTGCCTCCTGGGTCACCGAAACATTTGTGGAAAATTAACCTGCATTTTGTTAAAATTGTTGAAGAAAAAAATGGTAGAACTTAAACATAGATTTTGGCAACATTATTCCATGAGGAGATGGGGTGTAACAAAAACCAGCTACATAGTGTGTCCTCAGGACCAAGGCTAGGAACCACCGCTTTACAGGAAACAAACAGCAGTTGTTTGTATGAAGATAAGCAAAATGGTTAGCTGTGTCTCAGGAGCACAAAATAATAATGCATTCCATATGGTCCTCTTGTAGGAGGCTTTCCATTGTCTTGAGACTGATATTCTTAGGTTTTCCTCATAGTTTCCTGAGAGATTTTCATTTCTCAAAGTGTACACAATTGGCCATCTCCTTGCTTTTCAGTTTAAAAGTGGAAAAGTTGTCTTTCCTCGAAGAGTCCTTGAAGCTTTGTTGCTCAGCCTTCCTTTGATTGATGATGCCGGGGACAGAGTTAGATTATCCCTGCCGTAAAACTCAGACCTGTCCCTTTACAATTTCATCTCTCTCCCTTTTCCCATATTTATTTATTTATTTATTAAGACACTAAACATAGTGTGCTCAGAATTTAATTTTGCCCACAATACCCACATACCCAAAATATGAATGTCAAAATGCACTAAGAATGAATTCCTGTGACTGTAACCAGCCAGAGTATTTTTACCTGTACAATTTAAAAGCTTTGCTTATGACCGAAACCTACCCAGTACCTTATCATATGCATAAGTCATTTATCCATATATTTTATGCATTATTTACATATTAAATCCATATATTATTCATGTTTTTCAGAATTAATTCAGTTTAAGTACCTTGCCTGAGGGCAAGGTCACTAACAAAATGGTTAATATAGCCTTTGCTTTTCCACTTGTCTCCAGCTCTTCTCCTAAATTCCTGTTAGGAAGACAGTGAGGGTATGGTTCCATCAATGAAGAGTCCATCCAGACAGAGCATAACATGCCATTTTAGTTTTCAACAGCACTGGGTTGCATATTGGTGTGAAGATGTGTGCCCCTGGATGGCTGTGTGCTACATCATATCACTTTGATTACATGCAGTGCCTCACATGTAGCATTACAATAAAGTATCCCAGACCTTGATGATTACTATAGGTCAGGACTTTTCAGTCCTGTTCCTGGACCTTCACTGTCTTAATTACATTCACTTAATCAGTGAATTCCCATTCTTAGCACTGATAAAGCTGTTGAATTAAAAAGGCCAGTTCTACCATCCTAAAAAGAGTGCAGACAGAGGGTTGTAACAGTCTGGCTGTAGAGTTCCAGTGTGGAAAGTGCTGAAGTGCTCATTCAGGGACCGTCAGTCCCTCTGGGTTTCAGCACCACGGACAGTGGCACAGTCTGCTGGCTGTCAGAGCCACTACAGAAAGCTAACAGAGGAAGCACAAATCACGCCTGGGAAGTGTTGCAATGATGAAGTGAGGAAGTAGATGTCCTTGTCAGTCAGCGGCTGTGTTTAATCTCTCGACTGAGTGCAGCACCATATTGGCTGGTCAACCAAACACTACAGAGAATTAGATTATTATTCTTCAGCCCTGTGTATTTATATTTCTTAAGAGGGCTCTGAAACTAAAGGGGTAAACGCTGAATAATAATGTGTCTCACAGCAGTAAATAGTATTCAAAATATTCACTGTACAAAAAGTTAATTATTATCATTATTATTGTTTAATATAGATATTCTGGCATAGCATGAGCTACATGAATGACTAAATTACAGAATCGTAGAGCCTCTGAGAGAACAAAGCGACCTAGAGCCATCCCTTTGGCACCACCACACATCACTTCAGATATAGGAGTACACTGTAATGTGTTTTATAGTTTTTGCAATTTGTGCCTCTGATGAGTATCCACTGACCTTTGACATTTTACTGCAGATTTTTTTGTGGACACCCTTTACATGAAACATGATGAGTACCTGCCCAGTATGGAGAAAACTTTGCATTGGTCTGCCTGTATTATCTCACAACATTCAGGGAAATAACTGACAGCCACAAAACACATTAATTTATCCATTTTTAGCTTGTTAGCTCAGCCACACAAAGCTTAGCTAGCTTGCAAACACAAACCTCAAATTTGATCCGATTTAAACTTAAGTGATTGGTTTCTGTCAGAAATGGTCAAGAAACAACCAATCGTTTAACTTTGGATGCTCTATTGGACATGAACATTCAGGAAACAGGCCGGGATGAACACCAAAGCATCATCCACTTGCATGCGCCATTGGTTGTGGTTGTGGGCCTTCCAAAAAATTTCAAGAATTTTTCACAGCCCACCTAGACCCCAGGGATCACTGGGGGTCAGTGGATCCCAATTTGAGAATGACTGCACTAGAACAACAGGAAGTATTTACTTGGCCATACTGAGAAAAAAAGTACATAGCTAGTCAATGCTTGAAAAAGCAGACAGTTCTGGAAAGGTACGTTTCCTCATTCTGTAGCTGTTCTCTCATGCAGGGAACCTTTGTGGGCGGATAGTGGAGTTAAGCTGCAGACAAGACCCTTCTGTCATGATCAGGGACTTCAAAGTGCACTCTTACTGTAAAGCCGTCTGTAATCTCAGCCAGCAGTGCAGTCATTATCCCGGTGCGTATGCAAGCAGCCAGGCGGCCTGCCCGTTTCTGAGAAGCCTCACACACACTGTTTTAAGGGGTTTGGAGTCTCTCGTTTGCCTGTCTGTGAGACTCTTTTGTCTGTTCCCCTCACTGTAACTTTTGGGTAGAAGGGCAAATACGGATTACATAAGCACTGGGTCATAAGCATTTGCAATCATTTTAGGCAATCTCAAGCCATTTTGGTTGGCATTATATTTTCCTTGTCATTGGTGTTGTCTTAAAGCAATGGTCCTCCCTATAGGTCCAGAAGAGCCATAGTGTTTGCTAGTTCTTGTTTTTACCCAAAATTCCACATTACGTTCAGACCTAAGAAACCAGGTGAGTTGAGTTAACTGTAACTGTTTTGCTTGGTTGTTAAGTGCTAGGTAACAACAAACAACAGCATATACTTTGGTTCTCAAGGAGCAGGAGTGAGGATCACTGTCTTAAAGGATTGGTTAATTTATCAAACACTTGAAGAACAATAGAGACTCTCATTTTATGAGGTACAGTGCCATCCAATGCTGAAAGCCTGAATCTTAAAATATAAGAAGTTGTTGTGTCATTATGGGCTGTACCTTATAAAGGGAATTATAGGTTTTGATGCGTCAATATTTCCACTCCCACTGAGTGAAGAACCCTTTGAGTAGAGGAAAAAAACAATGACTGGTACAGAGTTTCTCAGTATTCATTAAAACTCATGTTGCGTCAAACTGACTCTCCTCATGAATCATGTCCTGAATTCCATGTGTGCAAAGTATGGAACAAACTGATAGGCACCATATGGCACAATTACAGTAAGCTACAACAACTTTCCTATTATTCCAGAATAACCAGAACTCTTATCAAGGGCAAGTTCCCCCTTCATCTGCTTTTAATGATTTTACGTACATTTATCAACATGGAGCCCTCGGAATGAGACCCAAAAGAATGCCTAATTTAAGATGAAGAAAACCCTTTTGAGTCTCTGGATGTGGTAAGACATGGTTAACCTCTGCCAAAATTGCAATGAAAGCACATCAATTATATGGTCCTCTCCTCTCTTTCAAAAGCAAGAATATTCATTCACATGCTGTGGTTGTAGATGTACAGATGAAGCGATAACATGAGAGAGAAAAGTGTGTGTAGCTGGAGGAATGGAGGCGGTGACACATACTGGCTTTTACTAATGACCCTCAGCTCAATTAGTTCAAAATTATAGTAAATTCAAGTCTTGTCTGCAAAAGGCTTTAATCTCATTGCTCAATCTAAATTTACCTTTCCCTGAACCCAAAGTTACATTTACTTTTCCTTCACGCTCAAACAGGAATAAAGTCATTATTCACATCTCAGCGATGGCACATCTGACATTAACGTCAGGGAGTCAGTCTTCTACTTGAGCAGCTGATAAAAACATCTGGCGCCTGACAGAAACGGCCCCCTGTCGGAGGATCGGGCGGATTTTAAGTTCCCCGTCTGCTGGAGAATGGGTGTATTCCACATGGCTTCCTCGTAATAAATATTAAATGAAGCTTTTGAAAGAAATGGCTCTCTAGGTAACTATGGCGTATTTCTGATAGATGAAAGCAGACCATGAGGAATGCTACAGGCAAATCGTATTCTCTGTGACAGGGAAGCAGCCTTTGAGAAGGGCTACTCTTCTCCGCGCATCACAGGGGGAAAAATATGATATGGTGTTAAACTGATGTCAAAGTGGAAGGGGTTTGACTCTGTAGCAAACTGGATTGCATTGCAACCTTATCAAACAATCTATGCATATTTTAACTTCCTTTTTGTATAATTAGCTCTTTTGAGACTGGTTAGACTGGTATAACAGAATTTTCCCTTCATACTTCAAAAATGCATTCTCAAATCATTTGAAATACAAGCATCTGAAGTTCTCAGTCTCTGTGTAATGACATCTGATACTCAGATAAAGAATGTGAAATGCCTTGTAATTCAGTGGCTTGTATATTTCAAACTTATAAAAATGTATTTTCTATTATTCTACATTCATAGTGTGGTGTACAGTGCAGTGATGATTCATTTTGTTTTTCCTCCACTCAGAGACCATTTGGTTTGTCTGTCATAGCCCCCTCTGTTGTTAGACAGTGCAATAATAGTACACAGTAATGTTCACAAATGCATGGCCACAGGTCAGGAGTCGTGTACAGTTTAAATCGGTATTTCAGTCTGATGTGATGTCATATTTCAGTGGAATTGTATACTTGTGTTTTCACTGTTGTTGTGTTTCACATGCCTGTGGTAAAGAAGCATGCGTAAGCAAGTAGTGTAACCATAAAGTTATTTGCTTAAATCCATGACAGGACACTGCCATGCAGGAAACTGCTATTTCATTCTCAAGTGATGCATTAATTCCTGAACTTACTCAGCTAAATAAATGTGCTGTATGTTTTTTTTCAGTATAAGATAGGAGTGTCCAGGAAGTGTAACATTTGGTTTTGTTTGTCCTACAGTGGTTTGGTGACCTTGTGACCCCAGTCTGGTGGGAAGATGTCTGGCTGAAGGAGGGATTCGCCCATTTTTTTGAGTATGTGGGAACGGACTTCCTCTTCCCCAAGTGGAAAATGGTAAGTGCTGTGTTTAATTGGGGCATACAGTATATTTGCATACAGTAAGTTTGCTAATGCTTTGACACTTGTCTGTAATAAAGATTTTCCTTTGCTAAGCATATGTAGCTTTCGCTCTACATTTAGACTGGATGATACATTCTTGAGCTACCTACAGTAAAATGTTTCTGCTGCTGTTGAAAATCAGAGAAATAACATATTGTAAATGAAGGGTTCCCAGTAAGACCATACGAGTAAATAAGAACACATCTGCAGTTATGCTACTGAAATTAAGCCCCCTTATCAATTTTATCTTTAATAATAATTATACTAATATACATTTTAAATAAAACTGAACCAAGGGAATGCATGGTAGATTAAATTACCACAGTGAATTATTCTTTAATTAAAAATGAAATAAAAAAGACACTAAACTAAAGAGAAAGATGAAAGAAAACTTGGTGCAAAATGTTTGATGCAGTGTTAATCTGGGTCATTCCCAAGTGTTCTGGAAGGTAAGGGTGTAGAAATCCAATTGAATTCATGTTGATTTTACTCAGTGATATGCATAATAGAAAAATAGTCAAACACAATATGCTCTACTACTGAGATTGTACTTTGCTTAAGTTCTGATAAAAAGAAGGCACAACGAGATGTGAAACAATTGCATATTGGACAGTAACAATACAGTGAAGTTCACTGAAACTGGACAGTGAAACACTATGATGCTTGTTGGTCCTTAGCAATTGTTTAACAGTAACAGTGAAAATCTCTAATGCTTGTTGGTTGTTGGTGATTTTGTAACAGTAGAATTACTCTCATGCTTGTTGGTTGTTGATGATTTTGTAACAGTAGAATTACTCTCATGCTTGTTGGTTGTTGGTGATTGTGTAACAGTAACAATGCAAATCTGTATTGCTTGTTGGTTCTCAATGAATGTGTAACAATGGAATTACTCTAATGCCTGGGAACATGTACGGCATAATGGAACATGTAAAATTATAATCGCTGATATAAAAGCTTTTCGGGAAGCATGCAATTACTCCACCCCCATCCTGTATGCTTGGACTTCACTAATTTAGTCTCATAACTTGTCCAATTAAGGTACTAAGCCTACTCCTTTCACTTGAAATAAGATGCACTCATGGATCAGGACTGTTTACCACAGTACCGAACCAGCACAAAGATACCATTTTGTCATTGTTTGACCATTCAAGGTCCCCAGTTCCCATATGGTAATACACACTTTTGAAAGTGACTTGTGTTGCTGGCACAGAGGACTGCTGCCATTCCCCTGCCTTTCCCGGGGAGATCATTCTGCTTCAGCTCACCCCAGTGTACAAGCAATCTCTACCCCTGTTTCAAACTGCCTACTGTAGTGGTTGTATATATTAGCTGTGCTCCCGTCCCACTGTTTCTCATCACCCCTGTTAAGGAGGTAATTGAGCGCTCTGGGAATGTGGGGAGGCTGAAATGGATTGGGCCCCAGACCCGCTGACAGAATGGGGCCTCCCCACAGAGCAGTGAAATTACCAGCATTGGGGCTGAACGACTGCGCATCACGGGTGCTGTTAAAGTGCTGGGGCTGAGTGGCGGTGCATAGCGGAATCCCTTTCACCTATGGGTCTGAATGGCGGTGCATAGCAGAATCAGTTTCATCACTGGGTTTGAATGGCGTTGCATAGCCAAATCTGTTTCAACTGTGGGTCTGACTGGCGGTGCATAGTGGAATCCCTTTCACCTATGGGTCTGAATGGCGGTGTGTAAGGGGTGCTGTGATGTAGATTTGTGACCAATCTTCCACCCCCTCTCCCTCTCATCTCTCCCCAGCCAGTGTTTCCCTAGCATGATTCATTAAATGGTGAACACAGAACGGAGAGGAATAAACTACCTTTAATCAACAGTGGAGAGGGGAAAAATCAGCTTTCAACAGAATAGGTGAAGTAAAAAGAAGTTTAGTTAAATAACTGCCCAATGTTTCACTATTTATTGCAGCAGGTAGTGTATTTTGGATACACATCTTTAGTTCTATGAGTAATTTGGACACGTGATTGTCGTTATGCAAGCAATAGTTTTTCTTGGGTTTGTAATTCAGTTCCAGCTTAAGCTGTAGCTCAGGTGGCAAATACAATGATCATTTAAATGTAATTAAGGGCCTCTGGGTGGCTCACGCAGTAAGATGTTTGTTTGGGAAGCAGATGTGAATCCTGCAACTGCATGCTCAAGTCCTCGCCAACAGTGACCACAAGCCTGTTAAGTTTGCTAGTCTCATCACTCTCTGCCACTCTTGGATGGAAAATAGCCTGGAGCTGCACAAGCAGAATGTATACTGTCTTTGTCATCCTCTGCTTCTGAACAGTATGGAGAGTAGTGAAGACTTGATGACATGTAAATTGGAAGAGTCACATGTTCACAGCCCCCTCCTCTTGAATTGAGTGGAAGAGGGTTGTTACAAGAAACTAAACAAGTCGTCTGACTTTGGGTGGGAAGAAGGGGGATAAAACTCTACAAAAAGAAGAAAATGAGAATATATTTAACACCCAATCATCATAAATTCATGCAGTTCTCTGCTAGGTTTAGGAGTTAATTAGCAAATCACAAATTATACTACAGCTAAATTGCAGATATGTAGATTAATCTTCAGACAGTTTTTTTGGAAAAAATGCAAGGTAGCAATGCATAGAGCAATTCTTCTCCTAGACAGACCAACAAATATTTAAATAAGCGCTTTTGAATACCATAATACACATAATGAGTCTTATCTAAGCCTATGAAATTAATTAATCTAGGATCCATTAGCATAACAAAAGCAAACATGGTTTCCAGTGTTTGGAGTGCCTGCATGCGTTGTGCAGTTGTTTTCATCGTGATCAAAACCAGCCACTTGGCGATGAGACATGTCTCCTTCAACCCACGCCGCAGAGACATGATTCAGCCCTTACAAGCTCTTCAGGCCCTGAAGACGTGACTCACGCTGCTTTTCGATCCGCTGATAAGAGGCAAACACACACAGTGCGCTCCATCCTGCAGAACATAATAAATCTGGCCTTATTCCCCTCCTCTCTCCTCTGCTGTGATGTCATAAAGCTCAGAATGGGGCCTATACTTGGGCTGACCTGATTGGCTAGTATGGTGACAATGTGATGTGGTGATTAAGGAATTGGGCACAGAGGTACCAGGTTGTAGTTTCAGATCCTGGGCAGTGCTGTAATATCCTTGAACCCTTGAACCCTTGCACCCCAAAACATCTGGTCTGACAACAGACTAGACTACACAACCCCTTAGAGCACAGAGCACTGTGCAAGACCTGGTTGTGAAGATGCCAAGGGTCTCTCCTGCTACGTTATGTCCTTGTAAGACATTTCACTAATTACCATCTTGCTGTTTAAAAGCAGAAACTTGTCTATAACTAATTTCCAACTCTGCCCCCTTGTTTCTGTAACGGAGCTCATTAAAAGTACAAAGCTGCAGGGCAGAGACTAAATAATGGAGACGCCAAACAATATATGAAGATTTATTAACAACTAAGGAGCTGGGTGGCCCTCTGCCTTCAAAACAGTTAAAGTCCTTTGACTGAAGAATTGAAGAATGTTGCATAGTTCCTAGTTGGATATTAAGCCATTCTTCAAAACAGAAAGCCTTGAGTTCATTGACAGATGAAAATCTATTCCATGCTCTACATTTTCCATTACATTACTGTAATTTAGCTCATGCTTTTATCCAAAGCAACTAACAGTTGATTGGACTAACCAAGGGCCAATCCCCCCTGGGAGCAATGTGGGGTTGAGGGCCTTGCTCAAGGGCCCAACAGCAATGGTGTTCTTGCTGTGGCTGGACTGGAACTTGAACCGCCAACCTCAGGGGTCCAGTCATGTACCTTAGCCACTAGGCTATAGGCTGCCCCATTTCAAAAATTCCCATAACGTTTCAGTGATGTTTAGGTGTGGTCATTGGTCACTTTAGTGCTGAATATGGGAGCATAATCATATAGGAAGCATGGGAACGCTCAAGGGAATAACGTCTGCACATGGGCACCTGAAATGGCTTCATATTCCAAGGCCGTAATTCTACCATGAATTGTACAGTTATATTGGGTCCAATGACTCCCACAAACAGGGAGCAGTTTCTGAATGGCAGCTCTAGTAACTTTGTGAAGGTGTTGATACTGGGTCACAGAGATTTTCTTAATGTCTTTTAAGCAATGAAACTGTTGAGTGCCCATCTAAGCAATAAACATTAAATAATACATTAAATAATTTTGTGACTGATGCAGCTGTAATTTGGACACCAAGTGTTTTAACTCTTCAAAAATCTGTCAGATATATCATATTGCTTTAAAAAATAAACATGTTAAATGTTGAATTCAAAACATTATTTATTGCAGACACACCGGTAATTAGTCTTGATGTTAATATAAAACAAATGTGCACACTGAGTACTGCCTATTCAGTCAATTGACACACAGAGGGTATGCCAAGTAATGGGAGCACCAGATGAAAAATTTGAATTAACTAAATCATAATAAAAAATACTGTCAAATCAGGAAAAAATCTGGAAATAGCGTACAGTGAATTGTAATATTGAAGCTCAGGAAGTCACCCTGGTCAAGGGCATCTGCAAAGCAAATAGGTAATAATGAATAATAATAATTTGTGCTGCTGTCCAAAGCGCAGAGTCCTTACCTCTTAGGGTGTCAGTGAGAAAGGGCCCGAGTGAAATATCATCTGACATTAACGCCCTGCTGTGAGCCCATATGCTCCAGCTGGAGGCCGTACAACCAATGCTCGTTTCACACACACCGCGCGACACGCGGGGCTCTGACACTGCCAGACTGGCTCTGTACTGTGGCACATATGCCTCTCTCCCACTGGCCTCATTAATGCCCTTTACTGCGTAATTAATGACTGAAAATTAAGGGGGGGCTGTCTCCTTCCAAGGGGATAAGCATATGCCGACTTTATACCTAGTTAACAGCCTAACCTGAAATGAAAAGTCATGTCACTGTGCAGCAATTGATTGTAGCTATGCTGTATGAAAGATTACTAGTGCTGTGCTAGTAACTGTGTTAATATATTATCGTATTATGTTTATATATTATGTTAAGTAAGTCCAAAAATAGTATGCTACTTCTGGGTTTTTTTAACTTTAGGTAGAGAGGAATTCACTTAATTTAAACTATTGATTTATTCTTGGCCTCACATATCTAAGCCTACACTCCTTCTTTGCCATATTTCTTGAATCTTTAGTGCCTATTTCAGTCACACTACAGGCCAAAGCTTTTTGGCTGCATTTGGTTTTTAAAAATAACTTAAGGTAGATAAGATTTCCATCAATTTGAACTACCCCTGCACCTACCACCTACCCCTCCACCTCCCACATTGCAAAGTGATTCAATAGATTTCCAAGGGTTTGTTTAGCAGTAATTAAATCCAAAGGAGGCTATTTTCAGGAATATTGTGTCTAATATTTATCAAATAAACAGGAGAGCTCCAGCCTTTCAGGATCCCGCATTTCCTTAAGGACGCAAAACAGTTTAGTTAATATTACAGTGTATGTAATTTGTACATAATACATAATAAGTTGGAGCATCAGTAATAATTGACTAAATGTTTTACATAGTTTAGGAGGGGGTCATGATTATTCTGTACCTTTGCTGCAAAGTCTTCCCTGCAATCCAGGTTTGCTTTTTCATTCCCAGAATACTCCTCTGGTTGTCCAAAGGTTCTGGAAATATTGCAGAACTTGGTTCTCCCCTAACAATTCTGTCCATTTGTATTCAAGTTTAAAAGAAAATAGAGCAGTTTCTTTACATTTTGGTAAGACACAACACAATGTATTTTGTTCCTCTACATTTTGAGAAATACTTTACTTAAATTGTGGGATTGACCTTTAAACACCATCAAAATAATATTTCCATATTTACAGTATTTGTAAATAAGTTTTAAGGAACATGTCATGGTTACATTACAACAGTCTTGTCCCATTGCATTATCACAGTTCAGTTCAGTTACCACAATTTTCATCCAAAAATTAAACTGGTATATTAATGAGTGGGCCCCTGTTGCTCTCAATTAGCTCTGTGAATGATATGCCTGAGTGTCATGGGGGAGACTCTAACAGCCTTGTAATCAAGCTTTCATGGTTACTGCGGCAAGTTTTGTTTGTGCCCACCCCTCGAAGATTTACATATAACACTTCACTGTGCTGTGCCTCTGGGTGCCTCACCAGGTAAAGCCACATGTCCAACTGACTACTCATTATCTGGACTTCCTCAGTCTCATTGCTCTCTAGCGGCCACTCCTGGGCAGCAGCCTGCAACTACAAGAAACAAACATATGCTAATTTGTTTCTCTAACAGCAGCTGTGTAAAATATTGGCTAAGGAGATGTTGAGTTCCCAGGTAGGGCAGTGCTGTTGTGCCCTTGAACAAGGCACTTAACCTAAATAGCTTCGGTAAAAATATCCAGCTGTATTGGGTAATGTGTTGAAATATAAGTCACTCTGGATACGACCATCTGCTAAATGCCAAAGTATAGGCATAGGTAATAACTTGGTAACATACTTGAAGTGTGAAAATTAGGGAGTCAACATGTGAATCGAAGGAAATAAACTGCTTTCCTTTGTAAGTCTTTGTGAGGAGGTTGCTGCAGTGGCTGATACGTTTGGTCTAGATGGGGAAGTACAGAGGGAAACATTTGGAAAAGAATATCATTATGAGTGCATGTGTGTGAAAATGTACGATCTGACCTCATTACAGCACAAATGACAGAACTCGTTATCTGCTCAATGCCTGAATGAATAAGGTAGTCACCTCTTATCCAGGAATAGATGACTTTCTATGACTATCTCAAGTCCACATTTTGACAAAGGAAACCCCTTACTGAAAGAGGACATTCACAGAGAAAGTTGTTCAGCTCAATAGAAAAATGTACATAAAAGAACATACATTCTCACTCTCAGCAGTACCATATGAAAAATCAACACAGCGTTTTATTTTCTATCAAATTTAAGGCAAAACAAATGTATTTGTATTGAACATTTCATACACAAAGGCAATTCAAAGTGCTTTACACAGGTTAAAAAGAGTAAAGTAAATAACATCATTTAAAAAATACGCATCATTAAAAGAATGAAGATTAAAAAAATAAATAGAAAGGATAAAATCTGATGAAATGAATAAGAGCAGAAGCATAAGAACAAGTACAGAAAATATTTGTACATATATAAAAATAGGATTTTATTCAAGGGGAATAAAATAATAAAAATAAATAATAAGTAAATAAAATAAAAATTATTTAAAGGTAATTTAGAAGTACAGTGAAGATGATTAATCGAAGGGATGAGAGAACAAGAGAGTTTTTAGCCTAGATTTGAAAGTAGGTACAGTTGGAGTAAGTTTCTCCATATCATGTCTGGACATAAAACCTTGAATCTGTGGTATTTGCCTCAGGTGATAGAAGGCTGATTTTGTTATTGTCTAAAACTAAGATCCAAGTCCATTAAAACTCCCCGATTTCTGACATGATATTTATTCTTTATTGCCATGGAGTCAAGATGAGTCATGACTTTGAGTCTTCCCTCTTTGCTGCCCAATAGGATCACCTCTGTCTTTTTGTTATTTAACTGGAGGAAGTTTACTTGCATCCAGTTGATCATTTGTTCAATGCACTGATACAGTGAATGTAGAGGACCATAGCCATCCGGTGTAAGTGCTAGGTAAATCTGTGTGTCATTACATTACATTACTGTCATTTTTAGCTGACGCTTTTATCCAAAGTGACTTACAGTTGATTAGACTAACCAAGGGCCAGTCTCCCCTGGGAGTAATGTGGGGTTAAGGGCCCTGATCAAGGGCCGAACAGCAATGGTTTTCTTGCTGTGGCTGGACTGGGACTTGAACCGCCATCCTCAGGGGTCATCTGCATAGCTATGGTAGGAGATATTGTTGCTGTGTAGGATTTAGGCTTGTGGCAGCATATAAATATTGAACAATAAAGGCCCAAGAATTGAACCCTGGAGGACCCCATATGTCAAGTTTGTCCATTTTGACTTCAGTGCCAATGGTCATGATGTACCCTCTGTCATTTAAATATAGCCTAATCTAATTTAAAACTGTACCAGACAATCCCACCCAGTTCTCCAATTTGTGTATTGTGTAGAAGTATTTTGTGGTCTACAGTTTGGTTGGTTTAATGTGCATCACTATTTCCTCAAGAGCTTTATGATCCACAGTGTCAAAAGTAGGCATTCTGATTAGGCATGGACAGTATAAACGGTATAGAAAGTACACCGTTATGAATTTGCCCTACGGTATGGATTTTGACATTACTGTGCTGACCGGTAGAGCCCTCACAGCTCTAAAGTGGCAATGACGTAACTACACCAGTGGGAGGCAGCAATGCACTAAACCGTGGGTGTTTCTCAATACCAAGAAGGTACATGTGTTCTTGACAAGATCATACTTGCCAACTGTTCTTGAGTAGAACGGTCTTGCGAGTTTGCAAGGACAGAGAACACATCTGCCAAAGTTTTGTCATGGTTTGTGTACTTGCTTAGATGCTACTGCACAACACCCAAATCAAATTATACCGTTTAGGCCATACCGCCCAGCCCTAATTCTGATAATTTTGTTCAGGTGGTAGCAATGTTCTAGTTTCACTGCATGGCGAATAATTATTTAGGGCCAATCAAATATTGTTTTATTTATTTTTATTGAAGAAAGATGCAAACTTGTTATACTTATGTGCAGACAGAGAGTCAAAGAAAAACTGCTTTGGATGATTGGTTACTTTATTAACTGCAGAAAATAAAACAAAGGGGTACTTGATATTCCTATTAATGATATCAGAGAAATAAGACTGCCTTGCCTTTTTTATTTCAAAATTGAAAATATGTAGCCTTTCTTTAAAAATCTCATAGTGTATCTGAAAATTGTTTTTTCTCCATCTTTGTTCTGCTTGCCTTCGTTCCTTTTTTTTGGCCTGCGACTGCTGCAGTGGTTCTCCAGGGGGCCTTCAGCTTGTCATTGACAGTCTTAACCCTAATAGGTGCAATAGCATCAATAATTTTCAAAGCTTTAAAATGATAAAGTTCTAGGAGGACATCAACAGAATCTGATGTTATGGCTGGTGACCAGGACATAGCTTCCATAAACTGAGTAGTAGTAAATTCATTTATATACCTTCCTGAAACAGAAAAAGTTCCATTTTGGGCATCAAATATGGACATGTCAAAGAAAATGCAAAAATGGTCTGACAGGCCAAGGTTCCCCACAGCAGTGGAAGGAATATTGATACCCTTACTAATAACCAAATCCAAGCCATGCCCTGGAACGTGAGTGGGCCCTTTTACATGTTGTAACAAATTGAAAGATTCAAGTAGGTCACAGAATTCTTTGGCAACAATATCACTGGGGTTTTCTATGTGTATGTTAAAATCACCAGTTATGATAAAGTAGTCAAAATCAGTACAAATAATAGCCGGCAGCTCAGTATAATCATTAACAAAGTTTACCGAGTATTTTGGAGGTCTGCAAACTGTTAAAAACAAGATTCATCGTGTGCCATGCAGCATAGTGCCAAGATATTCAAAGGAATTAAACTTATTTAAAAAGTTTGCACTGGAAAGAATCTCTAAATAGCGCTGCTATACCACCCCCTTTCTTTCCAGGTCGACAAGCACTCATAAAATTAAAGTTAGACGGGACCAATTCAATAAGAACTGCTGCGCTGCTGCAGCTATCTAGCCAAGTTTCATTTAAAAATAAAAAAAATAAAAAATCAGATTGTCATAGGTAATGAGATCATTAACTAAAAGCGACTTATTGGCACGGGATCGGATATTGAGCAGAGCTAATATATATAGAATAGAGCAGATATTAATGACAGGATTCAGAATAGTCTACAACTTACATGGGATACATATCAAGTTACTCAGATGTGGTGCTTGAGTTGAGCGTACCTTTCTTGCTCTGTTAGTAGTCCAGACCGGAATAGGCGTTGTTTCACAGGTGCTGCTGATTGTAGAGAGTAATGCACTTGGACGTGTTGGAGTGCAGTAAAATTTGCTACCGGCTAGCATCTGTGAGCCTAGTCTGCTCGGGTGAAGACCGTCCCTCTTATAAAATACCGAGCGTTCCCAAAATAGATTTAAAAATTATCGATAAAAACAAAGCTATGCACTCTAGACTGAACCTAGCTGAAACTATTCATGTAGACTAAGAAGTCTGCTAAAACGCCCTGACCCTTGCGCTAGTGTGGAAATTGGGCCGGAAATAAAAATGTCCTTGCCACTAACGTTTAAAAACTAAAAAAAAAAAAAAAAAAAAAAAAAAAAACTGTTCAGAGCGGGGAAATCGTCTAGGACAGAGAACCTGTTCTTCAGCCGGATTTCCCGTGGCTACAACCGACCAAGAGTCCGCCAGGTAGGAAGTCGTGCTCGCTCATGCCTTGGGTTTAGCTCCCTGTTGGTTCCAGGATCAAACTGAATGAATGGAGCGGTGGAGTTGGGAGAAATCCAAGGGACGGTTGAGACTAGGTCTCCTTCAGTGGCGGTGGCAGAACCGGGGCCCAGAGCGATTAACGGAGTTCATGAACAGTTCATCATCGTTTATCTTATTCAGCATGGATATTCTCCCGTCCAGCTCTGCGATTTTTTTGATCTTGGAGAAGACATACTTACAGGCGGAAAGGTGAGTGAGGGCATAATCAGGCCAGGTACTGGTCTAGCAGCTGGGGGGCAAGCTTGGCCACCAGGCTAAAAACAAACCTAGCGAAGCTTGCTGGCAGACCGAAGTGTAAAACAAAATCCGGTAAATAAAACGATGTCAAGGCAAATCTTCCTGTCACGCAATCAATTCGTTTAAAAAGTGTAATATAATAATAAAATAAGTTTAGTAAGATAAAATAAAATTGTAGTAAAATAACACCAGAGATCACTAAAATTGTTTAAAAAAAATATCACTAAACTGTTAAAAAGGTAAAGTAATAAGACTACTGGAGAAGGCCCTGGTGTGGGAGCACACCACAGACACAGGCGCGCAGTATTATGCAGCATAGCTAAATTCGAGCTAATTTATGTAAATGACTTATCAATAACAGTTTAGGGTATGCAGTGCAGTAAGGATTAAAGATTGTTTCTGTACCATCTTCAGATACATCTAAAAATATGTAACTGGAATATATGGGTTTAAAATGCATCAGACTGGAAGCAATCAAAATCTAACATAAAATCAAATTTAAAATTCATCACTGAAAAGTTTTTAAAACCAATTTTTTAAACAACTTTTGATATCTTGAACAAGCATTATCAAGTATTGTACAATTATTTTATTGGATGCCATTTTTTCTGATTCATCATTGCCATAGATGTCAGTTCTGGGAATGCTCCCAGGCTGTTGTGAAATTGTGGAACAGTAAACTTCAATGGCAGTTCCACTAGGTTTCTCTGCAACACAGCCGTATGCATCCAAACAGTATTCGTATGGAACAATCTGGAATGTCATATTGTAAGAGAAAACTGAGGGAAAGTTTTCAGTTAGTTATCATATGGTTGCCTGTGATTAGCTCCACAACATCTGTAGAATGATCCCTTAATGTATGCAAATTGCTGATGAATGCTTTAAAACATTTTATGATGTCATTGCTTTAAATGAAGAGATATTCTTGTGGTGCCGTTAGTTTAACAACATTAGCAAAATATTTAGTTAATAGTGTATCAGAAGCATTTCCACTGCTTCATCTCACTACTCTTCATCTCAACAGTGTGTCTTTGAAACCATTACCACAGTGTCATGTGAAGTTGTTGAACACTGACTTTTAAATAACCTGAAGTTTCACAGTGGTTGAAAAAAAATACTGCAGTGTTAGGAAAGGAGTTCAAGGACATTTCATTTTATTCATTCAGGCCATTGTTTTTTTTTCAAAACCATTTGAGTAGCCAAAAATATTGTTGGAATGTTTAAGAAGACTTTAATCATGATATACAAAGAAACCCAATTAGATCCCAATGACAATATGATCGAATGTTGCAGAAATCTTGTGGCTTGCAGGGTGTCCAAAACAAAATATTTTCATTATTAATATAAAAAAACAGAGTGGAATGCAAAACAAAACACCGAAGGAGATTTGCATTTATAATATGCACTGTGATAGCACGTAGTCTTCTCTTGGGCTGGATTATTGAAAGCAATATTATAGTTTGATAATTATACCTTGCAAAGGTATTTTCATTAAGAAAATTCCATCCTGATTTTCACTGGCTGTTTGTTTTGAATAAGGGAAAGAGAAGCAATTAAGAATGAATTACTCACTTATTTCAAAACCACCTGAGATATTTTTCAATCGTTCTCACTGCAGGATAATAATGAAGTTCCATCAGCCAATTTTAAAGCTGGAGAACAATTATATGCCAATTTGGAGCATTAGCTTCGTAGCCATCTTAAAAGCATCTGCAGTGATGTCACTATACGAACAGCACCTGATAGGAATGTCATGTTTTTGGGATTCTGTGCTTGGAGCTCTGGAGTTCTTTGGGAGCTCTTACTTTATTATTCACTAAAGCAGGGTTTTATGGACATAAAATGTCAGCTGTTTGCTTTGCTCTTTGAATTAAGGAACAAGCATCACAATCCTGTTGGATAAACTTATGCCCACTGTCATCCTTTGTTAGTAATCCATATTGAAAGCACCTTAGACTTAATTTACACAGCAGGGTGAAAATACTGAATCTGACATTTTAAGTAAATCCGTTTTCAGCTGACTGTCATAGTAACCATCGTGTTTGTCACAAATTCTGATGCCAGCTCTGATGTTAGTCAAACTATGTTGGGGTGATGACTAGAACTGATGTGTCAGATCTAGATTCTCATACAAATGTTGTCCAAATCAGATTCCAAAACAAATCATGTACCATGTAATTGTTTTGTTGTTGTTATTGTTTTATTTTGGTTTGACAGACATTTGAGAAATAATTAAAATAAGCTAATTGAAGCCATGGGTATAGCTGCCTGGAAGAGGTTAATGTAACATTGCTGAGTTCAGGTCAAACTTCCTAATTAATACAATTATAAATCTATTTCTTATACCTACTGTTGTCAATGTACTGGAGAAGAGTGTGTTTGGTAAGTCTGGTTTGTAATCAAGACTAGGTTTGAATCCTAGGGTAGGCTGTTTTTCAGGATTTGTAATATATAATACCAGGCATATGTCGAGGCTGATAACAACCTCAAGCCCGCAGCTGCCACTGGTAAAAGTTGACCCTCTTTCGTGAACCCTTATTTATTGGTCTAATTTGACAGTTAAAGATCAAGACGCTTCAGTGACCGACTGTGAAAAACATTATTACAAATAAATGTAAACACTTTGAAAACCTTGAGTAAATGTTACATTTTTTTATCAGTGCCTGGTTATATTATAAAATATGAAGATGAAACATTTTAGCTTGAATATCATACTCAATCTACATAACTGCAGATGTGAAAGCATGGTAGTCTGTCCTAACCCTGTCCTTCCCTGCGAACGGACTTGCCTGTAGTAATCTACCTTCTTCAATTAACTCTGAGTTTTTATTATACCTATTCAGATCACCAGTCATGTGTCTTGGTGTTAAGTGGTAGGGCTTGTGTTCTTTGTCTTTGTGCCGGGGTTTTATAATACTACAGACCATCTGAGTATTGAGGACTCTTGCACTGGTGTAGTGAGACAGTCTTACTGCATCCCCAACATCCAATTACAGTAAAGAGAATGTGTAGGACATTGTGTGGTTTTTGTTTTGTTTACTAAAACATTTTTCAAGGTAACCAGTGTTAGTGTGCACAGTATTGAGGGTGTAAGCAGGCTTTCATTAAAAAAAAAAAAAAAAAACACCAGGGGATGGCAGTTGGTTTGCTTTGGCTTTTAGTCTTCGTTCATAACTGCCCTGCCAAGGGAGATGGGAATCAAACAGCATTATGCAGATGTCATACTGAGTTCCACCTTTATAATTTCCTCCAGATGCTGAAAACTATGGAGGACTGAAGCTGCCAAAATAAAAAAAAAAATGCATAAATAAATGACTCAAAAAATACATTTCTTTTTACATGACTTTTTTCCATTTCTGGAGCGAAGCTGCGAAAATAAAAAAAATACATAAATAAACAAATGACTGAAAAAATAAATTTCTTTTTACATTTTTTTACATTAATTTATACACTTCCTTTTACATTTCATTTTAAATGTATTTATACATTTATTTTTATATTTCTTTATGTATTTCTTATTCATTATGCATATGAGGGGGGTTATCCTTCAAAGTGTGTCATGGGGTCAACTTTTCGCTTTTTGTTTGATTGACATCAGAGTGCATAGATCGACTATATTCCTTGCTCCTACACCGGTGGTCAGGCTCAGTACCGAAATGGCTACCTCCAGTCAGGAGATCGCTAAAGAACTGAGGCACTTAGCTGATCTAGCTGAAAATAATACTGCCCGCCAGGACTATTTACTTTTTTTAAAAAAGAAACTTAAAGAAATGTAAAAAGTAATGTAAAAGGAAATGTATAAAGAATATTATAAAGAAATATATAAGGAAATTTAAAAAGAAATGTATTTTTTTAGTTATTTATTTATGTACGTATGTATGTATTTTTGGCGGCTTCGGGCCTCCACAGCAAATGTGTGTGTTTTCCCTTGCAGAGACAGAACCGTTGGTTCTCAGGGCATCAGAAGCTTTTGCTGTCTTAAAACCAGACTCTCAAAATTTGTGGGGCGGGATTGCTTTGTGGGTTTGGTGGGGGGTGGGGTGAAGCCTCACAAGAATAGACAGGTGTGTTTTTGTGGGTGAGCTGTGAAAGTCTGCTGAGTCACAGGGCACCAATGTCATTCTCTGGAAAGTTCTGTAACTCAATACCCAGATGACAAGATTAACAAACCAACATAAACCATGAATGTGGAACTTTTGTTATGACTAAAAAAAAGTGAGTCATAGTTGTCTATTAATGGTGCTCTTATTCTGTATTTGCTAATGTTGTTGTTGTTGTTGTTGATGTTCATCATCAGGTTCATTGCAGGGTTCTAGTCCATTCTTATGTTATCCTTCTGGCACTGTGGACTTTAACTACCTCTAGTTCTTTTGGCACTACACTCCCAGACTTTATACACTATTTGTTTTAAGTTGCTCTAGATAAGAGCATCTGCGAAATACCCGTATGTAATGTAATTATTACAGAAGAAACTGGCAAAGGTTATGAATAATATAGTAATATTAATGCTAAGACTAATGATAAAGTAGAGGCCAATACATGCCCTTATCCAACATCAGCAAAATGGTACACACCTTTTTAAAATCTTTCTATATTACTTAATTATATTTAAATCTCATTATTATGTTACAGATTAGATGCTACATACAGTCCATGGTTCACACATTCAATAGGAGCAGAGAGGAGAAAAGACTGGCTCCAGAAAGTGGACTTACTGCCATGTATATGATTGGATCAGTGTGTATGTATATATGATTTATTGAATCAGTATTGTGTGCACCTATTCATTTAACAGCAGTGAAAATGACCTTAAGGGCAGCTACTAAGCCTGCAGGTGACATATAATTTCCACAGGACAGAAATGTTTCATGCTTGGTGAAAGTCATTCACAGAAAACTTCTCACATATAGTACCTGTGTTGTTCTCTAGATTCAGTAATACTAGTATTAAGCTTTTTTCTGTAAATTTCAAATGAACCCTGTTATGGTTTTGTCAATAACAAGCAACTGGACATGAAATGGTTTTACTTTCAGTCACCCAATGGTGTGTGTGTGTGTGTGTGTGTGTGTGTTTGCTTGCGCATGCGTTCATGCCTGCTTGTGTGTGCGTGCACATGTGCTCTTGTGTGTTCTTTTCAGCAGAAACTACATTCATACATGCACATTTGCAAAACCAATGCTCTTCAACATGCTCATTCTCTATGAGTACTCCCTTTGTAAACAAGTATTAAAGCTTTGATCCTTGTTCATATCTATTTTAAATTAGAAAGTGAAGTACTTCAATCCTTCAGGTTGAGATTTTGTATGATCTTGAATCCTGCTGGAGAATGTTCTGTGCACGGATAGTACATGGAGAACATGAGTGTCATAGGGAAGAGCTATTAGAATACAACACTCAGCATCACCATTTTCACTGGAACTGTGAGTCAGGGTTATTCACTTGCAATATAACAAAACCCTTTATAATTTTTTGTGTTGTTTTGAGTCTGTATGGGTAAGGATTTTCTTTACCCAAGGTACCCAAATAAATCAGCCAGCAGTTATATATTTATTTGCATTTATTTAATGGGCTGTATTAATGTAGATCGGCACAAAGGTTCACACAGGAGCACGCAGCTAATCAATAGTGTATAATAAGCAATATTGTTTATCCTGAATAAGACTAGTTTTGCAGAGATGTGCTGTTTTCTGCTATTGTGGACGCATTCAGTTGATGTAACATGTAAAACTAGACTGCTTCTTAAAATGCTTAGATGCATAATGCTTTGATGCATCATGTTTCATTTCTAAACTGTAAGGGCATATAATCACAGTTCATACAGTTCAGACATCCGCTTTGTATATATGTCATTATTATAAGGGTCCATGGGTTCTATAATTACTGGGCTGTTACTGTAATGTACTGGATGTGTCACTGTTGCTCTTGCACCTTGCTCTGTAAAATCCTGATAGATAGATAATACCTCTCAGCGACTGAGAACATGTACTATGCAAAGTGGAAAATCCCAGCTTCAGAAAGTAGAAATACTGCCATGTGTTTTTTCCATCCATGCACCAAACCAGCTAATTCTCATTACCACAAGTTTTCAGCCCACTAGATAAGGTGATTAGTGAAATCACCTGTTGATTTGTACAGGCACAATGAATACATGGTAGTATTTTCACTTTCTGAAGCTAGTTTTTTTAACATCTGGTTCTGACTGTCCTTATTGCACATAAACTATGATTGTCCCTTACTGTACAAGCTCTGTGTCTGTCCATTACTGCACATGCTCTGTGACTGTTCCCTACTGACTGTCCCTTACTGCATATGCTCTGTGACTGTCCCTTACTGCACATGCTCTGTGTCTGCTCGTTTCTGCATATGTTCTGTGACTGTCCCTTACTGCACATGCTCTGTTTGGCAGCTCGTACTCTACAACAGTTTTTAAACATGCTATTTTCTCCCAAACGGAGCATAGTTTGGCCTGGACACGTAGTCACCAGATAAAACAGATACTACAGAGTCCAAATTCAGTCATAACTCAATTACGCCAACTCAATTATGTTTCATGAGCACAAGCAACGTAATCATCCGGGTTCGTAACTGGAAATATCACAAATCCCCTGTGAAGTTTTATCCCGTCTGAATGCGAGAGTTTTATCACAGAAGCCATGTAAATATTCCATCACTCCGCCTCCCCATGTAAAACTTATCCCATCCGTGTAAATTTTGGTTTTTATATGAGTGCTGAGGGAAACTTGACCGAAGATGGTCATCCTGTTTGCAGAACATGCAGAAAGAAAATCACTGCGAAAGGGGGCAACACTTTGAAAATGCATTCTGTTATTTAAATGTTTATGCAAACAAAAAGTGCATAGTGCTGCTAATTTTGTTTGTGGTTTTCAATATAAAACTTGGTTAAATGATTTCAGTGTGTATATCAGTACGTTTTGAACATTTTCAGCACATTTTAATGAAACCACAATAATACTGATAGCCATGATAATTTGGTCACTATAATTGTGATATGAAATTTCCATACCGTTTCATCTCTATACTGCACATACTCTGTGACTGACTCTTACTGCACATGCTCTGTGACTGTCCCTTACCGCACATGGTGTGTAACTGACCCCTACTCCACATGCTCTGTGACTGACCCTTACCACACATGGTGTGTAACTGACTCCTACTGCACATGCTCTGTAACTCTCCCTTACCACACATGGTGTGTAACTGACCCCTACTGCACATGCTCTGTAACTGTCCCTTACTGCACATGGTGTGTAACTGACCCCTACTCCACATGCTCTGTAACTGTCCCTTACTACACATGGCATGTAACTGACCCCTACTGCACATGCTCTTTGACTGTCCCTTATCCTACACATGTCCCCCTCTGCCCATCCAGGAGAAGCAGCGCTTCCTGACGGATGTCCTCCATGAAGTGATGCTGCTGGACGGCCTGGCGAGCTCCCACCCTATCTCACAGGAGGTGTACCAGGCCACAGACATCGACAGGGTGTTTGACTGGATCGCATACAAGAAGGTGCAGTTCTCCCTCTTCCCACCCTAAAACAGCCTTACATTAGGGCCTCAAGGGCCCCAACTCCAAACTATTATCATACGATTGCCTTCTTGAAAACAACCATTAAACAGGCTTGTCTTATTAGCACTCTGAACACACTTGACATTTGCTGGAGAAAGGCTTGTTTGTAAATGAACCCCAGGGTAGATTTTAAGATGAATGTTCCAAAGAGATTCCAAGTCTGCGGCTCTTAAAATGCAGACTTATAAATGCACGGCACATCCAACAAAACCCTCTCCCTGTGTTTTGTTTTCTGATAAAATAACCATTTGTGCCTCTCCAAAAAAAAAAAAAAAGAAATCAATCAATCCATACAAGTGGTATCGGTGCTTTATAAGGGACATTCACGTTAAATTCCCAAAGGACAGAACATCTTGTGAAAATGTTCATCTATGTGAAAGGGCTGTTAGATGCACACTGTGCTTTCTGCAAGTATAGTTCTCACCCTGCTGCAGATGGCTGCACTGGCATATTTATATTTTATGCCAATTTAAAGCATATATAATCTATGTTCCCAAAAGCCTGAGTTATTGACTAAATCTTTAAATCACAAGTACAGATGAAGCATTGCAGGATGTCTCTTTAAATTTTAGCTTCAATGTTTTAAAAAAAAAAGGCTAAAAACAGAATTAATAACCGGGTGCCTGGGGTGATTGCACAGTTCGCAGGAAGGGAAAGTCTTGTGAAGTGCTAAATGAGTAATTACAGCTGTCAGGGGTTACATTGTGTTGAATGACCTCATGGGGAAAGTGTATTATACAGTCCCAAATGCTGGAGGAAAGTAAACTGGTGAATGGGTAACAATTACGGCAAACAATTAACAAAAAATCTGAAATGACTGAAGCGCTGGGAGTCATGAGATTTGAAGACATCAGAAATGAGTTGAGCTGCCATATGCTAACTGTCTGACTTGAGCAGATTTATTTGAAGCCGTACTCCTTGTAGCTGTAACCGTTGTGGGGTTTGCAAAACCTCTTTCGACCCTGGCCCCTGAATTTCTGTCTTTTTGAAATCTTTTAATGTCCTGGTATTTGGACAGCTGCGGTCTGCCCGTTTGAGATAACTTATGTTCACTTCATAGTTTTTTGAGGCTGCCAAAATTGCATGATGAGACCGGAATGTTCTGGCTTTTATGAAAGAATAATATAACGTGCTCTTTAACTGATGAACAGACCACACCTGTGCTCTGAGCGTGAGTGACATGGTCAGGGCTTTGACAGCCACAGTCTGTTTAGCTAAAGGATGACACTGCAAAATCCATGTAATTTTTAACATTACAACATTGCTGCAGTGCTTAATTTTAGTGGCATTCAAATAATAAAACTTTAACTTTGGAATTGCCATTGATATTATATTTACATACGTTTGCTTTATTTTAAGATATTTCAGAAATACATTTGAGCCCCTGAATGCTACCAAACAATATTACCGGTTTTAAACTTGTAATTTGATATGCATAAAATAGGAGCAAGTACAGCGCTACAGCATTCCTTCATTGTCCTGTCTGCCTTCTTTATCACTAAGCTGTTTTTAAAACTTATTCTTACTGACTGTAATAGCTGTAGAGTCTAAAGAATGGAATAATTTTTTTGTCTGATGAACATGATTTCATGGGACTACTGTATCATTTGGTTTACGTTGACGTTGGATTTTAGCGCACCTATGAACTGTCATTTTCCATTAGCCACTGCGTAATGCAACACCAATGGAAAGTATTAATGATTAAAAAAATTAACCCACTTTTATGAATTATGAATCAGTAGCACATAATCATCAGTATTTTGCTGATATAGAAGTGTCCAATTATTTATAAACTTTGCGATTGCCCCTTATATTCAGAAATCCACATAGCTACCATTTTAGAATGTTACATGATTCATGTTACATATTTGTGCATGCTGGATTCAGACAGAATCAATTCTGGTTAAACATTGTATACAGAGATACAGGGAGAGACCTGGCTTAAAACAGTAGCAATGTATGTACAGACAGTATGCAAACAGCAGATGACAATATCATATATTACATTAAATAAAACACATATTACATTATCAGCATTAGCCCTGGCGGAGAGTCTGGTTGAGTCCTCTGGGTAACTCACACAGTAAGGGTGATGAATGGATAATCATATCTTGAGGTCACTGACATTGATTTCTGTTCCTCTTTCCTCTTTTTCTCTACTCTATCACACTATCTCTGTCTCTCTCTTTCATCCCTTTCTTTTAGGGGGCGTCTCTGATTCGGATGTTGGCAAGTGTGATGGGGCAGTCAGTGTTCCAGAGAGGTCTAAATGTAGGTATAGGGGCTCCTATGTATCCCAGAAACCTTTACCACAGCATCGTACAGCGTTACTGCCAGTGTCTTACCTTCACATGTTCATGTGCGGTGCTTTTTCATACAGTGGAGCACCTGCTCCAACTGCTTTACAGACATGCACCCTGCTTTGGGCCTCTACAGGCCCTACAAATGCTGATTCCCACCCCCTGCCTGGTTCTATAGCCTGCTTCCTTATTCCTCATATTGAGAAATACCCATAATGCAGCAGTACTGGGGGCAGGGGAAGCCCCTGGGCTTGGAGTGATGCAGGCAGGAGGTTATAAATCTTTTACTCACTGCAGCGGGTGTAGGGATCTGTACTGTGTGTGGCCGCAGCCTGTGGGGTTGTTTGTTGTGGACCCCCTGGTGGGCAGTGTCCTCACAGAGCTCCACCACACTCACTCATCTGCGCCTCGTCTGTCACTCCTCTTACATGTGCTGAATGGACCACCTCCACATGGTGATTAGCCTGCATGATATTACACGCATACACACAGCCATACCAGCACAAAACTTAGAGACAGGGCACACACAGAAACACTTACATGTGCACACGAACACTTACACGCACACAGTCGTACCAGCACAAAACCTAGAAGCTCTGCATGTGTGGACTTGTGTGTGCATGCGTACACACACACAAACACACACACACACACAAGCCTGCACATACACAAGCACACAGTCTCTCAGAAAGCATTGCTGTGCATGGAAATCAGGTGGGAATTTCCATTACACTACTATTTCGCTTCGTTTTATGGTTGCTGACAATTTATAATTCACTTGGGGGAAAGAAGAATTGGATCCTATCCAGTGCCAGCACTACAGAAGTCTTTCTTTATTCATGCAGTTTTATTTGTTGTAAAATCTATCAGTGCTCTGGTGGTCTGATTGATCCTGTGGCAGTATTTCACTGCAGCCTGTGAGCATACTATAGCAGGGCGCAAAAGTTTGGTCCTGGAGATGTACTCTCCAGGATGTTTCACCTTTTACCCAATCATTTCAGCACCTAATTCAGTTTATTAACACCTGCACTCCTTGAAGGAGAATGGAAAAATGTCCTGGCAAGTTGACTGAGTTGTCTGGCCCCTCACAAGTAGCAGCAGCTCATCTTAATTGAAAGGTCACCACCATAATCCAGTTCAGATCAATTGTCTTTTACAACAGGATAAACATGATTTAAAAAAAAAAAAAAAACTGAATTATCAGATATTAAATTTTATTTATTACATCATTTGTAGGGTAACATAAGCCAAGACCAGAAATGCTACTGTGGTTGTATTTGTCACAAAGTTGGACATATAAAGATGTGCATACATTCACTTCTCTGCTGTGAGTAACTTTAATATTTCTTTCATAAAACTTTTTTTTTGTTTTTTTTTTTTTAGTTAAAGTTCTTTAAATTCTCTGAAAATAAAGCACATTATAGTTGGGTACACTGTAAAAGTGTTTTCATTATTTATATACTCCTGAGTAATACATTATTTTTAAAGTACTTCATTGGACACGCCAAATTAGCACATTAACCAGTGTGCAAATATTTACAAAAGGTTTATATTTTTAGCTTTTAATCTGAAAACTGTTTTTTCATATAGCATATAAATTTCCCTAAAACATGTCCACAACATGATTTGTCACATTGTGAAAGAGGGGTTATTTAACAATTCTTTACAGTGAAACAATGTACAGTGTGGGGTTGCATGTTGACAGAAGTGTTGTTGCATAAATTTAACATATATTTAGTATATGATAAACGATATACACCATTTAGTAGTGTTGTGTTTGCTTCTTAATTAACGTTTCTGTTGTAAGTAGATGACTATATTCTATCTCCCTATAATGTGCAAATTAGATAAACCAAAGGTATATGAGATTGTTAAACTACCTAACAGCTGCGTTTTGAATCACCTTTTTTTATTTTTTTTTTAAATGAATTTATCTTGAAAAGATGCATGCCTGTTCACGAGGGCAAACCTCTCTCAGGTGATAAAAATTAAAAAGCAATGAACACAATCTTAAAACAACCAGTTTTTCAATGATATAATGGATGTTGGTACAATTCCTGACTTTTCCTGAATCCTGAATATTTTTTTTAAATATTTGAAAGCCAATTTTCATCTAAACACCACCATGGGTGTCAGAACAAGCACCTTCCCAGCATTATTTGTAGCATGCCAGTCTCAAAATATGTTTTTTCAAGATTTTTGTGGAAACATTCTCTTTTAGTGCGTGATCACATGGTGCTAAGTGTATAGACTCACAGAGACTGGTAAAAGACTTTGTGCAGCACCCACAGTAATATATTCATGCAGTAGATTAGTAGGTAATAAATTCAAGCCTCAGCTTCTTTTTATTTTGCACACAAATGTTGAAAAAAAAACTCCTGTGGCTGTTCAGCTCCCAGAAGTCATATATAAAGCAGACATTTTTGCATAAGCTGCTTAAATGAGATCCCCCAGACCAGATCTTGGTCACTCTGTAGTTGACACTTTGACCTCAAATTTCCCTCTAGAGTACTCGAAGTGCAGATGTGTAATTTTTTTAATTAAGGAAAGTTAAAAAGATGTTGCATAGCTATGCAGAGAACTATTATTTGCCATATGGTGTTGATAATCTGGTTGTCTTAAATTGTAGTATGAATCGTAGTCTGCTTTAGTGTGCCTGCTAATGTTGTTGTTGATGTTTGAGAAACTGGGACATTTCATAAAAATGTGTGATCGTGGTCTTCTAGTGTGAGGCACTGATTGTGATTGAATACATAGAGTCTAGACTGGTTAAACTTCTTTTAGTCCTCAGGATATGGAAAATCTCCCAGTTTCCTCCATGGTGTACTTTACAATTTTATATTATCAGTAAAGTCCAACCCAGAGCTCTTCCACATTCCCCCATGGCTCTCAGTCCACAGCATTTGGACAAACAATCTATCTTTCCTGAGCTTACAGCTGAATGCCTCAGAATGAAATGCTTGACTTTTTTTTTCTGTTGTGGAAATAAAATTCATTTTACACTCATTTGAGTCAGTACACTCCTCAAATTCAATTTCATTATGAGAGTCTCAATATAAGCAGGAAACAGAACAGCAAGTATAGGACAAAATCATTGTTTTCTTTAGTAAAGTAAATAAGGATGTGATCCAAACAATTTCTCACAATCTTCTGTAAATTGTTGTCATAATACTGTTCAACAAATTTTATATTTTTCATATGTATCAGTTTTGAACAAATTTGGATGAGTGTATTAAGATATTAATTTTGAATTTTATGAGGAATTTCTGAATTTCTTTGTGTACAAGACATGAGTGCAATGCATTTTAGCATTCTCTTAATTTTTGGGTAATATTTATGTGTAAGGAAGCCTGCAGATTTGATCTAATACGGAAATTACAGCAGCCAAGTATATATGCAAATCAAGTTGAATTACCTAAAACATGTTTTGAGTCACCATTTTATTTTGAAATAATTTTAAAAGATGCATGCATGTGAAGAAGGGATACCTCAGTCAGTTTACATGGTAAAAATAAAAAAAGCTATTTTCCAGTTGTTCTATGGTATAATATCTGCTTGGACCTACTATGCATATTTTAGTGTCAGCTGAGTTTCTACAGCTACAGTGGCGAACATTTTTTTTGTTTGTTTTTTTGTGTTTGAAAGCCAGTTTTTAGGTCATCCAGACACCAAAATGAGGCTTCAACGCAAATACCCGCCTAACACCATTTCTCCCTTCTGTAGTTTATTCCAAGACATGTATAAAATGGATTAGCATAGTTATCATAGTTATATGGAATGTACATGATGTAATGTCAGTGTCATCACTCTTGATGTATTCATTTTGACTGTGGCTTTTGTCAATCTGAAAGACACTGTTTATTACAGGTTATGTCTCATTTATAGTGGAGTTTGTTAAAACAAACTTCGGGAGAGGTAATCTTCAGACAGCCCTTCACTCAAATACCACCATCCGTCCAATCCAGTTGTCTATGCAGGTATTAATTCACCACGTTCCTTCTCTCACATCACGCTCTCTGCTTTCGGCATCTACACCATCGGCTGTCGTTAGAACTTACTTGCTCCGCCACGAACAAGCAGCTCAACCCTTCTGTTGCTGGATTTCCGACCCATGCAGGAAAACTTCCATATAATGGATGGAGTTCAATTTTAAGCATAATGTATTCTTCTACTAAACTGATATAGGCTCCCTCGCTTGTTGTACACGACCAGCACCACGCAAAGGTTCTGTTCTTCTTCCTTTTTTCTAAATCTCGCAATCGTTTTCCTAATGGACATTGTCTACAGACTGGAATTGTTACGAAATGATCTTAGACATTGCTAGCATACTGGAGTCTTTCCGACTGATTATGCTCAGATACCATTTGTTTACAAGTCTAGCTTTCTGTTGACATCACTACTGCGAATGCATTGCCCTCGGCGGACCTGATTTCACTCATGGAGTTGGCCTCCATTGTGCCTGCTTCCGTCTGCTCCTCGACTGTTTCCACAACCTGCAAGCTTCACAGTCCTGGCCCCCCACCTATCTTTCTCTCTACTGAATCTCCGCTGCCTTCCTCTGCACGCTTTCCCCAATGCAACCTCCTCCTTCATGCCTTCACTCCGTTTAGCGAGTTTGTTCCCCCTCCCTCACAACCTAAGAACCTTGGAGCTTGTTGAATTAACAGAATCATACATGTTGTGACTGGTTTATGATCCCTTTTGTCAGTCAAGCTTAGCTGCCCTGCATGCTACTTGCTGAACTGTTACTTCTGTTCAGCTATGATTGTTTACCGGGTTTTAAACGGTTTATGTTTTCGTCACACATTTAAACATTAATCTGGCTTTTGTTACATTTTTTTCACGCATTGAAATGTAAAGTTTCTCATATCTCTCATATTCTCATATCTCTGTCTACATACACGTCAAGACCGGTTTATGATTCCTGTCGTCATTCTAGCCTAGCTGCCCTGCCATGCTACTGATTGAACTACTGCAGTTCTATTCAGCTGTCGTCTGAGTTTTAAACCGTTTCTTATCGGCATGATTGTATGTGCTTCTAAAATCAAATCCATGGCTGTTCCAAATACTTGCTATTGATGCGTTAAGTTCCCCTATCATTTCCCTCCAGCTTTGTCCTTGCAAGCAGTACCTTTATTGTCAATGATTGTAACCATTCGGCATGTTTATATCATTTGTCTATAACATAATCGATAAAATACTGTTACTACTTTGTTAATATGCTTCAATGTCATTTTCATGCTCTCTGATGGTTACTGCCGACTCCGTAATGAATAATTGTCTTAGTACTGCGTATGCTATCCGTAGCCATCTTTACTGCTGCTTTGTTGGACTGTTAATATTTTACGTTAAGCATTGAGCACCATTCAGCCGGTTTTATGGCCCATATACTGTACATGCTACTATCTGCTGTTTAATCACTGTATATTGTGTATTCTTCCAAGCTCAAATCCATGGCTAGTCCATGTAACTGCTATTGATGTGTTAAGCTATCCTATAATTTTCCCTGGCTTGTCATTGCAAGCAATACCTTCATTGTCAACCTTCGTACCGATTCAGCTTATTTTCATTTGTCTTCAACAGAATCGATGACATGCACATACTACTTTGTCAATACGCTACGATGTCAAAAAAAAAAAGAATGTTCGTTGTTGCTCACTGCCACCTCTGTAATGCATTGTCAAGCATTAGTGCCTATTCCTTCTTTCATTTACGTCCCCGCTGTTAGTACGTACAACCAACTTACCCACTTCATTTATGAGAGTTTGTGTGTCATGCACCTTTCCCAGCAGCCATAACATTCCCACCGCTCATCTCCACACTTAATCTTCTGCCTATATAAGTCTGCCCAGTGCCAGCCAAATGCAGATGACACACTCATGAGCTGGGTTCTGCTCATTGTTTCTTCTTTAAAATAGGGAGTTTTTCCTTGCCACTGTCACCATAGGCTTACTGTTTGGGTCTCAGGCCTGGGTTTTACCACACAACCATTTTTAAAAGACACAACAAAACACCCTCCCCTCTGTCACCATCCCCTCCATAGTCGATGGTCTCCAGCTGGTGCCTGTTGTGTCAGCTGCCCTGCCCTTGCACACTCCTAGGGACCTGGCACTGCACTTCTCCCTCCCCACATCCGATGCCCAAGCTGGAATCAGTGGGCTCCCCCTGGTGCCGAGCTGCCAGGTAACCTGCCGCTGCATGCTCCCATGGACCCGCCACCACAACCCTGTACTCCGCTGCCACTGTCCCCGCAGGAGTAGGCGGGCTTCCCCCGGCAAATGCGCTGATGGCCGTTGTTCCGAAGAACTGCCCCCTCCACCCTCCCCACTGCCACTGTCCCCACCGGACTCTTTAGCTTTCTCGCTACTCAACATCGTCTCCACGTCTACCTTAATAGTCACTGCTACAGCCAAAGTTTTAAACCCATGCATTCTACAACATCGTCTTTTTGGGGTGGTAACAAATCACGGCAAATATCTCTGGTGATACAACTGCTGCTAACATTATACCGAGGTTGAATTCACACCAGCACCATTGCACTGCTCTTGTCATTCACATAGGTCTCAGCCATTTTTAGCTCATGCAGCAGGACGGCCACACTGAATGTACCACTGAACCACATCATCCACCTACCCAGGTTGTTCATCAGATGCTTGCAAACACACTTTTCCCCTCACTTGAATCAAGACTCCATATCACGTGTTATCTAAACGTCCTTTTCATCATCAAACTTCCAAAAGGTCAGTCCACATCTGTTGCACGCTTCCACCTCACGTTTTTTCCCCTTTTCACTACTGTGTGAGATTCAGCTCTTCTTGGCTGGTTGTCTTTGGGGGGGATCACCTCATCCATCACACTTTCTCCTTCCTGCATCCCTCCCCCTCCCCATCTCCACCTTTGTGTCTGCTTCCCTTTCTTCTCTATTTCTCCCTCTCTTCTAACGGTCAAGTGGGGGGATCACCTTACTCAAAAAATAGTGAGGCATGATGCTGCCCCCCTGGACTCCAAGCCTAAGATCAAATGTCTGCACCGATATACAACTTGCTATATCACTAAACTCCTTCCAAATGCATTCACTTTGTCTGAAGGGTTTTTTTCCTGAAATAGACTTTAAAGTACAGTTGTGTAAGGTTATTTAATGGTACTTTAAGCATTGAATATTACCGTGAGTCAGTTTGACCTCTAGAATCCATGTTTCCTTGTACTTGAATCCACACTTTCTGAGATGTTTCTTGTTAATCTAAAATAAAGGTTCAGTACAAATCCAACAGATTATGGAGAATCACAGTAGACAGATAAAAAATAAAAATTTAGACAAATGTATGGTCTCCCAGGTGTTTTCCCATTTGCAATATGGAGAGCCATTCCCTCTTCAGAAAGAGTGCTTGGAAAAGTAGTTCATTTGTGGGTTTCAGCTCAGAAGGTGCTAGTAGTTGAGGTATCCCATTTTGACCTTTGCGCTGTGCAGCCATTACAGGGGTGGGTAGGTGATGTGCAGTGACTCAGAGGTTACCCTACCAGCTGAGTCCTTCCTCCCTAGGTGAGGCTGAAGGCCAGGCCTATGCCACCCTGCAGTGCTCCCCTGTCACACCGGCCCTGGATCCCCACACAGCTGTCAGTGCCATGTGAGGAGTTACATACCACGGCAATGAGAATGAGTGATTTGTCTGGCCAAGCTTACATTACATTTAGATTAAAAGTGTTCTTTCGGGTGCCTCCAGGTGCGTCACACACATTTGGGAAGGATACGTGGCCCTGCAAAATGTATGTTTCAATCCCAGCTGGACTCTTACCAGCTATGGCTGAAGGTCCACATTGGGGAGATATCTACTATGGAATGATGGGGTTAAGCCTAATCAGTCTAACCACTTCCTACTTCCCTTCTGGCGAAACTTGCTGACTTCATCATCATCAAATGACATGGGCAGTGTGGAAAGAAAGGAGAACTCATCACCATGTGAATTAGAGGTGTTCCTGTAGGAGGTCTCACACCTTAGTATGGGGTGAGGGTAAATGAGGTGCTCTTTTGAAAGTATTTATTCATAGGCTCACCTGCTAAATTCTTTAAATGTCAGAAAAAACATAAAATGTTTGTATACAGTAAAATAAATTGTGCTAAATAAACTCTAACCGAGTAAATTTGCTCCCCACTGGACTCATATAAACTGGCAGTACATATAAACAGTTTTACTGTGTAAGCAGAGGTACTGAATCCTGACCTTGCAGGAATGCAGGCTTTCATGCCAAATACTAAGCCATCTGATTCAATGACTGTTTTTCAACACTGGACGATAGCCCTTCAGTACCCAAGTTAATTGAAAGGATTAATTAATACTTGTGACAAAGGGTCGGGAGGGTTGGGTTTCTGGTCCCAGTGTCTTAACATTAAAAATAACAGAGAGCATAGAGGTTATGGTTAAATCACTTGGCATGGGGATGTCAGGTATACATCAAAATCCTTTGCATTAGATGTAATGAGAATGTCTGTTTTAGAGTATCTCCCAGTGCATTCGAGCCCCTGCAGTCCTTATTTCCATCGTCACATGTTTTACATGGTTTCTGTAACACAACTAAGTCTAACACAGCTAAGGGCAGCAGCTGAATTTTAATTTTCTTTCCACTGATCATCAACTTAGTGTTATTACTGCACCGTGATGTACAAATATCTTCGGTGATCACCTGTAAATTAAAAAAAAAAAAAAAACATGCAAGTTTAAGAAAGTAATTAAAAGGTTTTTTTTACATTACATTATAGACACATAGCAGATGCTCTTATCCAGAGCGACAACACAATATTTTCTAACTACACGTTTAATATAAATGCATAGACATCTTAACATCTTAACGTGTATTTATACAGTTGTATAAGTGTTTAGTGAGTTAATTGTACTTAACTGGACACAGTTTATTTGTCACCACTTAAAATGACCAGAGCACAAAAGTGGCAGGTATTTAGGATTTTATGTTTTTTTTTTTTTAAACCAATAATAAACCCAAAAAATCTTGTGTGGCTGAATAGAGGTAACAGGGTCTGACAGGCAGGCCTTTGGAGACCCATGACCTCCTTAAGTGTAGCCAGAGAGTCATCTTGAACTGGTGGGACAAAAAGAACAAGGTAGGAGAGAGAAAAAGCTAGAGGGGGATGTCTCAAAGATCAAAGTGAGGCAGAGAAACATAAAGACAGAGGGAGAGACACATTCAGACAAAGTCAGGTATGAATGTAACTGAAAAACATTGAATCTTCCTTTCTAAATCTTTCAGTATATTTCAGGAAAATACTTAATCTAATGTCCTGACCGGGTATCAGTCACTCAATAAAAAAAGGGCACACAAAAAACAACCACAGTATGCCATTAAAACTTAACTGCTTGACATCATAGGTGAAGTTCAGTTCAAAATAATTTAGTAGAAGTCTTGGTCCATTTTCCTGTTATTGCAACCTTTTATTTTTTTCTGTTTTATGAAAGACTGGCTTTTTCAGAACAGAGAATCTCAGTAGAATTTGAATCATTGACTAAACCTGCTGAACCATGAAACCACTTCTCATATGACATGAATGACACATCAGGGTCAATTTTCAAAGCCAAGCTTTTTAGAAAGAGATCAGTCAGCTCAGAGCAGAAGTACTGCATGTTCTGATGCACTTTCAAATCTGCGAGATACAGAATGTGAATCTCTAGCGCACAGGTTGCTATTGAAGAAAATGACTGTAACTTAACACACATCACGCTGACACCCAGGCAAGGATACAGTGGAGTTCACCTCATCTCTTTTTGGACAAATGCTGTCCAGACATCACTGACTCACCCCTCCTGGATTATTCTACTGTCATATCACAATAGAGCCATTGAGGAATACAGTGGAGGAACTGGATCTAAATTGAAGATAGTATTCACTGGGGGACTGTGACAGTAATAGGAATATTTTCTGAACGCCTTTCTGATGTTACATTGCATCACATTTTAGGCATTTAGCAGATAGTCTTGTCCAGAGCAACTTACAGTTCACATTTTTATACACTATCCATTTTAACGACTAGATTTATACTGAAAATATGAAGGTAAAGTACATTGTTAATGGGTACAATGGCAGTGCTTCATTGTAGCCATTGCTCCAATGCTCCTCGCGACCTTTTTGAGAGGAAAGAGGAATCCTAGGAAATAAAAATGTATGTGACATGTTATATTTGAAGACCTTGTGGTCATTAATAAGAACCACTTTTACATTAATTAAAATGCCTTGGGTACAGTAATCCCTTGTTTCAACTCTGAAAAATCAAAATGACTCAATAGCAACCCCCAGGTCCTGCAGGTGAAAAACAATACTTCCCGTCCTCCATAGGGCATGGAGCAGTCAGATTAACTCAGTTCATTCCATTTTTCCTCTCTTGGCCTGTGATTGGCCAGGAAACATAATTTGACGCAAGGGAGGCGATTCACAGGTGAAACTTCGCGATTCACACCTTGTTTGTCCAACCGCTGGCGAACCATTCTTGAGAAAACTCTGACTCTAACTCTGTGTGAATCAAGAGACTAAACTGGTCAGTGTTTTCACCTGGAGATGCTTCAACAATCTGCCAAAACTCAGTTTTGTCCAGTGCTGACAGGAAAGAAAAAAAGAGGGCTTCACACAGAAAACTGACAGTAGTTTTTATTAAAATATGTTGCATTATTTGATATAGTTTACTGTTGACCTCCCAATTTAAAAAAGAAAAAAAAATAAATCTTCAACCTAACCATTCTATATTAAGCAGAACTGGAGGTGCCTACACTGAAAACGTGACGTAAAAAAATTATGTCCGTAGTTGTATTTAGGCTATTTTTCTCTCAATATATTCAGAAGTCCATGAGTAGTTTGAATATTAGCATCTGTCTACGTTAATAACTTGCATAATTAATAATTGCATGTGTTATGTAGGCTATTTTAAAATGTGTTCATATAGGTTATTTAGAAAGGTACAATACACATGAGAAAAAATTTAAAAGTCTCCAGCTAACTAATATAGAAGGTTGTGACATTTGTATTTATTTTTGTTGCTTATTTGCATAAATTAAATAATTCTATGATGGAATATAACATATGTTGCATAACTAGTATTTTTTTACAAAACCAAGGGAAATTGATAAATGGAAATTAAATTTTAATAGTGCTTATAATGAATTTCTCTGATAGATGATAACCTCTTACATTTGAAGGTGTAATACTAGTACAAAAATGACCCTGTTCTTGAATCAAACTAATAGGCTAATAATTCTTGGGAAACAATCCAATGTACTTTAAAAACCCATGAAGCAATTATTATTATTATTATTTTATTATTATTTTTATTTTATTATATTTCTGTTTTTTATGTTGCTGTTTCCTATTTGTCTTTGATGCTCTACTGCTTAGCCCTCCTCCTCTCAGTGGTCATCCCCAATTTATTGAGTCACCAGCCACCACTGGAATCAACCCTCAAAGTAAAAAGACCAGATGTCTAACAGTTTAAATAATGTACCCACACACACTGTAATACAGAGTCACTCAGTTTGCTCTGAGGCCTTCTCTGATTATAACTCTTTATCTCATCCATATTGTTTTCTAATTTAGAATCCTTAACTGAGCTGGTGTTGATTACTGTAACCCTTATAATCCGTTCAGGAGACTCTAGGAAAGCACTCCCTTGAAGTGGGTGGGTCCTGCCACCACTGCTTACCTCTGAATTGCCCAGTTAAGCTTGCACAGACATTGAGGTGGATACTCAGTGTCACACCTCCTGTGATTGAGGTTTGTGCAGGGAGGCTGTGATTGCCCTGGTACCATGCCCAGGCAACACTATAGCCAAACTACACTACATTGCCTTGCCAATGCCCTGGAAAGATCTGGATTCATTACCAGACTGTGGAGTCCACCACACACCTGAACAGTACCTTAACAGGATGGGCTACTCAGCTGGCCCTCTAGTTACCTACTCCTAACCATGTGGTTTACGTAAGGCTTCATGTAATCCCATAATGCTCTGAAATCAGGAAGTAGGGAGGAACATCAGATTGTACCCACAGTCTCTGAGAAGAATTCCCCCCCAGACTTGCACTGAGGCCTGCCTGTTGCTTCATCCGGACTACCAAAAGGCATGCTCATGAATTCTAACAAACCACAGAGATTCCCTTTCCTGTTAACACAGCACTGTATGAAGGGAGGTATTATCCAGAAGCCTGAGGTCACATTTTATTCAAGAAATATAACTTCCCTCCACACTACAGGTTACTACAGTGTTTAATAATGAGGAATGCAATGTTTGTCAGTATGTGAAGATTCAGATGTAGACGTAAGCTAGTTGGACACACTTTTTTTGAATTTTACCCCAGAATGTGATCGTTTGCAATGAAGACTCCTTGGTTACGTTTTTAGATCTGAGTCGATGGTATGCACCTATGTCTTGCGGTTTTATGCTTCATCTCCTCCCAGCTAAAAATTATTCTGTCTGAAAGAATTTAAAAGTGGCTGTAAAAAAAAAAAAAGCCTCGAGCTGACGTGTGCGATGAGCTCTGCCTCCATTAAAGAGATTTCGCTTCTTATCAGTCACCCAGAAGCCCCACCCGTATGCTTCAACGCTTAAAGCAAGACGACGTGAAAAGATTATGTACCTACGTTGAGGAATTTATCTTTGAATTTTAAAAGTCAGGCTCAGATTTTTGGCTGAATATGGGAACTCATTAAACGTATTTCTGAGGCCATGGCCTGAGCAAGGGTGATTTCTTCTGTGTGTAGTCTGAATAGGGGCTCCATTTTGACTTCTTATTAGACTTGGGATCATAGTCCAGTGTGATAGGGATCTACTTTTATTATATTTTCTGTAAATCATGCAAATATTATAAATCATGTTCGACCAGGAACATCGTACTGAAAAATATTGTATGTTTTGCATTGCTGGCTAAACAGCAGAGTTACAGAGCAGCTTTGCCGAAGCTAAAGGGATGCAAACTATCGTATCCTCACAGCTGCTATTTCATTTTAACTGGATTTCAAGCCCATTCAGCATGACTGCTTGGGGATTATTAATCAATTTTGCATTACAGTAATGTATGTTCATCATCCCGCAAAGAGAATGGAGGGAGAATATTATCAATGTGTTACATATCTCTGCCAAGGAGACATGATGGGTGGTGTGGGCATGCGTTAGGCATAATCTTGTTTTTGTTATCTCAGTTTATTATCACCCCCTTACTATGATAGTTTCACTAATGTCTCATAAAGAGATGAGCAAGATAATCTCAGCTCATTTGCATTAAAGAATATATTAAGGTATATTCTTTTCCCAATGCATTGGGTATCTGTTTACTACTGTGAAACTGCTACAACATCCAGTGTTGACATATACACAGTATTGTTTGTGATAACTAGACACGATTATTCATCAAACTTTGCATCACATGGAGTAGAAAGGAGAATTGAACAATGACATCACACTGCCCAAGATAAAGTGCAAATACAGCAATGTACTTATTGCATTCTGCAAGAATAATGTTTACTAAATAAACAGTCTCTGTCAGACAACTTACTTCATTACCTTGATTTAACCTGATGAGCATTTTATTGTAGCTTCGCCAAAACATAAAAATTCAAGGAAAGAATACAACTACATGTATAATCATAAATATAGAAATCAAAATTACTATATATATCATAATTTATATGGATATCACCATAAAGGAAGAGCTATATGTTGTATGAATGTTCTAAGATCTTGTCAGCGATCTTTTCAGTGTTGTGCTGTGTTTTATTTACCGATTAGTTTGCAATGAGGATCCATGAGTGGAGGTAAAATCTGTCTTTATGTCTTACAGGACTACCTGCTGACACACATGTACAGCAACGCAGCACGAGATGACCTGTGGAACAAGCTCTCAGAGGTAAAGAGTTCTCTCAATCTGTCAGACCCCTCAGGTGCTTTAAAATAGCCCAGTGCAAACACTGCTGCAGCCAGTGTGCTGGAAGATCAAATGATATGCATTGTGTGTGCCTCAGTTTATATTCTCCATTCATTCTATTAATTATATTCTCCATTATATTCTACATTCATTGCTATTTCTGCATAGATCCAGAACCTGCCGTATTTAACCCTTAAAAATTAATTGCTTTAATATAGGCATGTTTGTGAATAACTATAATGGGATGATTCAATGTTACCCCGGCAATAAGTTCAGGCGCAAAAAAGGTGATGCTGAAACATGCATAAAACTTAAGAAATAATCACAAAGTTGCCGGCAAAAATACTGTTATCATGTTTATTAGACGTAGTTAGTAGGGATGGGAGAAAAAATCAATTCAGTTACATATCGCTATTCTTGTGACAAACGATGCTGAAATTGTAGCACTGATGAAAAATCAATTCATTAATTTTTAATTAAATCTAGATGCATTAGGATCATTATGCTAATACAATAATAGCTACCCTGTGTGTTTTTTGCCTTGTTGCACATTTTCTTGACAGAATGCACATTGTGGTGATTAGAAAACATAAGCATTACAAACTAAATAGGCAACTGGAGTTCAGTACAGTAGGGTTAGGGATGTACCCAAATACAAATAAGTTATTTGGAAAGGCACCGATAACGTGATGGAAATGGATATTTCTTCTGCCCGAATTTTCCTGTTATTATTTGGGGAAAAAAAGCCATGACTGACATGTCTGTTCATTATGAGCCATTATGTTTCTTCAAATCGATTCATATCATTATGGATGTCCACAAGAAACGCCCATTCTGTTTGTAACATAGGAATTTGATTTCACTAACTAGTCTTTTCATTTACTGCACATTATTGAAAAGTGATCAATATTTTTTAGTCGCCCCCACCTAGTTAGCACAAAGCAGGCAGCAGGCTGAGAGCTGAGCAATCCTGGCTATCACTCAGGGAAACTCTTTCATGTAATCTAGTGGCTAAGGTACTTGACGGGGACTCCTGAGGTTGGCGGTTCTGGCCCCAGTCTAAAAGTATTGGAGCACACCCCCATAGTCATTACCAACTAAACCTGTTACATTGAAAAAGTCTGCGGATCCTAAAATAAACAAAAAGTGGATTTTACAGGTGTAGGTCATAAAAGTGCACCTGTTGTAAAGTCAAAATTGCCAAAATTGCAGAAATCACAAGATCAGTACAGTGATATATCGTCCAACCCAAATCTGCCAGAACATGACAAAGATTACTTGAGTTTGCTTCACTTTCATTATGTTGATTTAAGTCCTCATTACAGATCAGTTAGCTTGGACAGTAAATATAACTTATTTCCAGTGATACAGTCCTGAATATAGCCATGCACTTGGCAGGGAAAAAAGGGGTAACGTGGTTTTCCTGTGTAATGCGTACCCATAATTTTTAGAATTAAAAATCTGGGGGAAAACGTGTGCATTATACACATATGGTATTTCCTTCAAATGAAGGATATTTTTCTATATATCTTTACTATAAATATGATTGTTCAATGTCCCCCAGTTAAAGGGGGAGTGGTGGTGGGGTTCATAAAAAATAGACAGTTCATAAAACTGTTTAGATTAAAGTAAAAATAAAGAAGAGAGAGCGAGAGTGAGGTGAAAAGTAATTTGTTGCATTACCAATGAATACTAGGTTAGAAAATATAACATCTGTCCGATTTAACGTGACTTCTGACATAAACCATATCCACTTCAGGTCTTTTATCCGAATACAGATACAGAGAGAGAGAATTTTGTTGGTTGAACAGATAAAGATAATGACGCCTCTGTAATGGTTCTCGGTTTTAAATCAAAACCGTAGTTCGTAAGCGCAGGGTCCAGGTTCAGGGTCCATAGCAATTTTGTATGTATGTATGTATATGTATGTACAGTATGTATGTATGTATGTATATGTATGTATATGTATGTAGCTGTGATTAGTATTGAGGTGTTGTCATTGTCAGAAGCATTTAAATGCAGACTTTGTTTTGCATAATGTTTATATTCCATAATATTGAATCGCATTACTTATAGGATCGAAACCAAATATCCTTGTCATATTGAATCAGAAGGTTTATAAAAGCTGGCCTTGGTTTTTGTGGGGGAAAAGAATGTAATAGCAGTAGGCTACATTTACTTCAGTTCAGTTCAAGTGTGCAGCTGTTGTTTGTGCCTGAAATAAAGCATTCAAGGTATAAAGCTTTAGAGGTATTACTCAACTGTTTTTTACATGGCTCAAGGTTTTAAAATTGTAACCAAAAAAAAAATCTGAAAAAACAAACATCAAAAGCAATACAAATCAAATCGGCACCTAGATATCGCATAAATATTGTATTGGGATGTCCCTGGCGATTCCCATCGCTAATAGTTAGTAACATCAGGTAAGAAAGAACTTGCTCACATTAGAGTGCCTAAACGGCTTTTTCTATACCACATGTCTCACCCACAGTTACTTCCATGCACAAAGCATGAGTGAACACCTATACATTCATACCTGTAAACAATAATGGCAGCACCCTCACACAGATACCAGTGGCTAACTGACTACACTTAAGCGGTGACTGCCACACTGGCTAATTTATACACTTGTACAAACTTATATTAATACACTTCTACAAATAGCCACCTCTATAGCACAGAATTTACATTTATATATTATGTTTTCTCAAAACTATGATTTAGTGATAATCCTTGGGAAAAGGCAGGAAGTACATGTAGCCTAAAAAAAGCCATTTTTTTTTAAACTAAGTTGGTATATCTCTTTCTTTGAGAACTGAAACATGATGCCCGTGTACTAAACTGTTAGATTTCATTCATACGATAAGTATACAGGGGGTCCTGGAGTTACGAACGAGTTCCGTTCCTACGACTTGTTGTAAGCTGATTTTCGACGTAAGTCGGAATTTATAGCTAAATTATACCTAAATTAACACCTTAAGTGACTCACTCTGTACACACAACACACGAAGGACATATAAAATACAGTAATTAAATGAAACTTTAATAAAAAAAAAGAAAACAAATTCTTATCTTTATTTCTGTGTTCGTATTTACGAAACAAACCGTGTAGGTTGAAACTAGGTTTTTTAAAATAATTTATGGAAGTGCGTCGTAACCACGAAACGTCGTAACTCGAGACCGTCGTAACCCGAGGACTCCCTTTAATTGATATAAAATTTGTAGAAAAAAAGACGAACATGTCTGTTGAGTATACTTAGTATAATTATTTTAATGAACTCTGGACCAACTACCGGACCGCTGAATGATTCATTACAGTGTGTACAAAACAGTAAATGGAGCCTGTGTCCTGCACTCTGTAGCAGCACCTACGTACAGCTCACACCATTAAACTGGATCCCAAGTGTGATAGAAGCCATTACCATCCTGCCTGTTGAATATTATAAGTCACTCATTGTTATTATAAATTATGTTAAATGTTTGAGATTATTTTTGTGTCAAAGCTTTTCCCTTTTGAGTGGAGAGGGTGACATTGAAAAACATGCTATGTGACATCAGGCCTGCCTGATTTTGTTCAGCCAATCACAGTGCAGTGAGCAGTCTGCAGCCCTCCGGTGCACAGTAATCTTGTAGTAGACTATCACTTTTGACGTTTTTAATGAATTTGCTTAGGTAGTTAACTGGAGGCCTTAATTATATTTCTTGCTATAAACAGTTTTAATTGCATTTTAAAAAATGATAAAGAGCAATAGGCACATACTAACTTTGCAAGTGTATATTTCTGGGGTTGCCTTATGGATTCCCTTCTTTAATGAACACTTAAATTATAGCCATTTCCAGTCACATATATTAAGCAGTAGGCTTTATTGATTTAAAAAATCCAACTCATCTACAAAACTACAGTAGCCCTGTGTTCAGAATAGAACAAATAAGTGTTGTGTTTATTCCTGCAAAAACTGTGAATTGCAGGCAACGTCATAGTGTTAAGGAAAACTGTTTAGGAAAGCTGCAGTCAGGAGGGTTTGCCACTCCTGATCACTCAGTAGTGCCTTGTCTGCTTAGTTCTCCTGAAAACTGCAGACCACTAGCACAGTTGATTTGTCGAGTTACCCGGCAAACTGCACTGAGGTGAATAAGTTGGCTGGCTTTTTGTATGTTGGAGAATGCATGTCCTAGTCTGTGCCCCCAGCAATGGAAGGGGCTAGATCTGAGCGCTGCAAATTAGGGAGAAAAACAAGAAACTTTCCTGGACGACAGGGGGTCGCATGAGATTTTATTAAGCATGAGTTCCTCTGAGGCAGTGCTGCAGTCAACACAGTATTCATAATTCTATTCATGTAGGTTGTTTACCGAAAGTTCCTTCTGCATTGCAAAAGTGCCATACATTCAAGGGACACAGCAATAGCGCCATCTCAAGCAGCAAGAAACAGGGCTTTATTTCCAAAGTGTGGCTGGCCATTAATGAATTCAGCAACATCAACCACCATGACAGCCAGTCATTTTATGAATACTAATAGCCGCAACTGTCGTTAGCTATTCATGAAATCCAGTTTGCCCTGACGGTCCGCAGTGCTTTTTTAATGTGGAAAGTCGTTTGTCATTCACTGAACTCCCACTTACCCTGGCCTATACTTCTTGTAATGATGGTTTGGGATACTGTTCAAATCCAAACTGTTATCCCTCAGTTATAATTTATTGGACAGTCCTAATACAGTAATCACTTTGGAGTATGTGGTACAATGCTTGCATACTGTTAGAGAGAAACTAGCCATAGGGAGACCAACACAGCAATGAGAGACAAGCTTTTCTTGATTGTTCAGCTGCTGCGCTATGCGATTTTTGCAACGTAATTATTATTTTTATAGTTTTAACCTCTTCCAGAGAAAATACAGATCCAAAACACTATATGTTGAGATGGGGCAAGCGAGAAAAGGTGTTTTTGGTTTTTCAATCAATGGGTCTGATTTAAATTTGAAGTGTTCTTTGTAACATTGATGAAATTTGTATAATTTGAACTGAATTAGATTTTTCCCACAGAAAATACATGCTATTTTATGAGACAAATTTAACTTTTAAGACAAAAGGAGGTTTCAAAACATAATTTTTTCACATAATTTAACTTAATCTGTATATCTCGCATGCATTTAATTGCTCTAATTTGTATATTATCAAGCCTACCTGTTGTGTATAGAAACATCTGCTTCAAACAAATGAAATTATTGAACGATGCTTCAACCTACAGCAAGCCAAAACAAACAAAGCCAAAAGCTAGAAAATTCTTAACTTCAGTCAGTCACCCTCCCTGAATCAAACTGAACATACGCTTTGTGGCACCTAGCCCCCTGAAAGCAGAAACTGAAGATAAGTGCAGTACAGGTCAGGCAGAGCGTCACTAAAGAAGATACTCTGCACCTGGTGATGTATAATCATGGCTACATTAATTTACAGAACATTAATATGTCCCAGATATTATGGTGAAATTATGGAGACACAGTATGTGCCATCTGGTTTGATCGTTTGGACTTCGAGGGGAGCTTGTTTTGCCAGCTGCTACACAAAGCTTAGACATTACAACACAAAGAGTGGATATTGCAGTTCTCCAGTCCCCGCGTGATGGGTTTGCAGTTTTCACGTCCCACGTGATGAGTGACCTTCTCCCAGTTCATTTCTGCACTGACAGAAAAGACCTGATACTGGATACTGGACATCTTGAATGGTAGTTGCAGACCTAGTTCTCCCCTAATGTGTTTTTCGGAGCCCCTGTTGGGATCAAAGAGAACACCAAAGATTTCTCAACTCAGGATTTAATTGGGGATTAAACTGCCCAGATTACAGTGAATTAGATCAGTATATCATGTTGACTTAGAACCCAGTATCTGAACTAAAGTCTTATCAGTATTCTGCTGGAAAAACCATCTCAGGCATTTAGTGCTTAGTATTCATGGAGAAGTCAGGTAAAGCATCATTCATTTGAATCACCTGATTTACCTAATGGAAAGAAGAATGAGTCATGCATTGTGGTGAACGTAATCAGTACTGACTAACACAGAAAAAAAAAAAAAAGTCCATCGGCAAGATAAGAGATCATCCGGACAAATACATTTTCAGAGAACTGACCCTCATCATGAGGCAGGTGGATAGAAAACAGCACAATAAAGTTTTTGACAGTAATAAGAGGCTGAAATCTGTTTTTAAAAATAGAAAAATAGTGGATGTGCTTCCGTCAGCATTCATTTGGAGACCATTAAGTATTCTGACAGATTCTTTTTCTGTGAAATGTAAAAAAACAGACTCAACAAACAGTCTGCTTTTTCAAACCAAACTAACTTTCTCTAAAACTTTAAGCAGCAAAATGTAGCTTCTAATTGCTGTATAAATTCCCATTATTACTGAAAAGATAATGACAACCACAGCAGATATCAGATGAGCTGTAACTACCTGAGTAACAGAAGAGCTATTTAAAACCAATGATTTGTTTGGTAACCAACCCGTTACAAATGCAGGTGTTCTGGTTATCAGGAGACCGAAATAAAAGGTCTGTCTCACAATTGGCAACGTCATGGTGCTACTATGAATCTACAGTGTATAAGCAGTGCTTTATCATTGCAATAAATGGACACAGTGCATGGATGTACTGTGATATAGTATGGCACATTGTTAAAAACTAAAAAAAGTACATCTGAATATGTTTTATGAAAATGTCCACACATCTGCAAAATTTTTTTATGCTCCTGTAATAAATATGATATCTGCTTTATGAAGGTGTTATAAAGTGCAGCCTAGTATAAAATAAAGAGGGTCCATCTCTCTCAAACTCTTCAAGCCAAATATTTTAGCGTCTTTGACCTAAGCATAATGTGTAGAATCCTATTTCCCGTGTCATCAGGACTTTCTCAAATAGAGCAGGTGAAAATTCAACACTGCATATAATGGAGAAAAACATTGAGGCTGTTTTCTGATAATGTATGAGCCCAGACGTAATTGCATCTCGGATTCCTGACAACCTCATTATATTTAGGTCTTACGATATGCAATAGCGTATGTTAAAATGAGACCCTCAGTCTATTTTCCTGCACCGTCTTAATTTGACGGATATTGTCGTTTAGCCAGGAGGGTGTTTCTCTTCTTAAAAATCAATTTGGCTTTGGCTGGAGTTGTTCAGTCAAGGGTAACATTACAAAGAGAATGAAACTTATTAACTAAATCCCCATTTTAAAGTTGCTGTAAAGCAGAGGTGCGGAAAAGTGAGGAACACATTCGGGCATTGAGTGGACACTCTGCTGTGACTATATATATAGTGAATAATGATTTAGGCCATTACTGACAGTAAATGTTCAGGAAGATTAGCAATACCATTTATATTACTCAAAGAAAGGCCATTGGTCAGCAGATAATTAATGTGACCAGGACTGTGTGGGTAATGGATATCGGCAGGAATCTGTAAGAACAGATGTATTTGTAGGGGAAACATCAAGACTGAAATTGGCAACAAGAATATAAATCAAAACTTTTTTTTTAGCATGATTCAAATCTAACAGGAATTGGATTGATTTGGTTTATTATGAGTCATTTGTTTAATCTGAAAACGAGCAACTCAGGATGAGTAATTGCTTAAGCTAAATAACTTGCAAAGCAAAAGAATATCAATGCTGTTGCAAAGCATATCTGTAGACTGTTATGGAGCTGCAGCCCTGATTCTAGTTCTTTTTCTCTGACGTAGATCCTAAATGAGTAGATCCTAAATGCTGCTGGGAAATCATCAGTGGTCCAGAGGAGTTCAGTAAAATAAATGCCAAAAATACAAAAAATAAATGGGTCTGTGTTTTTGATGTTATACATCTTAATTATACTTAAATCCCTATGAATAAAATCTAACTGTTTTTATTGTTCAGTACGGAATAATTATTTTTGAGTCGTCCCAAAGAGAGTACACAGTCAGTAATCTCATTTTAGTTCAGATGAGTTACTTTTATAGTAGAACACAAGTATTTCCTGCTTTATCTAACCATTGCTTGGATTATCACTAGGGTTGGAAATTAAGTTTTTTGTCCACCTGCCACGGTGGCTGGTGGATTCCAAAATCTACCAGCCACTCAGTTTTTTTTACCAGCCACTTTCTTGTTTTAAGCAGCAGTGTGTAACTGCATGTGGAACAATAATAAAACTAGATCTACAATAGATCTGACCTTAATTCAACATTTAATCTAATGTTAGTAGACAGACTAAAAAATGACAATTTACTTGCATTGCCATTCATAACCTTGAAGTGGCTTTCCTTTTTTTTTGCAATTGCATGGGCATTTCGTAAACAGTATGCTCATCTTCTCCAGCTGGGCCGTCTTCAGGCTGGTTAGTGCCTTCATCGCAGCCGTATCCTCTGGGGCTGGTTTTCCCTGTACTGTCTTTCTTACCTGAATGTGGCATTTGGACGATTCATGGTCTTTTATGGTTTCCAAATTTAGGTTTTTAGTCCCACCAATGAAATTATTAGTTCTCTTATTGGCATCCAAAGTGTGTTGACAACATAACAAACAGGGGTGCATTTCCAAAACAACAACGGTAGACACAAATAACCACTGTAGTACATTGGATCATTAGAGAAACAAACTTCCTAGTCCGACTGTACCCCAAAACCATAGTGAGTACAGTGGCCCACAAACTTAATTCGTTCGTTGACTCCGAAATGTTCGCGAACCAAAATAATTTTTCCTATTGAAATTAGTGTAAACCCAATTAATCCGTTCTCCAGCCCCAGAAGCACTTTTTTAAAACTTTTTTATGGGTTTATGTTTGGGAAAAATGTAGAAAGGAATTAAAGATAACCTTTATTCAGGTGGTGAAAGTAAGCTGGTATGGTCCGGTACTGTGTACCACTAAAAGATTACGACCAGAGATTTCACTCAGCAGTACGTGAGTGCGCATGCGCGTCTACTTCCGAAAGTACCGGCAAATAGTACCGGCAAGAATTAAAACTACTTTCACCCCTGCCTTAATTATGGAAAAATACATTAATACAAAAATAAAACATAATAATTGTACACTTTGTGGTTGATATTTTCTGGCACAGGTGGATAGTGGAGGAGGAGGAGAGGAGGAGGAGGAAGACTACTATCAGTAGCACTATTCACTGTCTTGGAAGCCATAATGAGGGCAGATTTAATGGAAATAGCACAAAAAGAACATGTGTCAAAGAAGAACACAACAACGAACTATGTAAACAACGCTGAGTACTAAGCACAACTGACGCTATCCAAGACGCGCTACGGCAGGAAACCCGCGAGTTTGTGTGTTTGTGCATTCATGCACTGAGGGCTTGTTCGCGGGCCGAGTGAAAATTTGTTCGGAAAGTGTGTTCGTGGGCCGATTTGTTTGTGAGTAGGGGCGTTCGCGGGCCGAGGTTCCACTGTACGTCGCAAATGGGAACCATGGTTGAACAAACCACAATGGTTTGAACTATGCTGTTAATGACAAAAGTCAGCATTCAGAGTGTTTCACTTTCTCAAAATACTGTGACCAGATCCTAAACTCAGATAGTGTCATGAACAAAGACAAAGATGATCACTGAATGTTTGAAGCATATCATATTACAACCATATTACACATGTTCATTTCGGGTAAAATATTTGGTTTTTATTTTTATATTTATATATCACATTTAACAACACATTTAAACTTGCCTGATATATTGTAAAAGTGTTTTGAGTGGTTGGTAGACCAGAAAAGCATTTTATAAACGCAGTCCATTTAGAATTAATCACAGTGTGTTAAGTCATTAGGTTTATTATTATTACGTCTGTCCACATCTTGTCCTGTTATCCTCTGTAGGCCTATAGACCTCCTATATACCTACTATTAAATGAATCCATCCATCTATCCACATCTGAGGTTACTTAGATTGGGGAGGTATAGTTCCTGCATGCACTCGGGGGAAATTTTTTTTTTTTACCATAGCAAGAGAGGCAGTTGGATCTAATTTGCGATGTAACGCCAGATTGTTTTTTTGTTTTTTGCTACAACATTAGCCTAGACTACTTGACCTGAGGTGATTCTATTTAACTGTTGATCGCGATTGAGCGTTCTATGCTCAAGTTGCCTTGGTAACCCCCTGTGTGTCCTCATTTAAGTTTCAGAGTGAAACAAGCAGACTCAAGATTCAATCTGCGTTGTGGAATGTCACAAATCGCTCTGTTGCAATTTAATTATTCGGTTGTATTTTTATTTATTTTATTATTTATATTGTACTTTTATTTACCCGCCACCATGGCTGGTAGGTTTAGCACATTCATCCGCCACTACACAAAATCACCCACATTTGGCAGGTGCAAATTTCCAACCCTGATTATCACTAAACGTTTTCCAATGTAGATGCTGCAGCACTGTCTAATTGTATGCATAGTTAATTGAGCAGTGCAGTGATTGGTACTTGTCTGTATCTAGTCTGTAACTTATGTTTGCTGGACTAATTATATAGGTGTCTCATCATGGCTTGTGCGTGAGCATTGCTGTAACTGTGATTGAGACGTATTGTAATGGTAATGGCTGTAAGACAGTCTGACCTGAATTTGCTGATTTTTTTGGCACATATCTATCACTTTATGAAATGAATGCATCTTGAGGTTTTTTTTTTTGCATAATTTTGTTCAGCAAATGATTAACTATTAGTATTAATGTAGAAATGAACAGTTGACTTCATTTGCCTTACTTAAGCTGATTGATTCTAATGAATATGATTGATTCATACTACTTAACTGAGTGTTTTTAACACAACATATCATGGACATAAACGTTTGAAATGATTCCAACCACAGAACTGTCTTCTGTCACCAGGCTATGCAGAGGGAAGGGAAAGACATCAACATAAAGGAGGTGATGGGTCGCTGGACTCTGCAGATGGGCTACCCTGTGGTCACAATCAGTAGGAATGACAGCCTGGACGACAGTGTCACCATCAGCCAGGAGCACTTTGTCTATGATGTGGATGCCAAGAGCCGGGACCCAGAACTCTTCAACATGAGGTAGGTCTACTGCCACTCTATCCTAACTGTGTACATACCACACTGTCTCTATTCATCATGAGTTAGGTCTACTGTCAGTCCATCCTAACTGTGTACATACCACACAGTCTCTATTCATCATGAAGTAGGTCTACTGCCACTCTATCGTAACTGTGTACATACCACACAGTCTCTATTCATCATGAGTTAGGTCTACTGCCACTCTATCCTAACTGTGTACATACCACACAGTCTCTATTCATCATGAGTTAGGTCTACTGTCAGTCTATCCTGTGTACATACCACACAGTCTCTATCTTGAAGGAATAGTCGCAGCGCAAAAATATCCGCTATATAGCGACACTTTTGCAGTTCCAAACACCAAAATATTAACAACCAATTTACTAAGAGCTGGTATAATTATGCAATCAAAAAATTAAAGGCCCATTGGAGACTCCCATGAAAAAGGTCAGATATGACAGGCTTACACATCCAGATAACAAAGCGGTGCAAAATGGATATGGAGCAGCCAGGTGCAAGTAGTGAGGAAACCTAGAGAAAAATGAAACTTAAATTTACTGATCAGGTAATAGTTATAGTGGCTAGCATGGCACAGCTTCAAAATGCCGTATTACAGTATATAAATTAAACACCACCCGAGGGGCGTAAGTTTTGGAATGACATCATGTTCAAAATTAATTTATTAGGTATAGGCTAACAAAAACAACAGTACAGGAAGTAAAGAAAATATGACAAAAATGATAGGCAGCATACAAAAATACTTTCCTCCAGCACAATAATGGCAAAAACAGAGCTGGTGGTCTAACAACAGACAGAATATCAACATCGATTGGAAAAAGTTTGTTACAGCGCAGCTAATACATTCCACTTGTTCCACCCTCTCACTTTCTGTAGATAGAGCTACTCCTGAAAATAAAGCTACACTGACGTGAACCGCTGTAGCAAGGTACAACCCACCAGTAACCCAGCAGCTGTACTGAAAAGGTTTGGACACGAGAACATGTAGTTAACAGTTAACAGTATCACCACAGCCAGCAGAGTATTTGATCTTTGGGTGCGTGGCTCACGTTCCTCCAGTTTTGCGATTATGCCGTGACTGTAACCTGTTAACATCACGTCAGCATTTGCTGTTAGGTTAACTGAGAGAGGGTAACTCTTGGACGGCACAAAATTTGCCACCTGGTTTCTCTAAAACGGGAGTTGCAGGTATTGCAAGGTTTAGTAAATTAGACAGAATACTTAATTGGCCTCATTTGCAAAATGTGCACCCTGCTTTACTGCCTTTACCACTGGTACACATATGCATGAACAGATTTTACTATGTATCGTGAATTCCATTTAAATAGCGATTTTTACCCATTCTGACTGTTTAGTAATTTGCATGTAAATACTGAGACATTTTAGCGGTTGCTTTCATGCCTGAAAAGCAGGCGCAATCCTTTAGTACATCTGGCCCTGAGTCTCTATGCATCATGAGTCTGTCGTAGCTGTGTACATACCACACAGCCGCTGTTAAGCAGGAGGAAGGCCTACATAACTCTGCTGTTACTGTGTACATACCATGCAGCTACTGTTCAATATGCTAGAGGCCTTCTGTGAATCTGATCTCACACAGCCCCTGCACTCTGCAACATTGACTCTGATCCTGGAGGGCCTATCACTAGAAGCTTTTCAAGTTCTCTTTTGAACACTTCAAAAAAATCACCAAACATGGGGCAAAGCTGGGTAACCACATACATGTTGCAGCTCTCCAGGTGCAGAGTTGATAGCCCTGCTGAGGCTGCAGACCTCTTGGACCAGGATTAAGCAGATCTGTAGAGGCTGCAGTCCAGGCCCATGGGGTAGTATCCCTCCATAGAGTATACCACTCCAGAACATTATATCCCTGTAAACACTGTGTCTCACCAGGGCCAGGGTGGAGTCACATCTCTATACAAGAAAGAAAAAAACCTGAAGGCTGTAGTTTGAGAGAAATTTAGGAGGCCATTGTGTGCCATCTGATGAGAGGTCTAAGCAGATCTCTTGCCAAAAATCATCTAGTTTTTAAAACTTGCTGATGAGCTCTTGAGGAAAAGTGATGCAGTCAGCTATCATTCCAGCCAAGACGTTCCTCAGAGGAGATCATTAGGGCGGACAGAACAAAAAAGGAGGATAGGAGAGGAGGAGGGGGCGAGGGAGGCAAAGAGTTGGTGAACAGACAGAAAATGAAAAATTGATCTTTGACCTCCTCTAATCTAATCAAGTCTGAATCTACATTGGGCTCCATGAAAACACATATTGGACAATTTCATGCTCTGTTTCGCAGAACGCAGCTGGTCCCATTTTCATTTTCCGTGACTTTACTTACTCTGCCCCCGCTAAGTTCATACTCCACCTGACATCACAATGGACAGTGAGCTCTTGTCCTGTATAAATAATGTTTGTGTGAATAATTTCCCCATATCTTTGAGCAGGAGACCCTTTCCACAAGCTCAATATCGCGCCTCTCCAGTGTCATCTCCCATTATCAGAAAGGGTAAAATGCCAAGTTAGATTTGATCAGGTCTGACACATAACGTCTTTTCTCACTGGCCTGTAACCTAGGACATTTCCGTCTGCCGGGTTTAGCTGCAGTTTTGAAAACAACCTTAACACATGCAAATGGATAAGTTGAATCCTCCAATTAGGTGCAATGAATAATTCAGCATCACTTTGAAACCTGTTAAAAACAGTCCTACTTTTTTTGGGCCCAGATCACAGAAAACGAAGGAGAAATGGACTTGTTATGAGGGCATAGCATCTCACTCTCGCATTCACACATAACATGCTTTTGTTTTGGTTTCTGTATTTTGTTTTGGCACCTGCTGCTATGTCATTATGCAGCTGACAGTCCCTCGAAGGGTGGCGCTATCTCTAATTGCCCAGGAGCTCCAGGTGGTCAGAAGTGGTGATGGAATCTGGTAATGGCGGTACGTTTGAACTAAGTGGTTTGCCTCCAAGGAATTTCAGGGTTGTGAGTGTAATCAGCGTGTGGGAAAGGAGCCGAATATTGTATGGTAGCTAGCAAAATAATTAAAAGTATGTATATGTGCATTTGTTGGAACAAGAGGAATAATGGCCCGACCATAAACCACGCCGCAAAGGTCGCCGATGCCATTCACTTCTCCGCTGGTTGAGGGATTTTCTTTTTTCTTTTATACACTGTGGGTTGCCACCACACACTGGCTTTAGGGAAAAAATAAAACTATAAAAAAACCCTGAATGTGTACGAAGACCTTGGAGCTGGGGCAAGGCAAAGCTGGCCTAGATCGACGCCGAGTGCTGTAGCCAGAAGGCAACAGTTAGGCTTGACCCCTTTTGAGGGCCGTGCGGTGCCAATTTTAATTTTGTTAGATTTTTGTGCTTTGTACATGACACTCATGTCAGGTTACAGTCCTCCCTCTCATACACATATTAGGTAATAACAAGCCAGGGAAGTGGTGAGTCTGTAACAGACTGCATCTTAATTGATATACCCTGATTTACTTACATGTGTTTTCTGTGCTAGAACCACATTTTAGCATGTAGCTGTTTATTAAAGGATCTGATAAGATCACCTGTACATTACATTAAGCAGAGGCTCTTGTCTGACCTAAAAAGTGTACATCTCTACACACTTTCTACTTATACAGCATGCCATTTTACTACAAAAAGGTGCCCTTCCAGGAAATTGAACTCAACACCTCTCAGTTGGAAGCATAGCTCCTTTACCATTATACCACAGTATTGTCAATGGTATTACAGCAGACCGGAGGAATCTGTAATCTGAATAATTTTGCCAGCTGTAACTTCCCTTTTCATAGTTTACAACATGGATCCATAATTTTATCTTCCCTCTCATTCACTGCCTCAGTGTTGCTGTTGCTGCTGCTTCTTGGTCCCCTAGCTCCCTGCTCTCTTTTACTGCGTGTTCACACCACTGAGCCTTTGCTGGCCAATTTTAGCTTGTGGGCATTTTGCTTAAGCAGAGTTGCAAGCAAGGGGTGCATTGTGCATGTAATGCTATAATGTGTTTCACTGCTGTTCATGTGGATCAGCGGTGGCAAGCAGTGGTAAGCCTAAAAACCTTGTTTATTAATATTATTACGCTACCTCAGACAGTTTCTTCAACACGTCTTTTTTTATCTATGTCCTTGTAGACAAGTACACAGTATGTGGTACTGGGACAACTGCACACAGCAATGATGACCTTCTCCTCCATTTTAATACAGGGCAAATTCTACATAGGAACCAGACTATGTACATTTTATTTACATTATCGAAAAAAAAAAAAACTTTCCCTCCAGTTGGTTGCCACTTCACACATTACCACTAATTTTCAGAAAATTGAAGTTAGCTTGACACTAACTCTCCGACTGACAGAATCATCTGGCTGCTTTTATCGTTCACAGTGTGGAAACACAGTCATAGAGTACATACTGCTGCTGGCAGACATGCAATTCTAATCTGTGTCTTTGTATGTGTGTGGAGAGAAAAGACAGAATAGCAAGCACAGAATGCTATTACAGACACCTGAGTCTTTCAGTTTAGATACACATACAGTGCTGTGAAAAGTATTTGACCACTTACAGATTTCTTCTGTTTTTGCTTTTTTGTCACACTTAAATGTTTCAGATCATCAAAAAAATTGAATATCAGACAAAGGTAACCTGAGTAAATACAAAATGCAGTTTTTAAATGATGATTTCATTTATTAAGGGAAAAAAGCTATTCAAACCAATGTGGCCCTGTGTGAAAAAGTAACCCCCCCCCTTTTTAAATCATGAATTAACTGTAATTAACAGCATTTTGTGGAAAGCTGAGTTCAATTTCACTAGCCCCACCTAGGCCTGATTACTGCCAGACCTGTCGAATCAAGAAATCATTTAAATAGAACCTGTATGACAACATGAAGTAGGCTAAAAAATCTCAAAAAGCAACACATCATGCCCCAATCTAAAGAAATTCAAGAACAGATGAGAAACAAAATCATTGATGTCTATCAGTCTGGAAACGGTTTCAAAGCCATTTCTAAGGCTTTGGGACTCCAACGAACCACAGTGAGAGCCATTATCTTTGCCGTAATCAATGGAACCATGCATTCTGCTCTCTACCAGGAAATCCTGAAGGAGAATGTCCGGCCATCAGTTTGTGACCTTAAGCTCAAGCACACTTGGGTTATGTAGCAGGACAATGATCCAAAGCACACCAGCAAGTCCACCTTTGAATGGCTAAAAAAAAAAAACTAAATGAAGGTTTTGGAGTGGCCTAGTCAAAGTCCGAACTTAAATCCGGTTGAGATGCTATGGCATGACCTGAAACGGGCCGTTCATGCTTGAAAACCCTTCAATGTGGCTGAATTAAAACAATTCTGCAAAGAAGAGTGGGCCAAAATTACTCCACAGTGATGTGAAAGACTCATTGCCAGTTTTCGCAAATGCTTGATTGCAGTTGTTGCTGCCAAGGGTGGCACAACCAGTTATTAGGTTTAGGGGCCAATTACTTTTTCACAAAGGGCCAGGTTAGTTTGGATAGCTTTTTTCCCTTAATAAATGAAAAAATCATTTAAAAACTGCATTTTGTATTTACTCAGGTTACCTTTGTCTGATATTAAATTTTTTTGATGATCTGAAACATTTAAGTATGACAAAAAAGCAAAAACAGAAGAAATCTGTAAGGGGGCAAATACTTTTTCACAGCACTGTACATGTGAGGTGTCACAAACCCTGTTCAGCCTTTCTGTCTTTTCAGAGCCAGCTTTTGCTGCTTGCATTTCTTCAGTCATGTTCTTGATAACAGCAGTCATAAGTGAATCCCAGCAAAATGGAATGCTTTAGGAATCAGTATGTGACCAGGCCTTCTGAGCCCCCTCAGGCAGGGTTTTCTGCCTCATCCGGGGAGCTCGAGGCATACTGGCCATGCCATGTCACCCCCAAGCGTCATGTTCAGCTCCCCAGAGAAACGCCCAATCAGCAACAGAGGGGCAGAGGACAGGACCTGTCCTATTACAGACGTAACGCTGGATTCTGTCACAGATGTGCTATGGCACTCGCAGAAACTGCTCCCCTTTATGCTTGCCTGATTTTAAAGATTCTATCGGCAGGGCAGAATTTCGCTCTGTAAAGAAGGAATCATGATAGAGAGCTGCGACGTTGAGAGTGTGCTATGATGTATCACAACACAGACTCCCTGCTGTGTTGTGATACATGGGAACATACATTAGCCTCACTGTACATGACTTATTTATTCAGCACTTTTCACATCCAGTGAAACACCCGTGCTCAGTAGATTTATTCTGTTCTGTGCTTCTGCAGGGTATCTACAATATTACCTGTCAAGGAGAAGCCTGGTTCATGTTAACAATGTTGGGAACAGTGAGAGAATTAGGAATGAAGCCAGAAGGATGAAGGTGTAAAGTCCATATATAGAGCTGCAAGCTATGATTTTTGTCCTGTCTAATAGCACCTAAGAAGAAGATACATGATGGTGTGTTCAATCATTTTTCTGTAGTTCTCTGATTTAAAGTTGTATTGTCTTGACATTTGATTTAAAAAATGTACTCATGTTCATCAGTTACATTAGTGTATGTTGTATTTCTTTTGCAAGAAAGACCTGAGAAGCTGAGTAGCAGAGAATTGCACATAAAAGTCTGATATACAACAATATGAATGATTCAGGCAGTAAAGAAACAACACAGAGGATTTCACCATAGTCAAGGACTGAGAGGTGTGCTACTAAGACCAGATCCCTCCTCACAGGGAATGAGTGCCATGATTTATTAATTTATACATTTTGACCTTTTAATTTTTTTCTTCATCAATTTTCTTCTTTAAGGGGATTGTCATTGAGTGAAATATTTTCACACAAAAGCATGGTCTCTGGATTGGGCTTTGAAAGTGCTCCCACTTTTCTTTTATGAGCCTGGTAAGGATCACAGATTAGCACTTTGCATTTAGTACCAGTGTTTGTAGCGTAGTACGTAGTTTTCTTTGCATTCCAATGAATGACTGTTTCACATTTTTCAAAGCCAGATGGATTTTGGGAGCACTTGTGTAGATCACATTACCCCTGGCATATAAGGGATACATGCTAACAGGGCTGTATCGCTAACACTCACATTTGTAATGGTTCCTTGGCCCTTTTTTGCTGATTTATTTGTAATGTCAGATTTATATATAATGTAGAAGGACCTGGCTCTAAAAAAAAGTCCTTGTGGAACACTTGTAGAAATAGACCATAATCTGACCTATAACCTTCCAAAGGTATACACTGGAGCCTGCCACTCAGGTAATTTTGAAACCAGCTGATGGCTTCATCACCCAAACCAACACACTCTCATTGTTTAATATGCCATTTCCGATCCACTGTGTACTGTAAGTCAGTGATCAGGGAGATTGCTTCTTATCTTGCTGTCTTTGAATATAATGTATCAAATTTAAAGCATCCTAGTTTTACATTGGGTTCTGATGAAATGCAGAAAACTGTAGGTACAGTAGACAGTCCTGAATTCGCAAGTTTCATGTAAATATCAAGCCTCTACCCTGTTCAGTTTTCAGTTGTTTAATTCAGATGAAATGCAGACATATTTCTTATCAGTGGTGTGTATCTGTTTCTTTGATTGCTGGTTTATATTTAATGTTGGATTTCTATAATGACTGTGGCCCATACATAATTTCCATTAAATTATTTTAAATTATTTCTACCTTTGATACTATATTGTTTCACAATTTCTGAGAAGAAGCAAATTGCACATTTAACTGTGTGTGCCACAGAAACGTGGTAGGTTACTTGTTTAGCTCTCTCAATGATACATTCTTACAGCGTCCCAGTCTCCAGATTCAAGTAGCCCAAGAAAAATACCTAATTTCAAAATGAAACTTTCATGTATGAAAAAAATAACGATTCCTATATTTATATATGCAGCTATAATTACATCCATGTCATTAAAAACTGACAAAGGAGCCAAGCTACCCCTAAATTACATCATCGGTAGCTGAGAAAAACTGGAATTTTTTCTTAGAGAAGTACAGCTGCAGATTTATCCTGCTGCATTACTTAGAGAAGAGCTGTGAGATGATGTGAATCACTGTCAAAGGTACTTCATGTGGTGATTGATGACCTGGCAAGCTATAAACACACATTGATTAGTTAAAGCCTGATGCAATATATAGCGGCGAGGAAAAGCAGAAAGCAGATGGAGTATTGCTCCTGCTTTGCCATGATAGTGAAGCCACATTTTCAGCCAGCTTGTTCTGAAAATGATAAGGTTGTATTATTTTGTCCAGTGGCCAGCTGAATACTCTATTCTGATTGGTTAAGAGGATGTCACTTGAAGGTCAATATATTCTGCAAACTGACCTGTTATCTGTATGGGTAGCCGTTTAGGAAAAAAATAATCCATTTAGTGTGTATGTATTGGTTTGGCATTCACGCATACATTGGTGTGTAATTTACACATCTATTGGTTTGTCATTTACACACTCATTGGTCATTTACATTTTGGTCCGATTTACTTGTATATTGGTTAAATATGCGTATGTATTGATTTGTCATTGACACATATATTGGTTTGTCATTTACTTATGTATTGGTTCGCCATTGATGATTGTATTGATTTGTCATTGATGAAACTATTGGTTTGCTGTTCATGAGTTTTCTTGTCTCTTATTTTGGTTTTACACACTCATGTATTGGTTTGATGACAAATCAATATAGAAGCACATCAAACCAATACATGAGTGAGTAGAAGCGATATAATGAGACATTGAAACCGATAGATGCATAAACAGCAAACTGATAGATGCATCAATGACAAATCAAAATGGTGAACCAATACATAAGTAAATGACAAACCAATATATGTGTCAATGACAAACCAATACATATGCATATTAAACCATTGTAACCAATGAGTGTAGAGTCATTATTGTCAACAATAGGGTTGGGTATCGTTTGAATTTTACCAATTCAGACTCCCGATTCTTATCGATTATCTTAAGCATTCTTATCGAATGCTTATCGATTCCGGTTCTTATACAATTACAATTCTTTTAGGGGCGGGGTTAAACAGGTAAAATTCTTAATTCACAGAAAACAATGTTTATTTTTAAAAACCTTTACACAAGTCATATTCAGTCATATTCACAGTTGACTTCATACAGTTTATGGAACCTGTAAATTTATTCCATACATTTTAATTTTGTTGCTGTTATTAAATATGATTCAATAATCATCCATTCATTCTTTTTTCATTCACTGTACTGTAACTGTAACACTGAAACCTTCCAAAATAACAACACGGCAACAGTCTGAAAACCAATTAATGTACAGTTTGGGGAGCTGCAGCCCATGTGGGTGTTGATGAGAGAGAAGTAGAAATATCTGTGGTGCTTGGTGCACTTGCATACTGTAATTGAAACCGAACTAGATAACAAATATACAAAACTCTAACCTTGGTCCGGACTAGCAGGTATAAAAACTCCCTAAATTGAAAACTGTTATTGTTGAGAAAAATGAGCATATCTGTCTTCTCAGGCAGTATGCGGGAGCGTTCGGCACAGATTGTGTCTCCTGGGAAATGTACACATTTACCGTTGCATTGGAAGATCTGTACATTTCCTGGGAAATCTATGTATGACCGGTAATTGTGGATAAAAACAACTATGAATTACAAGCACGCTCACCTGTACTTGGAGCGGTATGTCAGATGTGCTCCCTTCTAAAATGCATCCTCAGGGCATGCTGCACGACTCCCCCCGTGCGCTACATATCTTGCCTTGGAGGCAACCAAGTCTTCATATTTTTCTTGTTTTGAATAGCCACAGAGAACCGATTCTTGAATTTGTCTCTAGCTTCATTTGTCCACAACACGTTTCACTTGAATTGCAGAAAGGACATTTTGGTGTTACTGTTATATTTCCTTTTGCTAATTTACATTGGAACGTGGACATGTGTCAACTCACTGTCTCCCATGGTTCTCGATGCCCAGCCCTAGTCAACAACATACCTCTGTCTGGCTCACTGAAAATAGAGACATGTTTGTAGTGCAGCTGTGAGTCCTGTGATTGGGTTTTTCAGTTTCCACCATCACCAGCTACAGCCAAAGGCCTGTGGTGGCAAGAAAGCAGCTGGCTCAGTTTCACTAGGAGAAGGTAGGAGTAAGCTGGTAACAATCAGCAGCGTCACTGGGAGACGGTAGGGGTAAGCTGGTAACAATCACCAGTCTGGCTGGGAGAAGTTAGGGGTAAGCTGGTAACAATCAGCAGTCTGACTGGGAAAATTTAGGGGTGAGGTGGTAACAATCACCCGTCTGACAGGGAAAAGTTAGGGGTGGGGTGGTAACAATCACCAGTCTCACTAGGAGAAGATAGGGGTAAGCTGGTAACAATCACCAGTCTGACTGAGAGAAGTTGGGGTAAGCTGGTAACAATCACCAGTCTGACTGGGAGAAGTTAGGGGTAAGCTGGTAACAATCACCAGTCTGACTTCTCTCTAGTGGAGATGACTGCTACCATTATGTTTGTCCAATCTATATTATCTTCTAAAATGTGGAGGAGGGATATAGTTTTTTAACCAGAACCAGAAGCGCAGTAACACTGAAACTCATTTTGTAAAAGTCTGTCACTATGCCCCTGGGCTCATTACACATACACTCATACACTAATACACAGGCATACACATACTGACACACACACATTAATGCGTGTGTACATACTCCCATGTCATCATCTCATGATGTCTCCTGGGCCGTAGTGCTGAATCCACTCCATAAAACCACGGACCCAGAAACCCACCAGGGAGGGGCCTTGAGAGTTTAGTATTTCGGCCGAGCAGATCAGTGGAGGTTTTGATAGAGATCAGTGACTCTGCCCAGGCACTAAGATCAAGCATCGATCGGATGTGAAAGGGGCCAAGTTGAAAGTAGAGATTTCCACTCTAAGAATTTTACAGATACACATTTGTCTGCCCTGTAAGACAGAGAGTGATCGATCTCCATTAGGTGATCTTGGCTACGGACAGGAAATGATGGGGACAATCCAAGATTTCCTCCGGCTTCTTGGCATGCCTTGTAGAAGCAGAAACTGAAGCGTTTGTTGCCAGAGACTTGCAGTTGTTTATTAGTTTTCTTTGCTGCAGTGAGCAATCAGTAGTCCATACATTTTCAGTGTTATGCCTTTATTACTTGCATTAAATTGCCTGTGGATACATCTTTCTGTACACCGTCAGCTATATAAACAAGCTCAATATGCAGCACAGGTAATTTTGAGGAAATACAACATTTATGGATAATAAAACAGGCATACACTAGTATCAGAAATAGCTTTTGTCCCAACGGACTAGATTAGCACACTATCACATTTATGGTCATATTGTTACCACTTTATTACATTTTTGGTATTCTTTGCTGTTGAGTGCCAATATGCTGGCATCTTTCTCCCGGCTGACTGTTTGCCTTGAACATAGAATGAGCCAAGGCTATCTAATGTTTTGAAGTTTCAGTATACCAGTATTCTTTTCCAGTACAGAAGAAAGGTCATTTGCATTGATGTGTTTTGGTTGTTTAGCTCGATAAACATTTACATTGAGTGGGCAGTATTGATCACATGGTAAGTTTTATTGGTTTTTTTTTATTTAAATTACCAGATCAGTAGAAATTGAAATTGCATTTTTGCTTTAAAATCGTTATGCATCTAGCTGCATCCTGTACAGTCTTCTCAAATAGGAGATTCTAGTTTTAAATGAACGGTAACCACATATTGACTTAGCTATTCAATTACTGATAGCTCACACCTCCACGTGATACAAATCGCACTGCGGTTTGTATCAGAATATGGCTGTCTGTTGTGCATTTCAGTCTGAGCAGATAGAGACAACCCTCTGTATTTTGACAGTCATTTCATTCAGGCTAACAGGTAGTAGTGTGACAGCTGCCAGCAAATTAAAGCTCCTCAGCGTTCGTGTTGGCATATCCTTCCATGTCTTCAATGTCAGTCCCGGTCTCTTTATACTTTAAAACATGCAAAAAAGTTGAAAATATAAGAATATTTTAAAATGCCTTAGCTGCTAGTACTCATGTTCAAGCAGTACTTTGTTGAGATTAGGCACACAACAAGTTTGTTCTGTGCTGACACATACAGCCAGGCCCTATTTATAAAATGCAGCCATGTTCATCTCTTTGACTGCAGCTCAACTGTTGAAATGGTTAATCGGTCACTGAAGTAATAATTTGAAAAGGTGGAATTGTTTGTAAATGTCAGCGTTCGAAGACATCCAAGTCAACTGCGATTTGTAATTTTTCTTCTCTTCTTTTCAGCTTCCAGTGGCAAATTCCATTGACGCTCTCCATTGGAAACTCTAGTCACTTATCATCAGAGCCAATCATCTGGGTTACCAACAAAACAGGTATATATGAGCACGAGCTTACTCTGTGCATTTTCTTTGCACTCCCATGAAACCCACCTCAGAAGGCAGCGTGTACCCTCTGGCCTTAAAAAAAAAAAAAAAAAAAAAAAACAAATTGCGTCCTAGAATAGCAGTATTTGTTATTGCTTATTTTTCTGGGGCTGCCATTTGTCCGTCGGATTGTGAATTTGTAATGACGGGCCGTTTTAGTTGTTCATGCACCGTGACAAGTCAAATCAGTTTCTCCCTCTCCCCTTCTCCCTAAACGAGGACAGGACTTTACATTCTGCTCACAAACATAAATCACACATCCAAATTCTTGAGTCTGTCTGCCGTTTGGGCCACACATTGATGTCTCACAAACATAAATCACTCATTCTACTGCTCCTCTGGCCATGTGGGCTAAACCTAGATTGTCTTTTCTTGTCATCAGAACATCAAATGTTATGTGCTTACTTTACATATATATCAACTTTAGGTCTCTTTCAAAGTGATATTTTCACATTTTAAAATTCTAGCCTTCTTAGTGGTAGCAGACCAGTTCGCCCTCAGCTACACAAACAGCTCTGGGTCAGAGCTGGGATTAGAACAGGATAGTGAGAAAATTTGCCTTTCAGATTTCTTCCATTCCCTCATGACCAAGTACCTGAAAATCCTCCTTCTCCTCACTCTCCTACCCTTTGATGCCATTTTACATTTAATACCTTTTTTAGAGCGGCTTCTTACCCTTAACATGGCAACAATTTCCCCACATTGAAAGAGAAGCATCACAGGAGTGAGGTCAATTAGGTGCATTCATGTTTTACTCAGACCCAGGTATTTTGTATAAAAGTTCCTGGCTTCAGCTAAAATGCTCTTTGATTGCAGTCGACTTGAGGGTGCGCTTTAAAATCATTTCAGTCCAAAGCTCTCTGAAACTCCACCCCCCTGATACATCAGTGGGTGACAAGTGGGCCATTTGGTACACCAGTATTGTAATTTCACTTAAGTATCGAAGCAAATTTGCATTTTTAAACCTGGTTCTTAACTTGCATGTTTTCCTGTGTGCTGCAGTTTTAGTGTATGAGGCACGCAAGTTAACACTAGCTTATATTTGTTCAAATTGCAGAGAGTTTAACAGCCCCTGAGATTTGTGGTTTGCGCTGTGAGATGTTTGTTCATAGGTAATACTCAGAAGGACTGCAATCAATACCAGCCCTCTTTGAAATCAAGCCCAACAGGGCTGAATTTGAAACATTAACAAGATATGTGCTTTGCAAGATAAATGATCTGCCTCTGCATTTGCTTTGAATTATTTCTTTCTTTCCATAAATATGCCAGAGAGGGTAACATATTTTACAATTAAGCAAGTAAACAGCAGCATCGCCTTTACGATTACTTACCGTTGCTTCTTGTGCATTGTAATGCATGAGAAATTCCCAGTAAAAACACATTTTAAATATAGCATGTATGTAGAAATATATTGCCTTACAATAAAAACACAGTCAATATTTTTGTCTAAAACCATGCTTTTGAAATTTGAGAAAATTTTTAATCAAAAATGTGGAAGTTTTGTAAATGGCCAAATTATAGAAGACATGTTCACTTTCAACAAATGAAGGATTACATGAACAGTCCTCTCTCCATCTCTTCACCTGAAGTATGGTGGCAAATGTGGATGCCCTGACTAAGTTTATGCTCCAGCTGTATGTTTGAGAGATGTGTGTAATGAGACCGCTCCACTTCTCTCTGTGTGCCTGTGTACTGGGCTGCCCTCTACATCCCCCACAGCTCATTAATGAGCCCCCACCAGCAGTTGCACAGGACGAGTCCGCCCGAATCCACCTCCATTTTCATCCACACTGGTGATTGTCTTGTTTTTTTTTTTAGAGGTGCACAGAATTCACCTGATGGATGATGGAATGTGGCTTCTCGGGAACATTGATCAGATGGGCTACTTCAGAGTCAATTATGACCTCCAAAACTGGAGGCTCCTGATGGAGCAGCTGAAGACAAACCCTGAGGTGGGTGCCCTGTTCCCCTCCCGTTTCTTCGTTTTCTCCCTTCCCTATTTCTGAAGTAGCTCTCAAAGCAGGGAAGGAACCTCTGCAGGCAGCTTTTAACAATGTGTATCCCTGGGTTTCTCTTGCAGGTCATATCTGTGGGGAACCGAGCAGGACTTATTGACGATGTCTTCAACCTTGCCAGGTAACAGTTTCCACAGAAAGAGAAAGCCATGCAGTACTCTCTGTGTAAATAATTAACAAGAAATAATGCAGTCTGCATTACACTTATACTTTTACGTGAGCAAAAGAAGCATATCACTAAATAATAAACTACAACACCCTTGATATCCTTCATTACCCTTGTTATAATTTTTTGTCATTCATAAGCACTTTCAAGGTATTTTTGTCAGTGGGCTTAGCCTGATATTCAAGTAAAATTCAAGTGATGGCATATTTTTGAATCACATTTTGGAATAGGCATTGTAAATAGAGTTGTCCTTCGTGAAAATTTGCATGTGCTTATGAATTATTTCAAAAGGATGTTCTTAATAAGGCAATATACATTCTTCATGAAGCCCCCAGAACTATGAACTACAAAAAGAGTGGACTTTAGTTTCATTGTTGCCCGAAATTAAGAAAAGTGGTTGAAGAGACACTGAATAACAAAGCACTCATATTTACAATTCATATTTCAGATTCTCAGATGAGCTATTACCATGCTTGATTATTTTTATAATATTTTTGAGATTTATCATTGCTGTTGGGGTAAAAGGGCTTTTTGATGTTGTTACATTTAAATTTTCACTCTAAAAGTGCATCAATATTCAATCCTATAGCCTGAGAGCCTATTTTGGTACTAATGAATAAATAAAACCAACAAACCCAGGCCATTTAGCAATTGTTTTAAGCCAAGCGAGTGAAGAAACTCTTTGGAATTCATCAATGGAGCTGAACCCTCCTGAGAAATGCATGAGCCTGCCAAGGCTGCAGAATTACAAATGCAAACCCTTCATAATATCTCTCATTATTTATCACACCTCCCCGCTAAACAAATAACATTGTATTGCTTTGAGATAAGCTTGCTAAATTATGATGCTGCTGATGCTCTAAAGAATAATACTTAGGTTGTGCTGTGATCTGAAAGGTTTCTTACTGTTTTATTTTTTCTCCACTGTGTCGGTTCTGAAACTGATTCATTGGTGCCGAAGATTTTCAAGAATATAACAAGCCATCATCATATGCTGTGATAAAGCACTTAGCATTACAGTTCAGTCAGTACAGGAACTCATTAAGACTTTGGACAGTCAGTATCACTTGCTGCAAGGTGCCATGGAGACATAATGAAGATGATACATAGATTACATATATGCTTCAAATGTCTCCATATCCGTTTTCCATTTCATACCCCGAACTTTTACAGTTACTGAATGTGGTGTGTCAGTTTGGTATTTAATTTATTTTTATTCATTCCTTAAATTATTTTCAGCAAAAAACAGAATATAGTTGTAATATGTCAAGCAGGAGACTGATTAACTCCACTTTTTAGCAGGTGCTACCCAAACACAGTAAGCCTAGAGCTAACAGCAGAGAGGTGAAATGAAAAAGGCATTACCTGCACAGAGTTCAGCATTTTATTTTTGTTTAATTTAGATTTAATCCCAGACAGTGTGGATTCCATCACATCCTTTTTAGAATATTTTAGAATATATTAAGGGAATGTTAATGTGCTGGGGTTTTTTTTTTACCCACGCTTGTAGAGCTGAAAAAGCAAAGCTAGCACAGAGAAATCTTTCAAGTTGTGCGCTATAACATGAACTGAGGAATCACTTTTTAAACACACCATGAATCTTGCTCTAATTGGAAAACAGTTAGCAGGCTGTTAATACATAAATGAGCATTCTGCTGGGTTCAGGAGGTGAAAATCATTGTGGCTGGTGAGGGCCAGTGGCCCCTAAAAATAACATCATTAGATAAAAAGCTCAGTTTCCTGTGTAAGATGGTGCCAGCCACGCGTGCTCATGGCCTCTCCAGACTTCATTCCCACTCCTGAGGTGTCGTGCACTGGAACCCGCCGCTCGTTCATTTCATTTCCCCTGCCCCGCCCCCAGCGCCCCCCCCCCCGCCAGGTTTTATGAAATGTAACACCTGTTAACACTTCAATTTGACGCCTCTGCTGGCAAATTTTCCCAGATGCCACGAGCGCACACACAGCAATAATTAACGCACTTAAGGTCTCTGCACATTTTAAGATGTCACTCTGACATAGATGTGTGGTGTAATATTGAATTTTAATGAAACCAAACCCCCCCCCCCCCCCACCAGGTGTCTCTGAAACTTCATCAGATGAAACTACATCAGCTCTTCACTGGGGAAATTGGTGTCTCAAACACAATTGTTAAACAGTGTAACAATGTAACAAAAAGGACCTGTAAGGACAGTTAATTCCAGGCGGACACCATTACTTGACAGTTTAATTGCCCGTTCTAGTTTAGCTGGACTTTCATGGACTTTATGTATTGTTAACATGAGATGTTGACCATCTTAAAGGGTAAATGTTGAAACAAAATTTATTTAGCCATTTACAACCATTTATAACCATTCATTTGTAGGAGCTGAGCATTGTTTACAAGTTTCTGTCCATAAGCATTTTGAAAATAAAACACTGGGATGGAAAATTTCTATCCAAACATGTCTGGACAATGTTTTGGGGTAAAGTGATCAGTATAACTATTTAATATTCATTCCAAAGAGCATTGACACCCTTTCATTTTATTATGTATTGTTAAAATTAACATTGCTGTCTGCTGACTGTGTTGTAATGACTAAAGCAGTAAGGCTTAATAAAATGTAATAAAATTATTGAAGTTATTTTGTTTGTATAACAATCAGGAGGTCTGCAGTATGTGATGTATATGAAATAATTATTAATATTACTGATATATATATATAAATATACATGGCTTATACAGGTAGATCCTGAGACAGGAAGCACAATTTCTGTTACATTGAATCTGAGAGTAAAGGAAGCTCAGCATTAATGATGAGAAAAGCTGGAGAGCATTGCTGATATTTAAGGTTATACACAGTTATCAGAAAGGCACCATCTCATTTGAGCAGATCTCATTTATAGATACCTCTGAGATTTTGTAAAATATCATTACTCTGCTTCATACCCTGGCCTGAGTTACCCTCTTTGTTTTTGATCTGTTTCAGAAAATTGTGTGTACTTTTAGTAGTCTCTTTGAGGTTATATAATGGAGTGTTTCTGTCAAACAGATAAAAAATGTATGATTTTCACCTCCAGCCCATTTTAAACAAAGAGGAGGTCTTTTGTAGGGATACAGTATTCATAGCTGTAATGAAAACATATGTTTTGCTGCTTTAAAAGGAAATGCGTGTACATATAACAGAGACAAACCTGCAAAAAGAAAGGATAGAATGAGGTTATGTTTAATCCTTACAGGTATTTGTGAAAGTGATACCGAAATGCATTGATAGCTGAATTTGAATTATATTTTATGAATGCATATCCAGTTATGTGCACTGTGGGGTTTTATTGAATGCGAATAAAGCCCAGGGTCTCATCTTATCTGAGAGCACATTATGTGGGGACAGGCTTTTGTTCTAGCCCATCAATAAATACCTCATTCAACTAGTCATAGTCTTCAGTGAAGACATTGAGTCGTAGAATCAGGTATCTCAGTGCTGGCAAAGAACAAAACCCAGTTCTCACCCACACTGGCCTTTCTCAGAGATCTGAGTCTCTCATATTAAAACAATAATGTGATGACATCAGCACTTTGCTGAACGTTTTACAGATCTTAGACTGATCTGTTACTTTGCTCATAAATCTGTATTAAATGTGAACCCCTCTCTGTCCAGAGCAGGGTACCTGCCCCAGAACATTCCCCTGGAGATGATCTGCTACCTGCCCCAGGAGAGGGAGTTTCTGCCCTGGCACGCTGCAAGCCGAGCCCTGTACCAGCTGGACAAGCTGCTGGACCGCACTGAGGAGTACAGCGTCTTTAGTGTAGGTGAATCCTGCTGAGTCACTCAGAGGAGTTCAGCATCTTTACTGTAGGTGAATCCTTCTGGGTCACTCATACCCCCTATCCACCAATGGGGGCTAGGTGCTAGTTCTGGGCTGGTGGTTGTTGGTTCAACTTGTGGAGTTGGTTCAACTTGCGAACTTTCTAACAACCAGTTTGCTTCTCCACGGGCTAGAGAGCTACCATAGAGCATAGAGACAGGAAATTACTATTAAACTTCCGGAATATTTGCTCATTTAAATAAATGCAATTAAAATAATGCCTAAGTTGCGGTGTGGGTTTATAGCTTATTAGTTAATTGCACTTTTCAAATGTGATATCGATCATGAATGCAGCTGTAATGTAAACCTTACAGCCTTCTACCACTCATCTTAATGTAAATATTTCAATCAGGGACTGCCGAGGAAATCACATCGCTGATAGATACTTTTTTATAAATGTTTTTTTTTACCATTTTAAAAATATTTAGTCCTTAGAGTGAAATGACAAACACGAGTTTTGAGGTTGTTGTAAACTTTATTATATGTGCCAAGCAGGTGGGTATTTCAAAGGTGAAAATAAATGTAATACAAGCATAATATACAGAAACTTCACCAAATGTTATCAGTACTGTTGTGTCATTGTCCTGTCAGCCAGTGTTTTTCTGTCATTGGTGAAATGAGCTGTGCTTGGGGTGTTGCACAGTAGCGAGTAAGTACACATAACATCTCAAAACTTTGCCGGATGCGTTCTCCATCCTTGCAAACCTGCAAGACCATTCTTCTGAGGAACAGTTGGAAAGTACAATCCGAACCTGCCCTCGAACTGCCTTGTGGAAAAGGGGTATCAGAGGACAGCAGCGTCTTTAGGTGAATCCTGCTGGCAGCACTGAAGAGGGTCACATGGTCTGCTGATTACATATATGTCCGGGGTGTGATCAAACTGCTCATGCTACATTTGCATTCAATGCAGGGTACACACTACATAAAATAGCAGCCGTGTGTTAGACATGTAATTTGTGCATGTCAATTGTACAATACATTTAAAATGACAACAGAGTTGGCTGGTTTTTTTATGACATCTGACTAGCAGATGTATTGTAGGCTAACAGACAGAAAAATTCTGCAGCAGTTTTTCATGACAGGTAAACAGCTTCACATATGAATCTTCAGAAATATTTAACATGGCTGGATGATAATCTCTAGCGGCAACACTTAAGTAACAGGACAGAGGAAGAACACCCACACAATTAACAGCTGAAACCCGAGCCATCTTGCAGCTGCAGCAGAACGAGAAAAATCCTGCCATCTCACAAAAAGCCTCCAGCTGTTTCACAACCATTCACGTGAAGGCTGCTTAATTTCAGACACACTCTGAGTTCATAAAGCTGTTATGAAGATGCTGGCAGTGAATCCGGGCCATTGCCTGCATCATTTATGAACCAATTTGTGAGGTAATCTAATCATTACATTTCCCATTTTCATCACCATTACAGCGTCTTACTCTCATGTATGCTAGCTCTCCATGGTGCCCTGTTACAGAACCTCATATTGCTTGAGATGGAATTTTTTTTCTTTTTTTATTGTCCGCTCTTTCAAGTGTAAGTGTCTCAAGTGTCTATGTAGTTAATTGAATCTTTTTTTTTTTCCTGAGATGTTGGCTCATAATATTTTGTTGATTATTTTAGATCAGATACAGGAAATTGAGTTTGGATTAGAGTGCGGGAAAAGTTCATTTTGTGTATTATGTTTAGCCATTGGAGGCTGGTGTTTTAGCCTTATCTCACCCCAGCCAAAGCAACAATCAAACCCCAATCTTAATTACAGCACTCTGAGCTCTCAACTTTATTCATGATCTCTGTATCCTGCATTAAACCTTGATTTCTGGCTTTTCCTGGCTGAACACAGTATATGTTGCCTGAGCCATGTTTGGCCACAGCATGGTTAAAATGAGCAGCTCTGCTTTCTTTTGACTATAATTTCAGTGTGTGCTAATGTCTGGATTGTACACAGTGTTTCTGAAGAATGTGTGTCTTGCATTTTTACAGGACTATGTGCTGAGACAAGTGGCGTCCATGTACCACAGGCTTGGGTGGCCCACCAGGTCCTCCAACAGCTCCATCATGCAGGCCGTCTATCAGACTGAGTATGTCCTGACAGCTCCGCCATTTTTCCCCTCAGGTCAAAGACATGTTTCTGTTAAATTGGCAAATAGCATTTTCTTCATAATATCTGTCACTGTATTAACGAAGTCAGCTGTTCAAGTTATACATACTAATTTAAGATTTTAAAACTGTTTATAACGCAGCCTCTCAAACGAGACCAGTCTCTCCAAGGACTATGTCTGTGACGTCACGAAAATAGTGGAGAAAGTCAGCTCGGGACAGGACAAACAAATTCTCCTCCTCTAATGTACATGATAGTAATGGACCACAGGTTATAGCACAGTGGCCAGGTAGCTAGGTGATAGATTACACATGCTGCATGTTTGACAGAATATGTCAAACATGCAGCAATGATTCCCAAAATTCCATGACAGTTACCAACATATTATCCTTCATTCTTTTAATTGTTCAATGTATGCAATTGTAACATGTACTAAAATGTATTTGTAATTCAAAGTCTTCAACGTTTCCAAACTTCAACTTATCTGCATCCTGCATCTACTTACCTGCAGAACAGTGACAGCTAAATAACGGTGTACAAATAACCATTTTGTCAAGAGGAATTAGGCTAATGTTATTACATCAAAAAGTGAAAAACATTCAGTAAGCCTGTATATTAACATATACACTGCTATATTACCGTATTACTGTCTTTATTTAAACATTTGAATGTGTAGAAATTTGTGTCTGAAGAAAATCAGTCAGCTAAGTGATCACAGAGTTACAGGCTTTACAGTCATGCAGTAACTGCTATATAATCACCATGAACGTCAGGGCTGCATAATGGGAGAATTGCAACTTTTAATTGCTGGATTTTATTGTTGGCAGGAATTCTAATGTTATTTTCATAGTTTTCAATATTTTCAGTAATCAAGTTCTCATATTGCTCATTTAAGAGTGAATACTTAAATGTCCAGCTGTATTGTGCTGTCCAAAGCATTATGAAGGGCAGTACTGATTCATGGATTGGTTTGATTGATTAACACCCTCCTGTGATGTGTCGCAGAGAGATGCAGAGAGAGGTAATCATGTTGGCCTGCAGCTTTGGGAACAAACACTGTCACCGGCAAGCCGTGTCTCTCATCTCAGACTGGATATCCAGCAATAAGAACAGGTAAGGATTTATACATACTTTTCTCATTTATTCATGGAGACCTATCAAAATCCCAAAAAAGAGTGTTTTGATCACATTCTCTTTAAAATCTCACTTTTTTTCCTCATTTTAATGAAGACTCAAAATGCTCATGTGACTATAATTTTATACATTGTTTATCCTTATTCTTTTTTGAGAGAAGACTCTAGAATTTAGGGATGCACCGATTGCCGATTTTTTTTTTCCGAGCAAATGGGCTGATTCCGATACCGATTGCAGATTTTTGCTTTTTTTCAGCGACAGCCAGGAATGAAATGAATAAGATGTTTGTTTTCTCTTTGACAGGCTGAACTGGCCTTGAACGAAAAAATATCTGTAGCCTTGTGAAATTAGAGGCAACAACTGCATATTAAACACAATGAGCAAAACAAAGATGCTAAGTACATTTAGCGTCAGCTGTTTTTGTTTTAAATCATATTGTAATTTCAAGATTTAAAGCAACTAACAGAATGGTCTGACTTTAGCTTTGTGAAATTACATAAAATGAAAATAAATAAAATTATTTAAAACATTTCAAAATGTTACATCAAATCCAGTTTAGTGCAATGAGTAAAACATAAAGATGCTACAGTAGTTGTTTTTAAAATAAATTACATCAATGACGTTTCTGATAAAATAAAATGACAGTTCTATACAGAACTATATTGCCTTTAGTTGGCATTGGTCATTACTTTATTTATTGCTTCTCTTTCAACAGAGAATGTAAGTTCTTCTTTCCAAAAAAAGAATTTCAGCTTTGCCTCAAGCTAGTCGGTTTCTTTTCTCGTCCACCACATGAGAAGCTGAGCTGAACAAGCGTTCACTGTCTATACTCGTGCAGGCTGCAGACAGGTAAGCTTGTGCAACTTCAGCAAGCTCAGGAAAGCGGCTCTTATTTGTGGGTCAGTAGACCAACACCTGTTGTCTTCTTGGGATCTGCACCTGGAACAGGTAGCTCTGCACTTGCAATGCTGTAGGGCTGCCCATAAATAAATTCTATTACATTCTTTTTAATGGCTAGTGCTTTTTGACTGTACCTCGCCTGTACCAATGGTTGAGTGAAGGGTGAGGCTTTTGCCTGTTTAGCATCATCAACGCATTTAAGATGCTCATTGTGTTCTTTTGGGTGATGCACCTTCATATGTCGGATCAAATGTGTTGTGCCGAACGTATTCGCTGTACTTCCCCTGTAATCAACTTTTCCTTTGCAGATATTGCAGATTGCAATCTTAATGTCCTGTTCACAGACTTCATAGTATTTCCACACAACTGACATTTTGGGAAATTATTTCAATGCAGCTTGTATTCATTGGGCGTACACTTCCGGAACTCATATTGGCTGAATTAAAAAAAAAAGGGGGGCCGGTTCCAATTGATGGCCAGTCGACCATCTCTACTAGGATTTAGTGCATTGGGTGGTGGGAATTACTTCCAAAGAAAATTGAGGAATTAACTGTAGGTCATATCAGGACAGGAAGATACAAAAAGCAACAGGCAGTCTGTGTCATTGATAATATGGCTCTTGTAAATTTTAAAGTGTGCAGAGAGGAACAGCTGAAGGAACATGGCCATTTTTTCAAGCTGGCTACATAAAATCATTGAGGGCTTTTATGCAAATTAGGCCCTGTTGTGAAGTCACAATTGGGACCCATTTCAGACTTCTTGAATGACTGGAATTTTCAAATGCTCACCCTTGCAAAACAATGCTGGTTTCAGACTTCAAACACCAGCTGTGTTTATTTGATACCCGAGTACACACCATTCAACATTCAGAAAAATGTGATTTTGATATTTTGTGAGAGCCTTTGTTTAAAGGAAGAAAATAATTGAGGTTTGCCCCTCTTCTCTCACCACAGGAATGTGTAGATCTAAAAAGCACTCTAATCCTTGAGACTCATCATTTTCCTGTTTTATTAAGAAAAACAATGGACAGAGTTATGGAGACAAGATAAATTGATTCAGTTCAGACAGTAATTAGTTGAATTATGCAGTTAATTACCTTGCTGAAAATGGAAGCCTGTACAGACCTGGACTGTCCACAACCTTGGGTTGGATATCCTTGATGCACAGTAGAACTTCCAAGGAATGTCAGAGACTAAAAGCCATTGTTTCCCAACATGCTCTGAAAAGGGTATGTTTTAGGCAACCATTGGCAGCATCCCAATTCAGTTCTGGTTCCACCCTCGCAAACTGCACTGTGGAGGATGTGACACATGTGCCAAGAGAACAGGGGTTTGCACTTGCTTTAAGTAGGGGTGGGGTGGGGGGGGGGGAGTTGGGTGAAGGCAGAGCCCTCACACATGGGGGCCCTAATCCAGCCACGGGACACTTAGCTGCAGCACATACACGTCAATTTCCTCTATGTGCTATATCCCTTAATATGGTTTGCAGAAATTCTCTCACTTTATCAGCTCTACTCAGCAGTATTCACATGCATCAGACAGCTATCTTTATGTATTTGTCTGGTTGTTGAAACGTTGTTGTTATTGTAATTGTGTAAAAATATGCTGTCATTCTTGTTTAGGGCTGGTTGATAAAACAATCTTGATAATTTTCATGATAAAATTTCCAATATTTATTTTTGAGTCCGTTTTCCTCTACCTACAAAAACACTACATGAACATCCAGTCGTACTGCATGTTTTGGCCCCTCCCACAACAACTCAGAATGACCACCTGTGTGGAGTAGCTGAGTCAGAAGAAAATGAGCAGGAGCAAAACCAACTGTGAGGAAACTGTCGCCAAAGACGAAGAAATTGTACCGGTCTTACCACTTTGGTTATGTGGAAATAGTTTGGCTACCTGAAGTCTGAGCAAGCAGACTTCAGGTAGCGCAAACTCAAACTATGTATGAGTCCTCCAATACATTATGTCAGTACACTACATTGATTTTCTTCAATCAAAGTTCAGTATACTACCTCTAAAATGTTTGACAGACATTTGAAACAAGGCACTTGATGTGATGGGAATCACAGCAGTTATTTGCATATTTATTATTTTATTTCATTTATTCTGTATTTAACGTAAAGCCATGTTGGTTCTGTTGAATGTTTGTCACCTATCCGTTCTGATAATTAATAATTGTGTGTTATAAACCATATTTAACCTTCTGGTTTCTTTAGGGCTTTGTCCTAAGCAGAATAGTGCTTTAGAATTAGTGCTGTATTTGTGTGAGTGGTGCTTGTTTGTATTCAAAATTACTCTTTATCTTTCCCCTTGGTTTGTATTTAGAAACAATCACTTATAATCAACATTTATGATAGGTTAATGGTTTTGAATATTCAGCAAAACAGAGACTGAAATGCAGGACTGAAAGTCCCACATTTATCACACTCAACATGTACTTGTGCAGAACACAAACCATTGTCTTACAATCCTGATGGATCTGTTTGTATTTGGCATGACCTTTATGTAGTAATGGACTCTGCAGTAATGGATCTGCAGAGTCTCCCTCTCCCTCCCCACCCCTTGCCCAGTCCCTTAGAATAACTTTCACCTATGACTCTCCGCTCGTCAGTGGCGGCTGGTGAGCTCAAAACTGGGGAGGAACGAACTTTACCTTCAAACCTAACATTACTTTCAGCCTGTTCTCATTTATGCTCCACGATTAAGAATGAAACAAATTATTCACAGAGTAATCAACAGCAGCTGACGTAAATAGAGTAGATGGTTACCAATTTCATTCTGAGATCGAATTGCTGTTCTTTGCAAACTAGTGATACATTTGTTTTATCCATTGATTTTTAAAATCTATTTACATCAATTGGTGTTGATTACACCAATGAATTACTTGTTTTATTGTTAATCAAGGAAGATAAATAAGAACAGGTTGAACATAATGGTAGGTATAAAGGTAAAGTTTGTTCCTCGCCTGTTTTGAGTTCACTAGCTGCCACTGCCGTTCGTATATTATAGAGCAGAGGAGGGGTCCATAAAGCTAAACATAATGACATTTATTTGCAGTGCCAAGTTGTGATCTTTGAACTGAGGCTTTTGAACGCAAAGCACATGCAAGCTCTTGTAATTTTGCCCCAGATTTGACCTGAATTTCTGGGATCATTGATCCTCACAGAGCAAGAGCAAAGGAGGTGGGGAAGTAAGTGTGTTTGTTCCCCTCAGTTTTCACACTCCCCAGAGTATCCAGCACTTTCACACTCCTCAGAGTATACATCACTTTCACACTCCCCAGGGTATCCATCACTTTCACACTCCCCTGAGTATCCAGCACTTTTGCACTCCACAGAGTATCTAGCACTTTCACACTTCTCAGAGAACATAGTGTAAGACTGCTGTGTGTCCAGGGACCAGGATGCTTTACAACTCTATGAACACCTACCTGAGAGGAATAGGATGTTGACTTGCACTTTAGTTTTAGCTACAGTGCTGATGGAAAAACCTCCATTGCTAAGATAATAAGGCACTCTAAGATAAAGCCAGGCCACAGATAACTCATTGTTTAAATTACACCTGTGGGACTAGTGTCAGTGCAGTAAAACCATAGCAGTGCTTCAGCACATCTTGACTTGAAGCTAATTGCAGTCTGGGGTTGTTTGGGAGATTTTCTTAGTATCAGGCCAGGTTAATAACATTGGGGGTCATCAGGTCCTACTTTTAGTATAGGCCTCTGGCCTGCAGTGCACTTTCCCTTTATCTGCAGAGCTGCACTTTAATGGGAGGCTCAAGGATAAATATCCTTTTAAAGTGTAATGTCTTCGTCCTCCATTTTGATATCAAAGGTCTCCTATTTGTGGCAGGTGGCCTCAGGTTCTGAAGTGCTGTAAAACCTGTTCAGAGCATCGACTTATTGGACATTTGGTGGTTTGCGTCCACATACATATTTCAGATGGGCCAATACTAAGTGGTTTGTGACTGGCTATTCAAGAACATAATGGACATTAACTGGGGTGCGGTCAGACAGTGAAGACACAGAACTACCAAGTAGTTCATTATAAAGTTAAAATTGTCCGCCTGGATCACACTGTAAAGATGTTAGATTCCCAGTTGCACCATCACCGGCTATGGCTGAAAGTCCTTATTGGTGAAGCAACAGTTGGCCCAGTCTCACCAGGGAATGATGGGGGAGTAAGCTGGCTAGTTCCATCAGTCTCATCCATTCGGTCAGGCCAGGTGCCTGTGGATGCATGAGCCAAGAATATTCTGGTCTCTCAATCCTATAACAAACATCAGCAGTATTTGATTAGTGACTGGAGTTTGTGAAGAAGTGAGGGCTTGTGGTGTCACGAATGCAGGAGTCATGTGCTCATTGAGTCATCCTCCTGAGGTCGGCAGGTACAGTTGCAATGGTATGTCAGCTACTTTGGTGGAAGTTTAGGTTGCGGGGAAAATCAGGTCAAATACATTTTTTTAACAAAAACTTGAAAATTTCTAAGATGTCCCTTAGGGGCTGTAGCTCGTATCCCTGAACCCCGCAAGGAAATGAACAAAAACATGTAATTTAAAATGACATTATGGTATGGATGAAATCCTCCCACGGTGTGGGATTTGCTTTACCTTGAGGAACGTATTTAATTAAATACTCACCCAGCTCACCCACAAAATAGAGATGAGCGACTGCTGAAATAAGTGAAAATGTTGCTGAAGCGAAAGCAGGATGCCGTCCTATAAGGAAAGGGACGGTGCACTGTGTGTGGAGAATGCTGTCATCCCAGTGCTGAGCTCTGTCTGTGCTTGGGCATATTAAAGGAGCCATGTATACATATGCGTGTATGTGTAAGTGTGCATGCATGTGTGAGTGTGTGCTTGTGTGTTTGTGCAGGCAAGGTTGCCTGTGAACATGCATGATTGAGTTTGTATATTGTGTGTGTGTGTGTGTGTGTGTGTGTGTGTGTGTGTGTGTGTGTGTTTGCATTATGTGCCAAATTTATTTCATAGTTCAAAATCATAAAATGGATGCTGTATATTGTGTAAGTGATGAAAAAAGAACGTAAGACTGTTATTCTGAGTTCCAATGCATGGAGACAAGCTTCAAAGTTTTTAATGGAACGACGCATCCCCATCTGTCCTGTTCCCTAAATACAAGCTGAAGTGTTATCTAATCAGAGCGCGGGTCTCACATGGGCTCTGTTACAAATGTGACTGTCTATTCAGGACTCTCGCAATCCCTCATTTAAGAGTCATTTAAAAAGACTACTTAGTGTTGTGAATAATTAGGCTTTGGAGGCGAGCAGTGAAGAACACATCTGCGTGCAATTCAGTATTACAACCCCCCAAAAAAGGAACACTTAAAGAGTTAGCAGTAACTTAAAAAGTCATTTTCATTAAAAGGCAAATGGGAAATTATAGTATGTCTGGAATTATATTTACTGAAGTTAATGCGTCATTTACATAATTTATAATTTACATAATGCATAATTTCTGGGATTAGTCACACCATTTCATTCAGATACAATGAATGACAGATTTCTTGAGGAGTGTTTTATATCTAATTAAAATAAAATACTTTTAGGACTACACAGAAAACACTCAACAACTTTAGAAGATACAATCTAGTAGTCTGCATTTACCATTCCAGACAATTAAGTGACTTTAAAGAAATGACCCAACTGCTCCATGATTCACTGCTCCATCAGACAAAAGTTTAACTGTGTCAGTGTAATACTGTACCACTGAACTTACTCCAGCACCAATTAAAACGGTTACCTGTTGCTGAAATTGGACATTTCTAACAGAGATATCGAAAACTCCCTGCTGACCTAGAATATGCACTTCGTTACGAAGAAATGAAACATGGTTATTGTAGAAACATTGAGTGTGCATACACGTATGTGTGCAGGTGTTTTTGTGTGTGCGCATATGGAATAAATCATGACAGTCAATATGTTTTCTTGATGCTCAATAGAAACTGTGTGTTTGGCGGTGTGGCATAAACACACACGGCCGAAGCCCAGAGATCTGAAAGTCTAAATTAAAGATTGACCCAAATCTATTATGAACCCAGCAGTACACTAATGCCTTTTTGGTTTCAAAAGGCTACCATTAAACTGAAACACTATGTCATGTTCTCTTGGTACAAACAGGTAATATTATCAAAACTAGACAAAGGGGGGAGCTTCCGGTGATACATTGATGGCAGGACACTAAATCCAGTACTCCGCCAACAACAAGTTAATTTTACTCAGCTTCCTCTGCGCAAACAACGATGAACAACACTGACATCCTCAGCCAAAACATTGTGCAAGTCAGAGACTGAATTCTCCCAGATTAAAAATAAATTTAGAGATGCAAAAGTCTCGCTCAAAGATTTGAATGCTGCCATCTTGAAGGGTGTGACAGAAACACCAATCGAGCAACAAAGTGGGCTAAACTCCCTAATCTCAGCTGCTGTTAATGTTGTAGCTAATATCTTCTTGCTCCAGTTGAGGCAATAAGATATTAGCTGTAGCATCTCTCCCATTCTATGTAAATTCTCACCTCCATTGGGAGGGTCTGATGCCCTTAGATGGAGGTTCAGTGAGACTCTTATCTATCCCTGGCTTTATGGAACAGCCTAGAAGCTTTTTGGGAAAAGAGTGTGGAAAGCTGTGACAATCCTCAAATATCATGAGAGGCTACTAAATCTTTTATTAGGGGGAACTGCATTGCATTTTCTGCTGCACTAAATTCTGCTATGAACAGTAAATATACAGAAATTGAGAGAAATCTTAGAATTATAGAGCACCAAATTTAAAAAGGCAGTATGAAACAAACTGAAACAGATTATGCTCTCCATAATCTTGATGATAAAAAGAGTTCCAAATATGTTCCCATCCATACCTTGACAGAATAGAGGTCAATCTAGCAGTGGCCTTTGTGTAAACAGAAACATTTGTACCAACACAATGTAAAAATTAAGTTTAGAGACCCCAACAATGGTGGTAACTGTAAAACTGTCAAATTATGGGACTTGAAACATCAGGTGTTTCAAAATTGCAGTGCCCATCTTGTCAAATAGTATACAGTAAAATGTTTTATTATTTGCATATTCATTAACAATAATTTATCATTTAAATTTTTCATAACATCCAGGATACAGATGTTACAGGTTTTAGAGTCTCGTAAGCCCGTATTCACTTTATATTACCAATCATTTTCTAAATTCTCATATATTCACAAATATTTGAATTCCTCAAGCTGTTGACTTAAGAGTGAATATTTCTTCAAAAAATAAAATGGCACAAGAGGGTTTATTTACCAGATCTAAGTGTGAGATTCCATTTATGTATCACTATACATACAAGCTACATATATATAACAATTTGTGTGCCATAGCTGCTTATTTCTATAGGAAATTACTATAGGAAGTTACTATATCTGAAGACTTTCAGGTGAGATTTCTGGGCCACATGTAATCAGCCTCAGGTTGGTGACTGTTGAAGTTGGATATAGAGACATTCAATGATGAAGAAAACTTACACAACTTAAGCCAATCACTGGGTTTTTTTTTTACCATGAGGCAGCATTTACAGTGACAGGATTTACAGTGCCTGGTAAATATTCTTAGCATTCCACCATTCATTTGCTGCCGCTGCCAGATCATTTCAAGTGTCTTGCCTGCAGTAAAAGACGTTCGGAAATGTCCTGAGCATTCTGGGATGACAAACACTGGCAGAGAGACAGTGTTTTGCAGGTATACACAATGACACAGATCACCAATGCATCATAAGTAATGATTGAGCATGGTTATTAAATTATATTTTAATCATAAAAATGTGGAATAACATGCCTTTCCAGAGATGGATCTGTTTTCTTTTTAACTGGTAATCGCAAACGTCTTCCTTATTGTGTGTGTTCACTGCCCATGTCTGCCACAACACAGAGTGGAGTTGCAAGTTGTTTGCAGCTGTGTTTTTGGAGCATCAGTATGTTTTTCTACTTTTATTTCCATTTCTAATCAGGTTACTCTTACATGCACCAATGTTTACTGCTGGAAACAAGATACACTGACTTCAGGATAATGACAAGGGCCTGACACATCCTAAACGTTCTTAATTTGTAGAGGTTGAAAGCCACAGAAGCCTTTTGAAATCAGAACCCAACCTCATCACTAAATAAACTGTCTATTGAAATGAAGAAACATATATGGCCTTCAAATTATATACTGTATTTTATTTACCAACACTCAGCTTCTTCCATGGCATGACTGCTCTTCTGCCCAAGCTGCAAGGAGTCTCTAGTGCCTTTGTTGTGTCTTTTGTTTCTAAGTTCTTGCACACTTAACACTGATTACTTAACACTGAGTTTCTGCTCTGCGTCTGGGCTCAGCCCTTTGGGATGACTAGGGTTATGTCTTTTGATCTGGATCCAGTCAGCGTTTGTCCTGAACTTTGACCTTCAGATAAATGAGGCAGTCACAACAATTTCATAAATTATTTATTTAAAAAAAAAAAAAACATTTGTGTTTTGCTATCTGTATTGTGTTCTTCTAAATGTACACTGAATGAAAATACTACAGTCTAAATGAAAAGGTTTAATTTAAAAGAAAAGAGAATTGGGGCCCTGCATAAGTGCCCATTACAGTTTTATTAAAGACAAAATAAAGAAGTATTCCAGTATTTTAATGCCTCTTTCCTTTGCTTCATCATCTTACTGACACTGAATATAAAAATAAAATGACATTTCAATTTAAAAAATAACAACGATTTCATACTAAATGTATGCATGTTACTGCACAGTATGGTTATGTTTAAACATTTTTTTGTTCCAGACTATGTTCTAACATAAAATAATGAATAGATGAGTGATTGTTTCCTGGGGAATACTGTACAGCCACTGTAATACAACCTCAGCCCAGGTTTGACAGTATGGCTGTCACTTTTCAGCTCTGCTGTGGAAACAGGATTAGGATAAACCTGTGGAAACTGGTGTATTCAAAGATTAGGGCACCACATCAGTTATCACCTTCTCACCACAAAGGATTACACACAATCCTGTTTTGGGTCATTGCCTTGATTGAAAGGGATTAAAGAATGTGACAGCTGTATCGGTCGTGACAGATTTAATTAAAACCTGAAATTTTACAGACATTGCACAGATTTTTTGTTTGACTGCGTACGCTTGCCTCTTTCATTTGAGATATTTGTTTTGTTTTTAAGTTGTTAAGTTTTACGTTTAAGATTGTGATAAATGCATTTTACTGGAATTAATTTATGTTTTGTATGCTTTGTTTGGGTCAAGTAAACTGTCAAACCTCCGGGAAATGTTTTTTTACTCTACCAAAATTTATTTTTTATGCAGTTACATCTTATAATCATGAAAATTCACCTTTCAGTAAGGATCTTTCTCTGGATGTTCACTGCACGTGTGGATGTTGGGTGTTTAGTAATGGTTTTAGAAATATGGTCATTGTGTTGTAGTGCTGTTCATAAATTACATGTTCACTGATGCCGTTTTTTTTTTTTTTTTTGAGTCAGACAGAAAATGTAAAAGCCGGTTTGTTCAAATAAATCATTCAGTCCACTGTTTAAGCTTGGCACACACGCAGTTATTGTATGGCATTTTGACTCTGCTAGCTTAATCATAAACTGCAGGAGATTTTTTTTGTCTTTTTACTGAAGATTAATGTTATCTAGTATAATTCATGAGGGCTTGTAAATCAAACATGAGTATCGACATATTTATTTTTCAAAGTGCATAGCAATGTAGCTATTTTACATGCATTGCTTCAGCACAGACTTTCAATTTACATGTTAGAAAATCACTGCCTTTGCCTAGAATACAATTTAGCATTCAGGAAAATAAGTCCATAAAATGCTGACAAGGATTCTGTTCTGCTAAAGACTCTAGCTCATTTTTCCAATGAATAGTGAAAAGTAGCAACATTTCTAATGAAAATTGAAGAAATTGAAGACATACTTCAGTCATATATCATAATTTTATTTTGTAACTTGTGTAAAAACACTACTTTAAATGTTTTCCACTAAGTTTTGAACTATTCTTAATCCTGCCTTCTTTCATTGATCAAATCCAACCATGTATTTTGGAACTGAAAAATGATTCACAAATGAGCCAGTATTTTCATTTATCCTGGTGGTTGGGTTTTTGCTCTGTGCCTCGGCCAGCCCATTGGGAGGACTAGGGTTAAGTTCTTTGGTCTGGATCCAGTCAGCCCATCTCTGACCTTTGACTCTAAGTTAAATGAAGCAGCCACAACAATTTCTTAAACTATTATTTGTTGAACTTTCAAGGAAAAAAAAACATTTGAATTTAGTCATGTGTCAAAGTAAAACTGTTGACTGTCTTTCTCTGTATGTCACTCTGAAGACAGTGTTTCAGACTTGCATTACAAACTGAGGCATAAACAAGACAGGGAGGAAAAGTACAGGCCATTACAAGGAGGTACAGGTGACTGAATACCCCCTCCTCCACCAGTTACCTTGCTGCTAAAAATTAGGCCACTCTTAGCTCAAGCTCATATAAATGAAAGTATTCAGAGTGTAGGTTGGATTCCCACCCAGGTGCTTTCATTGAACCCTTGAGCAAAGTTCCTCTCCTAAATTGCTTCAAGTAAATATCCAGCACAAATGCAGTGAGTGTCTGCAATGTATTATGTAATGGCATTGGTGTGTGGACAGGATCCCGCCCAATGTGAGGGACATCGTGTACTGTACGGGTGTGTCCCTGATGGACGAGGATGTATGGGAGTTCATCTGGATGAAATTCCACTCCACCTCCGCCATCTCAGAGAAGAAGGTGTTGCTGGAGGCCCTGACCTGCAGTGACAACACCTTCCTGTTGAACAGGTGAGTGTGTCCCCTCCCATCCTGCACCTTCATGAGTTTGGGATATGAACATTTTGCAGTGCTGAATCACATAAAAGACAATAAAGAACAGTTTTATTAACATAGCTTATGAAATGTTAACTGTACCTGAAGTGAGATACTTACAAGTTGTACTTTGATATTAGAATCATTGATGAAACTGTTACTGTGACTATTTACATAATAATTTGAATATTCATTTCCAAGTGAATACTGCGTAGCAGTAACAGTGGACAATGTACAGTGCACATTTGTACATCCAAAATATTTTGTGAAATATTTTTCATTTTAGATGTATGGAAACTACCCTGATTTCTGTTGTGTGTTTCCTGCAACAAGAATCGTCAAGTCATGCATATTAGATACAGCACAGTTACACTTTAAACTCTTATATAGGCTACCATTGTGCAATTATTTTATGTGTATCTCTTTTCAAGCCTTTGTTGTTTTAATGAAAGTGAATGTAGTCAGTGCATGGAGTAAATCTGTCAGAATTGTTAAACAGTGGCAGATATCTGCAGCATTCATCATTTGACCGACACATGGACGAACAGGGAGAATGAGGCTTAAGCCCAGGCAAAAATCAGTATATTGAGTCCAGCATCGATCGCAGGAGTACTTTAGAAAATGTAACTCCTGGAGTGGGGAAGTTAAAGTTTTAAGTGAACCAAGTGTTGAATCTGAAAATATCTCCTGAACTCCTTTTTAAAATGTACACTGAAGGAAAGTGGCATTGATCTTTTGCGCTACACAGCATTAACTCTTACACTGAGAGTCATTGCCTGACCATCTTTGGATTCATTTATGGTAAGCCAAAAACGAAACTGGTTTTCCCAAGCTCTCTTCACTCAATACTACTCAGCTTAGGAGCTGAATGGAACCAGTGATTTGAATAAGAATGTCAAATTTGACCTGTTGTAGTGTGTTGAACAAAGGAAGCTTCTCTTAAAGCAAATGCCGAATTGCCAATATATAAACCCATTGACTGAAGGATTAATGGTCATACTGACACACTGAGAAGACCAGATCAGACTTGACTGATATGAATTGCCGGACTTGGATCATCATGGAAACCACTTCCATACTACAGGACTATTTAAACAGATGAAAAAAATATCAGGATGTATCAACTGGGTTTTTAAAACTAAGCAAGAGAATGGTATCAGTCCAGACCTGATTTTGCTTCCCATGTTGACCATGTAAGGTGTTTAGTAGCCCAGCATACCATCACAAAAGACAGTGTTTTTGCAGTAACTGAATTCAGCAACTGTAAAGCGGCAGTAAAATGCAATCATGGGTTGCATTTTAGCCACATACGCTGTCTCTCCAGCTGGAGAGGGCTTAAAAAAATAACAGGAAATGTGCACATTTAAGATGCCAATCCTGGTTTAGTTCAGCCTAATTGAGCAGCCATTCGTGCAAAGCTTGATCAGCACATCTTGTTTGTTATAGCATTATCTCCTTGCAATACCGGGTAAACTATCCAAAAATTTTACCTGGAAAATACCAACTCAGAACCGCAGAAAGTGACCTGAGCATGCATTATCAACATTCATTTTTTGACATTGTGCCCCCCATGAAAAATATTCCTAGCTTACCCTTTTATAGAGAGCTGGAGCCAGGCCTTATCTTAATTAACTATGCTTCTGTCTGAACCGTCTTTACTTTTCTTTCATTACAATAAAAGAATGTAGTTCATAGTATATTGTTTGTAATAAAAGAATGTTCACTTGGTTCATAAAGTATATTAATTTTATTCTTTTATGATGAATCCTGTATTTTTTCTATGTTAGAATCTAGATGCAGGGGATTTGGGAGGTATATAGTTATAGAAATCTATTGTATTGTATTGAACTATTGTATGATAAAATGGTACTACCATACAAACACTCTTTGGTATTCCTCCTGTTACCCAAAGCATTGGCTAAACACATTAAATTAACCTTTCAGGATGGATTCAAATGTTAAGATGAAATATGAAACAATTTGATACGATAAGGGAGTAGTTAGGTTTGTTCTTCAAAATAATATCTGTGATTAGACCTCTATAATGCCAAGGCCTGTAAATGCACACAACTGTATCATACTCAAACATTTCTATGAGATTATTGAATCATTCATCTTCTGATTTACCATCTTTTTGATTGCAATTCTATGCCTGCAACGCAGCGTGCAAAAGCCTTCAGTTTCATGGGGGTTTTATTTATGAAACTGCCAGGCAGAAATGGCAAAGTGGTGACAAATGCCAGCTAGTCAGCAGGAGCCTGCCATGACAGCCGCTCTAATGAGGACGTGTGGAACGTCCCAGAGGACAGCACCGTCGGGGTGACAGTGACAGTGCGGTGTGCACCAGGGCCTGTGTGGGCCCCGCTGAGCCTGGCACAGGATCCGCGCTCTGTCCTGCGCCAAGCTGCGCCTGTGGCAGAATCTCATAGCGGCTGCATCCTGTGCCCAGAAACTGGGGGAGTACGAGACTCTCACTTGGCAGAAACCCAATGCGCAGCCCTGATGCTATGTTGTTATACAGTTTCATTGCTGCAATGTCCTCCATAAATGTGGTGGGGGGCCAAAAAGCATCAGAGGAGTACACTTACCACTGTACACTCTGCATACACGAATGCACCAGAGGGGTTGCTGTTATGCAGTGGAAAAAAAGGCAGACCCACCAACTGAAACCCCCCTGTCCCTTGGCTATGTCCCAGGCTGCCTGCCTCAGCTGGCCCTGGCATAACCAGTATTCAGTGCCCGACACTGGGGCATATCACAGCACCTTTCAGAGGATCAGCCATCAGGCAGCCCTTCAGCCAGTGCTTAATAAGTATCTGCTATCTGATTCATGGTTTTTTAAATCAATGTCAGCTCCATATACAACATTTTCCCTCAACAATAGCCCATAAGTCACAGTCTGATTGGTTGATTATATATTCTGTTGGTGCTGTAGTGCTCTCCATCTCTTGAATACCATGAAATATATGACAGAAGCAGCTTTTCAGCTCTGGCATTGTTTGTGATACATTGACCCTCAGAGTCTTTCAACAAGTTTGAGCTTTTTGTGACAGCTTTGTTGTCACTGCTTTGAAAATATAAAACAGTATTTATATGCTCCTTACAGTAAATAGACAGCTAAGGACACAAATCCTGCAAGGTGCAGGCAGTTGATATCTATTATGCCTTTCCTATTTCACAGGAACTTGAAATAGGAATGATTTTCATTACCTCTATGCATCACATGTCATTCTTTGTTTCCAGACAGAGAGTACAGAGTAGACAATGTTTGTATATGGTATTTTAACAGTACCTTCCTACACTAATGGTATTTCTGGGAGGAATAAACATACTAAAGTTTGATTATTTAAAAGAGACCATAGTTTTTACTGAGGGCACAGGACAATGTCACAATTATAAATTTTGTAGTACAATGGATATAATGTTCACTGAAGTGTGCGCATATGGGGTTACAGCTTCACAAAACTCTGCAGCAGTATGTATGTACTGTAAGCAGTTCCTACTATTTTGCACTTGAAAATCACATTACATCATAAGTTGTTGTGGTGATGGGTGTTGTTCCCACTCATTGGTCACAGTAACTGATTACATTATGGAATGCTACATTCCATTTTTTATATGATATGATATACATTTTTATATGATATACTCTCACATGAGGAAAAGAGAGTACTAATTTGAAGCAGCTGTTGGCATGAAGCAGTATATGAGTATGCCCCACGGTCTGCATCCTGTTAGGGCACTGTTCCAGTGTGTGGATGGGCCCCACGGTCTGCATCCTGTTAGGGCACTGTTCCAGTGTGTGGATGGGCCCCACGGTCTGCATCCTGTTAGGGCACTGTTCCAGTGTGTGGATGGGCTCCGCAGTCTGCATCCTGTTAAGACACTGTTCCAGTGTTTGGATAGGCCCCACAGTCTGGGTAAGGCACTGCTCCAGTGAGTGGATGGGCCCCATGGTCTTCATCTTGTTCAGGCACTGTTTCAGTGGGTGGATGGGCCCTACGGTCTGCATTCTGTTAAGGCACTGCTCTAGTGTGTGGATGGGCCTCACAGTCCTGGTAGGGCACTGCTCCAGTGAGTGGACTGGCCCCACATGCTGCATCCTATTAAGGCACTGTTCCAGTGTGAAGATGGGCCCCACAGTCTGCATCCTGTTGAGGCACTGTTCCAGTGTGTGGATGGGCCCCACAGTCTGCATCCTGTTGAGGCACTGTTCCAGCGTGCAGATGGGCCACACAATCTGCATCCTGTTGAGTCACTGTTCCAGTTAGTGGATGGGCCCCATGGTCTGCATCCTGTTGAAGCACTGTTCCAGTGTGTGGATGGGCCCCACAGTCTGCATCCTGTTGAGGCACTGTTCCAGCGTGCGGATGGGCCACACAATCTGCATCCTGTTAAAGCACTCTTCCAGTGTGTGGGTGTGCCCCACCGTCTGGTACAGGATCTGGTCCATGCCTGGTGCAACAGTGGTCCACAGTGTGGCGCATTATCTGCCATTGCATTACCCAACGATGGAGCAACTGGATGTTAGGGATGTCTGTGATCATCACTCACCAGAGACTCTGCTGTTCAGTCAAGTACCCGCAGTCTGTATAAAGCCACACAAGTTGTCTTCCTCCCGTTCATGTCTGTGCAAGGTCACAGCGTGCAAAGAAGTATCAGCTGACCACACACATTTCACTGGAGAATGCATGCTTGTTTATCCAAAAATGGGGAAAATAAATTTTGTATGAAATCATGGAACATTGCCAAAACACTATGGATCAGAGCAAGTCCATATATGAATCACACTTCAGTGTTTGTGTTTGTATTTGACTGTGCCACACGCTCCCAGTTGGCTGTCAGTCAAGCAGTCTAAGCACAAGAGTGGTTCCTCCCATGTGATGGAGCACCCTGAGGAGAACAGGCAAAGGCCAAGTCTAAAATTGCATGTTCATTTGAATTTACAACAAAACCGGAGAAGCCAAATTCATGCTCACAGCTTCAACTCACTTTTATAGTTGAAATTGTTGTCTGTTGGACTCCCCAAAGTAATACAATGACAAATACCCACTGGTGGGTGAATCAGCAAAAATAGAGCACTTAGAAAGAAAAGAAAAATTCAAGACATCATCAGGAACAAAAGGCTTTTTCTTTTCTCACAGTAGAAAGTGAATGTGTAATTACATTCTCCGTGTCAAGGCTTAGACTGTGGCAAATGGTAACACAGTGTGTAATTGCAAATCAGAGACTTGTGTAAGAATTTGCTTTCTTCACACTTGACATGGCATTGTTTTGCAAATTGTGCATAGCCAGATTTGATTTAGATTTGATTCTACATTTGTTTTGATTATTAACCCGGAAGTCTTTGTATACAATCTCACAGTATTACAGCCAAAATACAAAGAGCTGTGTATTAGGTGTTATTTAACCTGTATGACCGACTCATCTGGTGAGTTTGAAAACTCAATGTCTTTTCTGTTGCAGACTCTTGAATCTCTCCCTGAGTTCAGACTTGGTTCCGGATCAGGACGTGATCGATGTCATCATCCATGTGGGCCGCAATCCTCACGGGAGACTGCTCGCCTGGAGGTACTTCAGGGAAAAGTGGGACATTTTAAATTCCAGGTATTTCAATAACCTTTTTTTACAAAAATAAAACAAATGTCTCTGTCATATACAGCCTTAGGAAATCCCCTTTATTCATCTTTATGGCATACTGCCAGATATTCATATGTATCTTGTCAATGTCTTGTCACAAAATATGATGATATTATTATTACATAATAACATATTAAGTCATGTGCGTAACTATACTTCTTATCATTACTCTATGCTAAACAGTCAGGTTATGACATAGCATACAACATACTGTGCATTTCCCCCCTCCAGTATCTATTTACATAGCTGAATCAATACAAGAGCAAGCCAGGTTAAGACTGGAACCTGCAATCTTTCATGTCCACAGCTCTAACTGTAACCTCTGTCAACGCACAGTTTTTATATGTTCATATTTTTACATAAGAAACTCTTCTGCCATTTACAGATATGGAGAGGCCTTATTTATGAATTCCAAATTAATCAATGGAGTAACTGAGTTTCTAAATACGGAGTCGGAGCTGAATGAGGTGAGTTCACACTTCACGGCTATAAATTCATTCCTCTGTCTTTTGACTGCTTAAAATTCAAACCTTGAGATTTTGTGCTTATATTTTGAATGCTTAAGTAGTTCTCTAAAATGAAGTAAATTAGAAAAAATGTCCTTTCCTCTGGCCTCATTCATGAACATTACACAGATCCACAGTCCTGAGAAAGCTATGAAAATGTGGTATTTAGTTATTTAAAATTATTTACGTCCACTGACACATGGCCTCAGAGATGCATGTGCACACGCTCAGTGAGCTCCTTTCAATAGCCTTATATAGAGGGCTGTCTGTGTGCCATTGTCTGTGGGTGAAGAAGTGTCCGCACTCACAGAGCATGCTCTCCTGCTGAATCACATGGATGGCCATGAGCACGACCATGTCAGGTACAGAGGAGCGAAGAACCAGGCACATGTATGTCTAAATGGTATAGTCATTTCATTGCTTACACTGACAGACATACTATAGGGATCAGGCTGCAAGCCATGTGTTGATAATGTCAGCATATCTAATTCATTTCAGGTGTTTGCCATGTTTTTTACATGATGGGTTTACTTACATATTATATTGCTACATATTATCACAGTATGGTTATCCATTTGTGCTGATGCATGCATTTTTTGAGATACAATTAACTGCTTTCTTTCTCCACACTCTCATTATAATAATAAGTTGTTTGGCCTTCTGTCTGTAGAACATGCCTATCTGATGTGTGACATCAGGACTATCTATAGGGGACTACCCTGAGCAGGAAAATGAAAATCAATCAGTAGATCTGATGTCGGGTTTGCTGATTGATTTCCCATTTCCCTGCTGGTTGTTGACACAAGGAATGGCAATGAGTCACCCAAAGCCAGTGCATTCACTGAGTGCGCTCTCTGTTTCTCAGTGTGTGTGCTTTCTGTTTCTGAGCGTATGTGCTCTCCGTTTCTGAGCACATATTAACTGTAATTCACAGAGTGTATGTGCTCTCTGTTTCTGAGCACATATTTACTGTGTAATTCACAGAGTGTGTGTGATAATCTGTTTCTGAGCACAAATTTACTGTGTAATTCACAGGGTGTGTGTGATCTCTGTTTCTGAGCGTATGTGTTCTCTGTTTCTGAGCACATATTTACTGTGTAATTCACAGAGAGTGTGCTCTCTGTTTCTGAGCACATATTTACTGTGTAATTCACAGAGGTTGTGTGCTCTCTGTTTCTGAGCACATATTTACTGTTTAATTCACAGAGTGTATGTGCTCTCTGTTTCTGTGCACATATTAACTGTGTAATTTGCAGATTGTGTGCACTCTGTTTCTGTGAGCATATTTAATGTGTAATTCACAGAGTGTGTGTGCTCTATGTTCCTGAGCACATATTTACTGTGTGCTCTATGAATACACAGTGAATAAGTGCTCAGAAACATAGTGTGTGTGTGCTGTCTGTTTCTGAGGATATTCTTTCTATGTTTCTGAGCACATATTCACTGTGTAATACAAAATGTGCTTTATGAATACACAGTGAATATGTGGTCAGAAACATAAAAAAATATCCTCAGAAAAGGAGAGCACACATCTGGTGAGAACCAGTAAAGACAGACTTCTACCTGGATAGTCTAATTTTTCAGAATTGTCTGAACAACAATTTCAGGCAAGTGCAACCTGCATAGGTTACCATTTGACTGCAGAGCCATCAAAGTGGCGTTAGTTTTTTGTTCACAATTATAAGTACGCTTTTAAATAGCAGTATTTGATTAAATGTGCTTCCTTAATGTTGATTCTACCCTATGTAAATAGATGAATTGATTCCAAATTTAAATATTAATAAAATATTGTAAGAAAAGTTCAGTATACTTAACATTAATATATTTAATATTTCAATATTTTCAGCATATTTATTCAATTTTAATATGATAGATGTTTTATTTTAAAATAAATATTCTTATGACATTCAAAAGTGTGATTAACTGCAATTAATTGCAGCAAATCATGTGATTTTTTTCAATTGACTGCCCTTGACTGTATATGAAATGTAGAATTAAAGTTGTGGTTTTTGGTGATAAAAAAAGAAAAACCGTTTTAAAAACATAATGTGAAATGTTGCGGCAATGTTTTGTGCTTGCAAGGCCGTCTCTAAATTTCAGCTCAGTTTATTTGTTATTTGACTATCTGCAGCAATTTTTCACAAGGACACATACAAGTTCTCTCTTCATCCACCACAGCGCTATTGAAACTTGTGCTTCATATTTTCACATTTTTTTGGTTGTGAGGCCCTTTCATTTTACTTCATCTTATCTTCTGTTTATTGGTGTTTGTGAATCAGTTCTCTGTTCCTCTGCTTTTCAACTCTGACATTACCCCTTGTATTTTTGTATGCTGTCTTAAAATAAATCATGCCAACTTCCTGGCTGAGTTGGAGAGGAAGAAGGGCGACATTCAAACTTTACCAAGAGGAGGGGCATGTCAGATACATCATTATTCCATCGACAGCCCTCTGAGAAAAATCCTGTGCCAATTCCTTCACAGAGAAACTCTTGGAAAATGTCCCAAGTATACCATGTTTTGAGCACACACAATGACTTATTGTAACCAATTAAGATTCTGCCCTCCACATGAAAGCGCAATGAGTGGTTCAACTCAGTTTAATGCTCAAAATTTTAATAACAGCAATAATTACATGGATAATGATCCGTGTAATTAGTTATTATTCATATTTAATTGAATTATTCAGATGAGCTAACCACTATAATACCAACCCTCAGGATTGTACTTTTGTGATAAAAAATGGTCATTACAATAGATTAGATAAAGGGCCCAGTGTTTGTGTTAATAATGTGACAAATGTAAAACATTATAGGGAAAAACACAAGGTAACATATTTTGAAGTGATACTTTTCCAGTTGTTTTGAATTGCAAAAATATAAATAAATCACCTCTCATTTATTTGCTGGTCTGAGTTTATCCAGTCATAAATCAGTTCAGTGGTATAATTTAAGTAAACCCACTTCAATGTTTAAAGCTACATTACTTGTAAATAAAAGTTTACAGTAATATGGGCACAACTTTATTCAACTCAAACCCAGAATTAACATGGTAATTCATAAAATGTTATATTTCTGTAGTGAATATAAAAGATCATTCCACATGCGTCTGTCTTACATCCCCATCACCACTGTAAAAGCCTTTGTAAGTGGGTAATTAAACGTTTCCATGCTGCTGCTTCAGACAAACACAGGGGCTTTGCGCAGAGTCAGAGGCTGAGTATTAAACGTGTCCGTGCTGCTGCTTCACACAAACACTGGGGCTTTGCGCAGAGTCAGAGGCTGAGTATTAAACGTGTCCATGTTACTGCTTCACACAAACACTGGGGCTTTGCGCAGAGTCAGAGGCTGAGTATTAAACGTGTCCGTGCTGCTGCTTCACACAAACACTGGGGCTTTGCGCAGAGTCAGAGGTTGAGTATTAAACGTGTCCATGTTACTGCTTCACACAAACACTGGGGCTTTGCGCAGAGTCAGAGGCTGAGTATTAAACGTGTCCATGTTGCTGCTTCACACAAACACAGGGGCTTTGCGCAGAGTCAGAGGCTGAGTATTAAACGTGTCCATGTTGCTGCTTCACACAAACACTGGGGCTTTGCGCAGAGTCAGAGGCTGAGTATTAAACGTGTCCATGTTGCTGCTTCACACAAACACAGGGGCTTTGCGCAGAGTCAGAGGCTGAGTATTAAACGTGTCCATGTTGCTGCTTCACACAAACACTGGGGCTTTGCGCAGAGTCAGTAGCTGAGCCTTAGCAGGGTTCCCAGACTGAGATCCCAGGGTCTGCCTCCCCTCCTCATCCATCTTTCTGTGTTGTGGTAGAGCAGAGCTCCCCAGTTCTCACTCTCTGTCTTGTCGTTTGTCTGCCCCAGCTGAAGGAGTTTGCCCTGCACAACGGAGGGGTGGCAGGAGCAGCGATGTCCCGGGCCCTGGAGATCGTGGAGGCCAATGTGAGGTGGCACATCCTCTTCCAGCAGCAGTTCTTCCAATGGCTGCGGAAACCGCCCAACAGCTAATGTACTGACGTGCTCTTGTCACGGACATCCGCTCTACAGCTGACTCTTTAGAACTCTTACCTTCTGGTTAAAGGACTAAAACAGCATTTCTGAGGATGGATACGTCTGACTTGTAAATGATGAACTGGTACTCTTTTTCTTCAACATGAAGTCTGTATGAAAAGCAAGGTGACATTTGTGAAAAATGAATTAAAATAAGTTTTAAAATGGGGCGGAACCTTTCACTTCAGTTGAGTCCTTCTGAAAACATGGAATACAGATTGTGCATGGTGTTTCTCATCTTAAGCCAATACCGTTTGTCTGTATTTTCTTCTTTTTTGTGCATGGTCATTCACCTCATTCAGCATGACAGCCTTTACTGGTTCAGCCCACCTTGGGTCCCCTGCCATACCAAACAGGACAAACACGTGACATCAGAACTCGAGGGTGGGGCCACTTTATGCAACCGTACCAAGCACAAACAACCAGCGTGACAATCAGCTTTTTGTTTTCAGTATTCACAAGGAACAAAGCGAGACTGCCTTTATCAGGGGAAACCCTTAACATAGCTGTTACTTTTACTCCTGAATATATAAGCCATACCAGAGGTGAAACTACAGAGGATGCTGTGTGTGCAAGGTTGTTACGGAGTCTGCAGCTGAGAGAGTTTTCAGTCGTGAGTGTAGCATGTATGGAAATTGCCTGTCACCCGCCCCCGATGCTCTCGATCAGAGTCATGCTAATGATGTCAGGTAAGGATGATTGGGCGTCCTTGCCACCCAGTACCAAGTAAGCGTTTCAATTCAGACTGGAAGCCGTGGGAACGAGTGGAAGCAAGGTGACTCTGCTAACGGGGTGAGGAGCCTGATGTTACCCCAGGCCTGATGCTGGGACTCGTTTGGATTTGCTGTAGATATATGAGAGAAACTCCAGCGTGGTTTATGTACTTTGTATACTGTGAGGTGGTCTATGTGTGTGGATGCATCGGTTTGTAAGGGCAGCCAGCCACACGTCAGTCAACGTGGTGTTACCCAGTACAGACATTTTGTAACTGTCCCATTGCCGTGACATTTGGTGTGACATTCCTTTGTTTATTTAGTGATTCCCTTCAAATCTGACACATCCAGCTTGAAAACTTATTGGGGAAATAAGGATTTTCAGGTATCTCTAAAATGGGCCACAGTGCTATCAAACATATTTCCTGTAGGAGATTACGGAGTGCTTCAATAACATCCAGTTTTCTGGTGTACATCCAACAAAACACTGTTTGGGGATTCATTTTCATGTCATACAACATGAAGACCTTGACAAATAATGCTGTAATTAGTTATATATGTAAAATGAGAACATAATGGGTAAAACACTGTCTCTTTAACTGAAGGTACCCATTCACAGTACTCGGGTAAAATAACTCAAATGAGATTTTTATCCATACTGTAAAAGTACAGTGAAAATTTTTGTATTCCACTGTAATTCATAATATGTAAGAGATCAAAATTCAGTTCCACTCCATCCCATTCAAATTGTGTTGACATAATGGCTTTCATTGTTTTTTTCCTAGAAGAGAGACGATATCTGTTTTTTAAGCAGAACATCTATGGAATTTTAACTGGTCTAATAAATTCTTTTGTACAGCAATGTATCACAGTCTGGCTCTTTGACTCTTTGAGTGACTACATGTTTGCTAAAAAGTGGAAGCACTATGATTACATTTCCATTTTGTCTCGATCAGCCAGATTTTATTAATGTCTGCAAAAAAAATAAAACCAAGGAAGTGCACAAAAATAAGTTTTGCCCATTAAGTTGCTGACACAAGCCGTTCTTCAGAAATTCCCTGGCTTCAGGTTCCTTCTGCCAAGTAAAAATGTTGACAGCCACTTCAGAACATGGGTTCGTCCTATGTATCACACATTGACATGCTAATGAGGTAGCTGACAGATTTGCAGTTAAAGATATCTGCTCTGCATTGAGAGTGCTAAGCCCATGTCCTAAAAACAAGGCATACAAGTTAAAATGAGGATGACAGTGGATGTTCTGACAAAATTGTACAAGCATGTTGTGTTCTTTTATTGGCATCAAATTCTGTTTATATCTGTCGTCACCACAAACTACAACCCCCCCCCCCCCCCCCCCCCCAAAAAAAAAAAAAAAAAACTGTATCAGTACATCTGGTTTAAATTGCTCCCATAGAGACTGCAGGGGGTGGAGGGAGAAAGGATTGTGTGTTGTCTCTTTGAAGACCACTTTGGATCACATTATCCTCAGTAACGGATTATACATTGTAATTTATACACATATACATTACAAAATTACTTAAACCGTGAGTCAGACCAGAGGTCAAAGGTCAATTTAAATGTTGAACAGACTAGATTGCGTCAAGACATAAAGTATAACTGGACTGTTGAAAAAGGAACCTGCGAAAGCAAGGTCTCTGTACTGCTGATCTTTGTAATAAAACATAATACAACCTTGATGATGCACAGCAAACTGCCATCCATGTTTGTTGTGCTGCTCTCCCACAGCACAGCTGCAGAGAGCCAACATTACCACATTATCAACATGCAGTGTGCCAACATTACCATGATGTTAAACATGTTGTGCTTCAGCTAGCAATGTTCTGATTTCTCTTTCTATACTTTATTTTTCAGTATTTTCAGAATCAGTTAAATTGATTGCATAGCAAGTTTATTGCACAGCAAGGTTTATTTTTGTTATGAGACTGGGAATGACTGTAACAATTTTGACATTTGCATCCATTACTCGGCTCTTATTTGTGGTAGACCTTTCAAAATTTGATACAAAGTACCCACATCTGTATGCCTAATTCAAAATTAAATTATCCCCATACCTCCAATGCTAATAACTCTATGTGAAGTAGAAGTTGTGAACATTAATCTCAAATACAAGGAAGTGAAATGTTGCATTCTACCCCACACCCAGGGTATCTGACAGTGTAGAAACTCAGCAAATACAATGTTATTGCTTAAAAAAAAACATTATTTTGGGGCATACCTTATAATACTAAAATGTAGACAGGCTGTGCTGGTGTGTACTTACACACATGCATGTGCCCCCCCATTGAATATTTCCCAATGTACTTTTTTCGGTCCTATAAATCTGTCAATGTTTGTTTTCAGACCTAAGAAAAGATAATTTGGAACACTAGCAAAACCAAATTTCATCGCTGTACTGATTCACTTTTACCTGTCATGTGCCTGTCATTTGCTTACCTCATGAGGAGATAATCCATCATTATAGATCAGTTACCTTCATTATTAAGCAGGGGTGAAAGTAAGCCAGTACAGTCCGGTACTGCGTACCACTAAAAGATTACGACTGGAGATTTCACTCAGCAGTACATGAGTGTGTATGCGCGTCTACTTCCGAAAGTACCGGCAAATTGTTCTGGCAAGAATTTAAAACTATTTTCACACCTGTTAGTAAATCTCTCCTCCTGCTCATCAGTAAACACCCTACTGGCACTGCAGTAGCCTGCTCTGAGCAACTCACTGGACCCTTCCTCCCACAGCTTCTGTAATGTTTTATAGCACCTGCAAAGAGTTGCATGGCAAATACCATAACCTTATGTCATAGATTGCACAGATCCACCCTGTACAACCTCAAATGAGACTTTTTAGAGAATATCTGCACCACTCCCCATTCCATTGTTTAGCCTGCTGAAAAATACAAGAAAAAAAACCTCAAACATAATTTGGGGATAGTTGTGAAACTTTTGAAAATCTGTTACATGTATCCCCGAACCTGTCATCTATGCTGTAGTAATGTGTTGAAATTCATGTTCATGAAATGCATTGAATATAAGTTGAAAGACTGGTGTTTAATTAAATATATAAGTTTTATAATTCCAGCTAAACCACAAACATCACAAGTCAAAAATGACTGTTGTCAATTTACATTCTTACCTCGAAATCAGTTTTTTGACTATACAGGGGCATGTAACTCTACATGTGAGCTCAGGTAGGAAGTGGGCCTGTACGCTAATGATTGCATGATTCTGGCTTACTGTTTCCTGTTCGGAGAAATTGAAAGTGTTAAAGCTTCCCTGTGTTACAATCATCCCCGGTCTCCCCTATCTCAAGCTGTGATTTTTCAGAAATTCTTGTATATATTTGTTTATTAAAATGCAAAAAATGACTGCAGGGAGAAAATATGGGGACATTTCTATTTATGGAAACGACACGTCATATATGAAAGTGCTTGCAGTTTTTCCAACATAAAAGTTAATCAGTCTTAAATAACTCCTCCATCTAATGTAATGACCAGCCCTCACTTATTTTCAATACACTGTAGACATAGCACCAGTTACATGCTGCCTATGTCATCAAACTAACATAAAGTTAACATGAAATCAGATCACACATCTTTCAGGTCCTTTGCTGGCCAGGAGAGAAATGACAATGGTAATGGATGCTCATTCGTCTCGAAAAAACTTTTTGACAGGCATTCCTTCTTGAAAAATGCTCCACTGTCCCACTAAACCAGATACAAAATGTATAACAGTATTGCAAATATAACTTTTCTGAAAGCAAAACTCAGCCCAAGTCTTTATTAGATAGTACATTTTTTATGCAGTGGTTGGTGTTTCCATTATTTTTCCTACCCTCTATTGATAAGAGGCACATTTTTTCTGTATGTTTTTCATGCTCTTAAGAACTTTGGACTGTCCTGTTGGAAAATATTTCCAAATACTATCTTATGCCGTCATACTTCAGAATGTAAAATAAGGATTAAAAACATATGCCCAAAAGCATGAGTAACAAATCTGTGTTAATTTCACCCCCTAGGTACTTGCAACTTCAGCAGCCTCTAAAGTCAACAAAAATTAACCATGTCTCAAATCCTTCAGAACTGAACTCTTCAATATTGAATGAGAAATCTCACTCACAGCACTGTTATCGCACTCAAAATGAATCTTTGTCAATTCTTTTCTCTGATTTCCTGTATTGGGCAATGCCTTGTTAAACAAAAGCAATTGAAGAAAGACTGATCATTGTGAAATTATGATGAAAGTTGATTTTACCTGCATGAAGCTTCTGGAAGTATGAATTAAGGGGTGCACATGGCAAGAGCTGCCCACACTGACATACATTTCTATTTTTTCATGCATAATGTAAATCCTAAACAAGTCCAATATTAAATATTGATTATAAATGATGACATTATATTTTTGTAATCCTTCATTTTTGCCAGATGAAACTGAAACTAGCAAGGTCATAGCAAAATTTTGAAAGCAAGAGTCTTACATTGCGAATGGATATTCTGGTTCTATGTTGAAGTTTTTATTGCAGAAAGTAACATTTATTTTCGGCTCATACATTTTATTATTTAATAAAAGGACAATCCTGAAAAGCCTGCGGTAATGCATTTTTGACAAAGGTGTTCAAAACCAAAACCCTTTAAAAGCTGGGGGTATATTCTGTGCTGAGGAAGCCTGTCTGTGACTTGGTTTGGATACTTGCTGACTGCAGAATACTTGAATCTGTTATTAAGCTTGGGAAGAGATGCTCATGGGAGCTGTGGCTGTCTGCTCTCAGGTTAGAGAACCAAACGCGCCGTGATCGAGGTGCCAATACAAACTCATAGGAACGCATCAGAGATGGCTCTTAGCTGTGAGGCCTCTGATCCTGTCAACAGACATTATATTTGAGTCCAACCTGTCCCCGGGCTCCCGTTTACCCCCGCATTAGGAATCTGACCCATGGCTTTGGCTGGGGCATTTGGAGGGCTCTGTGGTGATGAGGAGAGGTGAGTGCCGGAGAGACACAGAGCGAGGGATATCGATCCATCCATCCGGGTATGTTTTCACATCTTCACGGACTCCATTTTAAGTCTTTTGGCAGGCACAGGGGGTAACACTTGAAAAACCACAGTTAAGTGCCTACCTTGAAACAACAACAGTCATTTGACTGCTGCAAAATCGTAGGAGAGTCTACTCTTGCAAAGCACAAACTGTAGGCTTTAGGCTATTTCTGTTTGGGTAATTATATCTGATAATTGCATACGGTGTAAGCTAAAACAGTTTTTGGCTGTGTTTTGATTTTCTTAAAGCAACAGATATCGAAGATATTGAAGCCAAACAGCTTCTTAACTTTGACCACTCAAATACATAACAAAAATAGGTAACTAAACTACTGTTTTTCCTCCCCTCTGCCATCTTACCTGACGGTATCATAAATTACTTTAAAACTATGAAATAAAAATATTGTTTTTGCACATTGGTTAGAGGTGCGCTTAAAAGATCAAAGTCACAGAGGCTATTTGCAACTGGGAATCATGCTAATTCCAGTAACAGCTGAAAGACTGTTATGATAGCATAAATATATATATATATATATATATATATATATATATATATGAAAAAAGAGATATTCTATTTCAGAAGGAACCATTCCAGCATTTTGTAATGAATTTTCATTTGCAGAGTTTGCTCCAGGACTCAGAAACCTTTAACCCACTGACCTCAGGTTGCTGGAGCAGCTCACACAGTGCTTATAAATCTGTTTCCTGCCAAAAAAAATAGCCCTGTTGATCACAAAAAAAACTATTCCACTATGATGCTTTTAATTCCATACTTTCTGACCTTTGAAACCATCAGTGTATGGGTAAAATAAATTTGCTACTTTGTCCCGTCTGCCCTGCTGATCAGTGAGTAGTTGGGTATTAGTCTCTTCTAAAACATCAAACCCTGCAGTTCTTACCAGCTCTCTCTACACCTCTCCACTGAAACGTGACTGCCAGCCTCAGGATAGAGCCAGGTTGGCTTTTTCCCCATTTCTGTGAGCTTTGGTGAAGGATGGAAAAACTAACTAATCTGGCACTCTCAAAAATAGCAGGTGATTAGCCCTGATGCATACTGCAATGATACATTTGTACAAGAATGATTTGGAACTAAAGTGTCAAATATGCTGGCCCTCCTTTAATTATTTAGTGACGGAAATGCAAATTGGACATTTCTTACTAACTGGAATTCAGCAGGATTTAAAAGGCTGTCAAAGGGAAAACAAAAATGAGTCAATAATGAAAACAATACTACAAGGAGTAGTATTACACTACAGATACTTCAGAATGGGTTAAAGAGAAGCTTTAAATGTCAACAAAAGAGCTCCCACGCTTACTCTCAATATGCTTGTTACGTCTCCGTGTGTTTGTTATTGTTGTGTTGCTGCATGTTCCTCACAGTTTTCTCCCATCAGACGTTTGCTGCTATCCTCCCCCCCCTCCCCCCCCCAGAAGTCCTCTGCTGTCGTCCTCCTCGCTATTATCTTGCCCCTGCATTCATCTGTCCATCATTCGCCCTTCCTTGCTGTCTTTTAAACACCCCTTCTTCACCATGAAGAAAAGTGATGATGACTTCATGTCTTGCTGGTTGTGTGTGCTCGTGCAGTTTTTTTTCCCCTTTTGCCTATGTTATCCCTGCTGTGTGTGTATTGTGTGTGGTTCTGGTGTGGTGACATCCTGTTTTTGTGTATCTCCTGTTGTGCTCTTTTGTTGGCCATGCCAGGTCTAGGAACAGGATAGATAGGGGCCCCTGTACACCGCACGCAGTGGGATACTGTTGTATAGACGCATTAGGGTAGGAGTGAGTGCCACCCCTTGTATCTTCGGTTTGTTAGCTAGAGTAGTTAGGTAGGTTTTTCTTTGTATTTTCGGTAGTTAGTTAGCCTGCTTTCGCTGTAGCTAGATACGCTGGGTTTTGTTCTTTTCATTCCTTTGGCACCACTCACAGGTCCGACCCCTCGGTCGTGTGTGTCTGTGTATATATACTGTACATACTAAACTGTAAATATTGTTCACACCTATGCACCTTCTTCACTTTGTCACGTAATAAAAACTCTTCACCGTACTTGTATATTGTGCTGTTGTTCCCCCTACCCGTTTCACTGCAGTTATTTCTTTTTCATCCCGTATACATGTTACGTTCCCTTTCCCATACCCCAAGACTGCCAGGGTCGTAACAATGCTCAGACATGAAAGACCATTTTTTTTCTCTGAAAGCTGTTCAGTTTTTATTGAGTGTAATGAACATTAGTTATGAAGTATCACTATGAGGTCCTCTCTGAAAGGAGAGACATAACTTGAAATTCCAAAACAAATAAGAGAGAACAAGTTCAGTGCTACATTTCTATAAAAGATTAACATAAAATGAAAGATCCTTGAATCATGAAGTGACCCTTGGCTGGTGTGTATTTGTGTGTATTAAATCCTGGCTTGATGTCGTGCAAATCTTATTGCTAAACTAAGCATGTAATCTGAGTTTACAGTGTAGAGGTTACAGTGTAGCATAATGATGAGTAAGCTGGCCTTGTAACTCAAATGTTACGGTATAGTATAATGGTTAGAGAGCTGGGTTTGTATCTTAGAGATTGCAGGTTCAGTTCCTAGGTGTGGCACTGCCATTGCACCCTTGTGGAAAGTAACTCACTTGAATTCAGTGAAATACCAAGATGTATAAATATGCATACCTGGATAACTGTGTAAATATGAACAACTGTATAAATGTACACTGAGTGGGTAATGGCTTTAATGTAAGGGGTGTGATGGTCAGACTGACATCCATGCCTATACATCCAAATTAGCTAATGTGTCACTGATTACATGTTGGCTCCTTTTTCTTGAATCATGTCAGCATAATATCAACACACAGAATTAAAACAGCAATATCGTCTAATGCCTGATCAAATAAAGCCAAGTTTATTGAAAGATGCCAGTTGGCAGTTGGCATTTTTCAAAAATTTTCCCCCAAATGAACTGTGTTGGGATATTGCTTTAGATCCCAGCCATGTGGAATCATTTGGCTTCTCTGGCAGGCAGATATGGAAATCTGCCCAGCTGTCCTGATTAGCGTGTATCTAAACAGAGGAGGATGCATTACACAACTCTAATAACACTGTCGTGCCAAAAGACAAAAGTTTTGTAAATGAAGTTTTTCGTTATAGTCAGTAAATTTTATTTTTTCTGTTTCACACAAATGGGGACTGAAACAGATTTCACCTGACAAGGTGTTGAGTGCCATTCCACAGTTCCCTGGGGTGCCAGGTGATAATTAGTATGGCGATATCCTAAAAGAAGCTGCACTTTATCACACCTATGTCTCAATGAGCTTTTAACGGCTCAGGTAACATTCCTACACAAATATGTTGAGCTGGTGGAAGCAGCAGATATATAGTGTAATTAAATTAAGCTGTCACTACATAGATTAAACTGTAGTTTGAATGGCTAACTTTCAATCATCAACTAAGATGGTGAAAGTCAATCTGTTTATGCATTGTACTTATTCATGTAGGATTGTCATTGCCAGCAATAACTGTCGAAAACTGTCTTCTTTGGAAGCGTACGCTTTCTATTCATTCAAAGCAACGCCAACTTCTGGCAGCATTCAAAACTAAGCTCTTCAAAGAGTTAGATATACTCTTTACATCTTTTATTTATGCAAAACAGGATGTTTGAGTAAAGAGCAAGCTCAAATAGCAAACTTTGAGAACGGGATTTCAAAATAAAAGTGCATGCAGAATCTTAATCCTGTTTTAAGACAAGGTATGCAAATTGAACCCCAACAATCAGACTACATTCACATCCGGGCTGAAAGCAAGGATTTGAAATTGTGCCCTTATCTTTTTGCTGTTCCAAACACAGCCACCGGCTGAGGTGCTTAAAGAACATAAATGAGGAAGACATCTGATCTCTGAAGCCTTCACATGTCCTCAGAAGTTTCTAAATCCACTTAATACCTCAAAGCAAGTGTCAAAGTTAGAAAAGTGTATAGAGACAACAATAAGAGTAAGGGTGAAGAAGGCCAAGTTTAACTTTGTTTCTGGAGAATCCACAAGAAATTAAATTCTTTTTAGTGAAGGATCAATGGCTCTCAACAACACACATCTTGTGATTATGCACTGAAGGAGAAGCTCAGCAATATGATAAGCTCAGTAACAAATTCCTCCTCTTATGCTGTTTCATTAAAACAATCCCATCATGGCACAGAAGGAAATGCCAGAGGTATGGTGGTGACACTGAAGCACCAAACTGGAGCGCAAATAATGTAAGATTGAAATTTAAATATCGCTGAGGTTTTGTCTCTTTGTGATAAGTAGATAAGTAGATATAAGTAGCATAGCTAATTCTAAGCAAAGACGATGGGAAGGGAGAATACAATTGTACAAGGGGGATGGTGGTGGTTAAGATTTTTCCCAAGGGGGATATTACATTGACCATTAATTATCACCATGGTTTCAAGCGCTGTGGTTAACAATGATTAATGAATTTTGTTGCTTATCTGCGCAATGTTATGGAGCACACTATTAATAACTAGTATCTTATTTCTTACTGTGTTGGTTTGGAATGTGAACTTTGATCCGTTCCATCTGGTGCATTGCATTGGGAGGATCATGGGAACAAGGACAGAGGAGGTGCAAAGCCATGCTGGGCAGATCTTATGCATACACTTAGTTGTACATCCTGCCTTATCTACAGTATTAAGGTGAATCTTTGTTTTTGGTTGTTTGTGGAATACGTTCCCTTTTTTTATGATTGATTTTATTCATGCTGAATTTTTTGGGGAATAAATGGATTAGTGTTGAAAATGATGTATGCCCCCTTTCTGGGTTATCTATGTTTATGAGTTGGAAATTTAGGGCATAAATATATTATAAGGTATATAGGGTATGTGTACTTGTGTACTTTTACCATGGGGGACCCTGTTTTTCTTTAAAATATATAATATATATATAAGACGAGTTGAATGTGCTGAAACGTTGTTGAGAAAATGAAATTAACAAGAAAAAAAATTCTGTTCACTTGTCACTAAGACTGTATTTTATGTTTTTATTTTATTACTTTTTTGACAGACTCATCTTTATAAACAAAATCTTTTCACTGCTGCAACAACTGTATATTCTGGAAATTGGTTTCTTTGACCCGGTTTACAACTTAATCTAGCTCTGGTATGGGGCATCTGTTCCAGTAAAACTCCTCTCACTGTGCTGGGGCTTTGGACAGCATCCCTGCCACCTGGGGCGAAATACAAGGAGAGGAGGGTTATTTCTGAGAACCCTGATACTGACTCTTCAGGTTCATACCATCATACCACGTGTTTCAAGGAATACCCCTACATTTCCACCCACGGTACCAAGGGTAGAGAGACCAACTGGTACCTCTGTTTTCTTTTAATTCATCCTGAGAAATGCTCTGACCAATTCGTAAGATTACAGAGGGCAGTTATCTAAATTAATGAAATGCCATGGGGGACTTCAGGGAACTCAGGTTAAATCTATCCAACAAGACCTTATATCTCTGCATCAATGCATCTCTAACACCGCCCAACCAGCTGTGTAGCCCGATCTGAGGAAACTGGCTCTGCACCTGTAATTGGGGGGATACCAGCCAATGTTGACCAGTGATTGTCTGTTCTTCCATTAATTGTAGGGCTTCAAATAAGCATATTGCATGCATGGATTTCAGGTTCTTGCCAGAAATGTAACTGAAATGTCCAATGAGGTGCTTGAAAAAAAATCATAAAACATGAATATGCAAACTATGAAACCCTGAATTGGTGGAGGCATAGTTACCACCTTAGTTACCACCATTGCCCTTCCATCCATGTGGTACCCCTCTTTGCACCCCCATAGGCTGCATATTGGATTGATAAAATCGTTACGCACATAACAGTTAAGGACCTGGTACATTTTGCTACACCTGATGCCATATGTTTCCCTTCTCCTCATCTGTTCAACTCAGTTTTCTGCTTTCACAGTTTTTTTTTCACATACTGAAAACCGCTTTGTTCCAGGGGCCATTTCTCCTGTTTAAATATAGAAAAGTCAACTCAACCATCAAGCTGTTCTTTTAAAATCCTGAACGCTAGCTGCAGGCTTTTCTTGACATATGGGACAAGAAGCCCCATCTTCCCAGCTGTGGGATGTCACTTGCCTAAGAAATGAGGGGAGCACATCTAAATGTATTTCTCTAGTATAAGAACTGTCATTCTGATGGTCTTCGCAACCTTTTTTTTTATCTCAAACCAAAATTTAAGTGGCAAGAAAACAACGGAGAGGGGGATACTTTTTGATCACTGTAAAAACTGTTGAAACAACTGTCATTTTACAACAGCAGAACAAGACTGCTTACACTGCAGAAAGAATAAGACAGACTGTCCAGAGATCACACATCACAAAAATGTGGGCCTGTACCTTCACACTGTCCCATGTAATAGTCTGCTGCAGTGATTCTGTAGCTGCAGGTTACCAGGCCTATGAGCCAAACAGGTGCTGTCCCTGGTCCTTCACTTGGACTGCTTATACTGACAGCACTTCCTAGTACCACACCAGAAAATACATTATACATGATAAACATTTATTGTACACAAAATATTACTAGAAGGATTACTCATGTGAGCTGTGTATTTCCTTTTATCCATCAGTTACTGGAAGAAGGTTAGCCCTGTTTCGTTGTCTGACTGACATTTCCAAACATTTTTTGAGACTTTAGTAGCCTCTGGGATTCACCTGTGCTAAGATCTAGTGTAGAGTACCACCCTTTTCCCACAAAATTTCCAAGGTGCTGTTGCACATACAACGGGTCATGTTGCCAGTGTGAAAGTTCTCTTCATCAAGCTCCTTCATCAGGGCCACAGCAGGAGGACAGGACTTACAGAGCAGTCTCTGTCCAATTCTTTTCAACGGCCCCCAGCTGAATCCTCATCCCCCAAACCCCCAGGAACGCTTCTTAAAATAGGACTCCTCTGGGGCTGTCCAAATGAACATCATTAAAACCAAAAGAGTTTCTTTGAGATGAATGCTCCCCTCTAAGGCACCTCACGCACTGCACATTCAAGCACCTGGAACCAAAATGCAAGACTTCGAGAGTCCCTGAAAGCACTTGACATAAAGTCTGGGAATTTCCACACTTTACACTTTCTAGCTGCTTCTAGACAATGGGCAGAATTTCATCCAGCGCTTCATGGAAGTGAAAATTCGTGGAGGACGGCCATTCATCAAGGAAAGGAGTAGTGAATGTAAATGAGGTCATGTTGGGTGAGTAAGGACTCAGCTACGTATGGATTAACTCCTCAGCAACTTTAGGTTCTATTTACAGCTGGGAACAAAGCTGTGCGTTTTAAAAACTGAGAGGACCTTTTAGACTGCAGCTTGGGGCTAGTGTTGAAAAACACTTATTTAAATTATATTTCAGCTTAATTCACTGAAGGGACCAACATTTGCATACATGTTGAACATGTTAAAGAGAGAAAAGGACCAAAATAATGAGCGAAATCCACTGCTGATTGCATTAGCTTATTAGAGCCTATCAATCTGTTATTATGGAATACTTACTTCAAAAAGAATGTGTATGTTATAGCCTTCAGCCTAAGGCTATAGATTTGAAGCTGGCTAGAAATAAATAATAAAAGCTTGTGGTTAACTATTTAACAAGTAGGAATATGGAATAGATAAAATACAGAAACAGTTTTGGGTTCATAGATTCAAACCAAGGCTGATACCCAGTAAAATGAACTGTCTCTAATGGCATATTCAGTCAAATTCTATCAAAGCATAATTTCTTAATTGCAATAGGATACCATGCTAGAAACATTCAGTATAAAAATCATAGGAAACAACCTTAAGCCCTGACTAAATTCTGTCACCCGAACTGCTGAGGTACAATGGCAGGTCTTTACTTTCACAACACACCTACAGGTAATTAAACCATGAAAGACAACTTTTATTACAACTGTGCCACAACTGTACTCCCGAGATCCCACCTAAAACTAACAAATATAGATTTGGACTCACCCTAAACGCACTTAGGCTATGAATCATGGGATACGATTGTTAAATTACACCCCAAGTGCATTTAGTTGAATCCATCACAGTGTCATGTGCAAGCTGTGTAATTTCACACACAGTAATTGTCCCTACACAGGCTTCACTCCTACAATGTGAAATTTACATGCCAAATTAATTTGATTACAGCAATACTTTACCCTACGGTGGGAACGTCATTGATCTTAACCCTTGAGCTCTGTTGAAATTGGCTTTACTTCCTCATTGTTTAGGGTCCTATAGACCCCAGTGCTGTACATGTAAATATAATAGTTAAAAGTAAGAGATCAACTAATTTAATTTTTCTCAGGTCTCTTTTACTTCTGACCACATTAAAACCCAATTGACAGAAAATTATTGAAGTCTTAGCTTTCCCTTTTATCACAAAGTTGGCCTGCGCATTTCCCAAAGGTGATGAAATAGAGAGACAGACAGGGGAGGAGTTAGTTATACAAAGATTTGTAATAGTCAACTATACCTTCAATATCAATCAAGGTTTTCAAAGCATATTTCCTATCAATTGCATTTTACCATGTTTTATAGTTTTATACATACAGAACCAATGTGGGTATTTCTGTGGAGGATGTCTGAAAATTGCCATCGACTCAAAATCATTATTATAAGCCGCTCTCATGAAATGAGGAAAAGTCGTGAAGTATCAAGCTGATACTTAACAAAACAGTGTTAAGTATGTTTTCTGAGCTGTTAAAGAGGCTCTGGGGTCTCACAGACCCCAAGCAGAAGACGAGGGTTAAGGCAAGGTTTCCAATCAGCCAACTCTAAAATATGGTCCTGACTTGTCTTAATACTGTGGCTATAGCAGACATGTTGGGTTTTTCCCCAGAACATCATTGTCTGGGGACTTTGTCATTAGTCAGCCTCATAGCTCGCAGCTCCCTTGCCGTTCCCCCGCGGAGGGGATGGAGTGTGGAGAGACAGGAGGTGGGTGGCGGAAGCTATCACGCTCACGGAACCAAGTATATCAGGAGATCACAGAACAGCCACTCTCTATGCATTGTCAGCATTCAGTCCAGCTTGCATTGCATATAAATTCCTGAATATTAAAAACAGAATATTTCACGTTCAGTGTAAACAATACTCCTCTTTGTTTGCAAATTGTTGCACACTTGACACCTCAAATAATGATTAAATGTAGGAAATGTTTATTTCTTCAATTACAATTAATTTTATATAATTAATAATATATGTTCTGGACAGTAAGACAAGCAATTTGAAAATCTCTGAAATGATTTTATACAAACAAAGTACAATTTACCCCATGCAGAAGTGAAAAGAGCACAGAAAGAATTTAAAGCAATGATTGCCAAGATCTAAGGTGCTAGAATGGTAGCGCAAGCAGTTTCCAGCTACAGGCTCATTTCCCTTATACAGCTATGTGTATAGTCATGTATGGAGTTTGAGATAGTGAACTGTGTGCTTGTGGATTTCCTGATTTGTCCTGTGAAGAAACACATAGAAACACACACCTTTCCATAATGACGCTGTTGTCTACCTGACCTCATCACAGGCCAACCTGACTTTCCTGTGGATCCAAACATTTGGTTTATTTGCCCATTTTATAGTTATGTGTAGTATATTTATAATTCCTCACTGTGAGAAACCTACATTTTGTGAGCGAACTCATGAAAGTTACCATAACCTGATATCAATTCAGAATGCTAATCATACCCTAGTAACTAGTCAATTTACAAAATGACATTGATTGTGTGATTGTTGTTGATTTGTGATTCTAGACGGGATACTTGATTTTAAAACGTTTACAGTTTGAACTTCTATTACACAGTTATTGATTTTATTCAGAGGAAGCAGAATAGGATGCCATGTTCCTCTGTAGACGGTAGTCAAAGGCGATGTCTACACACGGGGTACCTGCATTCATGCATTTGGCAGTTTTAGAGGGAGCTAACCCTACATTGAAAATGGACATGATGATCACAAAACTGTGAACTAAATGTGCAGTAGAAAGGTTTGATTGAGAAATCTCTGGAAACTCTTTCAATTTACACAGACAGCAAGGGCTTCATTAAAAGAAATCCTCAATGACAAACAAACAATACCATGTCTCTTCTGTGTAACAACTTTGGTTTTCCAGTCATTCCATGTCTTTTATAAAAATGAAATTACTATTTAAAATTCCAAAAGTTATGACTGAATGTTTAGGTTGTTCAGCAACATTGAGACACTCAGTACAACCATACCAAAAACTAGTTTGACTTAAAGACAAAGGGGAAAAAGGAAATATGATATTGCTTAAATCACCCACACTTAAAATAACTGCAGGTGATGTGGATCAGCAATAATGCATAATCAAATGGTCATTGATCTGTGTTTATCCTAGCAGAATATTTTTGTACATGTTGGAAATAATTGCATTTGCATTGCTTCAATACATTTTCCAGTCTCTTAAAAAAGAAACTGAAAAGGAAAATAGCAGACTTTTTAATTCAAAACCCATTAACAAATAAATGAATTTTCAGAATGAAATGAACTTGTCATTGGTAGGGGGATCTGTACAGTGTACCATTGTGTAACTTTAAACTTCACAATACAATGTTATACACTTGGAAAAGTGGTGTATTGAAATATCTTCTAAGTCTAGAAAAACTAAAGTTGAAGTTTGGTAAGAGAAATGGTGTCGGGAGGGTTTTACTTTGGTATTTGCATGAACTAAAAAATATCTTCCAAGCACTAAAAAACTGTTCACCACAGTAACTGCGCTGTTAAAAGAAAACATTTCAATACACCACTTTTGTGCCTTGACTTTCAGACTATCAAAAAAAGGCGTTTGGAGGGTGCTTTGCTTTGAAAACCCCATTTTTTGTTTGGCTGAACTCAGAAATGGCTTTCAAACACTTTTTATGTATATATTTTATTATACATTAATGCATTAAATGTATTCATCAGTATACTTGTGAACATGTAACCCCACAATGAGGTTGTTTCTTGTAAATCAACCCTCTTGTACCATTTTACATCCTTTTTTTACATACATACATAACATTTTACATACAGTTCTCTGATTCTGCCACAGAGGTCAACAACTTTAGGCATGTAACATCTGAGAAATGCGTAGGCGATATGAAAAAGTACTCAGATTAAAAGCTTAACAGAACATAAAACTTCATAAATATTTTAATGCTGAGTAATATACTAACATAAGTGTCCAGTGAAGAGCATTAATTAATTCATTTGGAAAATTGGAATTCAAGATTTAACACTGGCTGATTTCTGCTTCCATACAACAGAGCATTACTGTGCAGATAGATACAGCACTGACACTGACCAGAAATGTCATAATTTGGGAATTGATGCAAATAAGATTTTTTTAAATTAAATATAAACACAGTACATGTCATTAAAGCTTTGGGGCTTTATCTTATGTAAGAGACCTGAAATAGAATTGGTGATTAATTTGTTGCTGTTTCTTCACCACACTTCCTTGCTGGGCTGCATTTCACTGTGGATTATTAGGGTGGCGATTGTGGGAGGAGTTGAGGCAAGGGGCTCTGATTGGTCAGCTCACAGACTGCCCCCTAAGTGAAGATTCACAGTCAGGAAGTCTTCTTGGAGCGGGAATAATGTGATTAGAAATCAAATTATTATCACAACTTATGAAAGCCACAAGAAAATATTGTTATGCTTTTGGGATGCTCCTTCCAATTACATATACTGTATAAAAACAAATCTGTGTGATTGTAAAACTGAGAGATTGTTGTACAAGATATTATATTCACATATGAACAAAATCTACGATGTCCATAGTTCAAAGTACAGTGATGTCAGTAGTTAGAAAATTAGAAAAGATTACGCAACTTTATGAGTGTTGCATTGTGAGACTGTTAGTCATGAGTTTGCCATTAAGAATAATGAAAATGTTTGTCTCTCAGCCAGACTAGGTTGACCCAATGCCCCTAAAACAGTCAAGACATGTCCCAAACTCGACACAGGGCCTGGTATCAGCGGAGACAAGCTCATCCCACCATTAGGCAGGTACCCTTGGACTTAAGGTGACAGGAGCCCATACTGCAAAGCATACACAGGCCCATCAGATGGAAAAGAGAGCGAATTCAGCATCAGTGCATTAGACCAACTCCTATGGGACTGCAATTGGGAAGTCACACACTAAACTTTCTGAAACATCCTGCCCGCATTTTGGTTACAAATTCACAATGTGACAGTGGAAAAGCGAGGGAAGAGCTGACCCATACCATCACACGCAAGAGCTTCTGCGTCTCTGAAGTGCTGCAATCACCATTTCAGCAGCATCTTTCCAGCTAAATAAATAGGCAATTCCTCACTCCCAGACACCTCTCTGAACTCTAGCTGATATGACGAGCCATACTTTTAAAAGCTTTATTCTTCGCCAGCACCTTTGCCGGATGCCTCACAATGTGAAATTGAGATCTGGGACTCTCAGTGCATCTCAAAAGCTAATTTCTCAAGCCCAAAGGGTCATTTAATATTGGATCGTATATATTCTATGTAATGTAGATTAATCTCCAAAGGAAAATAACCTTTGGGCCGTTTTTAAATGCATCATGCTGTCACCGAGAGGAATTGTAAATTGATGTGCTGTCTTCCGTGGTAAAAGTTCCATTTTCAAAAGCAAGACTGGTGACATTGCCAAGCTGACATCATCAGTAAAGTGAATATGATCTGAAATATTTTACACCGAAAGATCAGCTTCTTATAGGCCAAAAAATATTTGTTAGTTCCCTAAACAGCATAACACTTATTAAGGAAATGTTTACTTTTGCTTTGTAATTTTGCTATTTACTGGTTGCTCATAGTATTATTACTAAATGTACCATATTGCTTGAAGATAGAGTCTGGTCTGGTCCCTTTAACAAAGCCAATTTTGTATATTATACCAGATATTATTCTGTGAAAATTTGTTTATTTGTCATTAGCAACATTAGCATCTGTATTCCTGAGCTGGACTTTTAAAGGTTGTGGTGATGGAGGAAAGGACTCCTGTCCAATAGTTTGACGCTGACTTCAACACATCATCTCCACATACATACCGAATCTGTGATCTGAGACTTTCTGCTGGGCAGCAAGGTGGTGTAACAGGGGGAACAGATGGCAAAGACTGGCAAAATACCTTCCTCAGACCCAGTCACTCCAAATCCCTCCCAGAACAGACCGCTTAGTCCATGAAAGATTACCTGTTGTTTATAACAGTTTTGTTAACTTACTTTTTTTTCTTAAAAAAAGTGTTTTTCAGCAAAAGTGATTGATAGTTACTTTATATTTTGGATGAACAAAGCTGGAAATGAGCATATGAAAATGAACAAACACCACAAAATATGATGACTTATGTAGGACAGCCCCTTCTTATTTAGTCTGGCTTGAGCCTAATATAACATTTAATTCATTGCATATAATGTGCTTAATGAATTCATGAGTAGCTGTCATAAGGAATAATTTCAGAAAATTTGACTCACAACACATTTGACCCATTTATATTTAATAAGTGAAACATAACTTTTTAAAGTCAGGAAAGTAAAGCATTTGGGTTTGTTCCATAATATAATTTTATAGCTGCCTCTACTAATCTCTGAGCATTTCCCAACAGACATGACTGGAATTCCTTCACTTTCCTTCTAAACGAGTGAAAGATGACAGGGATGGGAATATGATTGTTTGGGTTTATTCTGGAATGTTCTTCAGTGAGACAGAATGGATTTTTTCTTTCATCTGTGACAAGAATAAGGCTGATAAAGACATCATGGGATTGACTGCTGGGATGCAGCTGCTGGTTCAAGTCTGAAGTGCAACTTGTAAATTTTACCTTGCTAGTTTGCTATATTAATGTACATTATAACTGCTTTCAAACTGTAATTTCAAGGTACAATAATAACAAGAATTTAAACATGCCGGTTTTAATATGCATTCTAATCTCAAAACAATGAATCCCGTGTTTGCAAGTGTATGCATTATTTATATGCTCAATCTATTGTCCAAGTAAAAATGTGATCATATTTTATTAATGTTTTTCCCACTATTGTTTTGAATGTTGTCCAAAACGTTCTTTTTTGGCTAAATTTCAATCAAGGACAGTAATTTCCCACAGTCACACACAAACACACCACACTGGTCTAGATGCCAAAAATAACCATCCAATAACTTTCCAATAAAAAAGTAGTCTCAGAATTGTGATTGAATTTTTTTTGCATTAATTTCAGTTACTATCATGTGACTACAGTGATGCATTAATTTGTAAAAAAAAATCAGTGTTTATGAGATGACACCACCGCTCACTGCCTTCCTTTGGTCTGCCAGATGGGGGGGCAGTGGATAGTCATAGACAGCAGCCCAGTGACAGTACTGCTGTCACTGTGTGCTTTGTAAATTAGTAACATTATATTGTAAAACGCAATGACAGCAGTAGCCACAGAATGGTAATTTTGTGTTGTAAATCATGGCTAATCCCACTGAGGTCAGATTTTTACAGGACACCTTTAGAGGTCTCTTCTGTGTTGATGCATGTAAGACCTGTTAGTATTCACTATTCCTGTTCTTACATCCTGTCTTCTTAATGCCTTTCATAATAGAATCTGTGCCACAGTGTGCTCTACTGTGCTGTTTTTAAGTGTTTTAAGTTTTTTTTTCTTTAAAAGAAAGAGTCTACAAGGGATGAGATAGTCCAATCATCTTATAGTATTGTACATGTCTTGATATCCAGATTTGGGTACTTTATTCTCATAGTAACATATTCCTATACCTTATGAAAGAGGGCAACAAAAATGGTTTTTGATAAATATATTCCAACATCATTGCAATAGTGAACATCATAAACAAAGGCTGCTCACGCTCCAATACCATAATGCCCCTACTCCGCCATCTTGTCTGGGTTTCATTCTGTAATCAGTTGTCCCGGTCATGCTGATGCTCATTTTCAATATCAGAAATTCTTTGAACTGGTCCCAGATATGGACAAGACCCCCTCAGCAAGTACCTCCATACTCACAACTAACTTTCCTGTAACTCATCCACCCCATCACCGACTTCAAATTGTTATCTCTCATTAGCCCAAATGAAATCTTCATCTTATCTACAATATTGCACCCGTATTTCACATGCTCCCACTCATCCTCTTTTCATCAACGAATCTGGAACCAGTGACAGTTGCCACCTGTCACTGGTTCCAGAAACATTTAAAAAAACCTTCTGTTCACATCTGGTTTTATGGTTTACAATGTGTCTTTTCATTCTTTCAGAATTGGAGCAGCAACGGTTATCCAATGCTTTCGAGACTTACATCAGGTTAAACTACATCTGTACCGCTTACCTTGCCCTAATCTGGTAAAAGCTCATATAGCACCAAACATTACACACAGAAAAAATATTGGTGTAATGATCATAGAGCATAATATTTAAAATACTAATTGACAGCAACACCTCAAAATTAATGTAGATTTACAGTATATTACTTACTAGTATACTAGTATAATATAGTATCTTACTATAAAAGTATACAATAAAATATTGTCAAAAAAGGCTGAAAAAGTAAAGCACTGATTAATTTACAGTAATTTACAGTTTTATTTTACTCTCTTGCTCTCTTCCGTCTTTTGTCTCTGGCCTGCTGAACGCAAGCAAGAAACCTCTTACTCCTGGGCTGCATTACAATCCGAAAAAAATGTTTGCTTCTTTCTGCTCACTCACCCTCCAATGGAGGAGGAAATCCCCAAAAAGTCCCAGATGTAAGATGGCCGCCGCCAGAAGGGTGATTCCATTCTAGTTGGGGCTCTGAGGGCTCTGTCCCAGGCCGCACTCCTACCTTCCCTCACCGACATAAGTCCATGTGCAGTGCGTGTGTATTGTTTTGTGTTTTGTGTACATTTTCCCCCTCTTGCCATTTCCCTCCCATTCGCAAAAATAGCGTGTTAGCTCCAGGGGTGCACACTTGGGGCTAGCGGCCTGTTTCCTGGTTCGCACACACAAACGCATTCAACTTCAAATTCACCCCCTACCAGTAGAAATCTCATTTAACATCACAAACAAACACACCCACGAAAATGTCTGGTTTATGTTTTTATTGTACTTATCGTCTGTAGCGCACTTTCAGTGTTTGGTTGAATTGTTGGCCGTCTTCTTGGTCTCCCGTCTTCTCTGTTTGTTTGTGGAAGTTTGAGGCAACGGCCGAACACTCTGCTTCTGGGTGAAGTGGCAGGGCCTGAAACAGAAGTGCAGCAACTCGAGCTGGCTTAGTAGCGCCTGTCACAGGTTGCACATGCGTGGTGTCGCGCTGGGATGGGCAACACCATCGATAATCGCTTGCGGCAATAAAAAATGTGTGCATAAAGAAAAATAATTGTCATATAAATGAGGGAAAGAATGTGTATAATTGGAATGTTGATGATTCCACCATGTTTGGTTAGTAGTTCTGCTCGATAATAATTGTATATTTTTAAACTAGCTGCTGGTATGGTCCTAGGGGGAGGGGCTTAACCCTTAAAAAGCCCCAGGTTTCATTCCTCATGGAGTAGAGAGGAGAGTTTATTGGATGGACAGAAAGTAGCTGTATTGTTTGGAGAGTTTAGTGGTTTTTGTTATTTTTGTATTGTATTATTGTATTGTTTATATTTCTTTTGCACTGTATATACATCTATTTATCAATTATTTTGTTCACAATTCACTTTTGCACTTTTGTTGGTTTTTGGAACACTGTAAATAAACATCTTGCACCTATTTGCGGCGGAGCCAGCTTTTGTTGCGTCTAGGCAGTCTGAACCCCTTTACGGACTACCTTAGACCACACAGTTTTATTGAATGGAGGGAGGATTTTCATTTGCTCAAGCCCTTAGTTTTACTCCCTCCAGCTGAGCCAACAAAAACCACCCCTCCAGCAGTGATATTGCCCAGAATATACAGTGATGCTTGATCGCTTGCCCACTTGTTAAATTTTATTTGAATATCATCCTCTTGCTATCAAAAAAACTAGCGAATTTAAAATAAAACGTTCAAATACCACTGTTGCATTTGATTATACAGTCCATTCACTAAAAAGCCATGTTATTGGTTGTTGATCGTTATATAATTCTTACAGATTCAAAGGACATGCCCAACACTCACTTAATACCTGCTTATCAAGTTAATAGATGAATCAATCAGCAGTCCAAAAAAAAAAAAAATAGACGATTTGGCCACGACGTTTTAACCATGTTTCAGCTCTCATAAGCTGGTGGAGGAATAGTAGCCGTATAATTAATTTATAAAGTATATAATTCCATTTTTCTTAACTGAGATCTGTGCATGTGATCTCCACAATGACGAACATGTTATATATCATTTTCCTCCAAATCCACCACACTAGCTGTGTAATCTTGAGTATTATTAAGCACGGTGCACAATATCAACACATGCAGACGCATACCAGAATGGGCCCATTGTTTGCAACCCAAACACACACACTCTTTAGAGTGGCAGTAACTGTAGTTCTCTGATTACAATTGTTTGTTGTTCAATAAACAAATCTATTTTATTAAACATTGTGTCTATTTTGATGTCTTAATAACATGAGTCTTAGTCAAAATTAACCAGACTGTATCAGAATGTAATGCCTTTATAATTAATAGCTGTTGTATCTATAATTATAAATTTGAGTGTCAATAATTATAATTCAGAATTAATAAAACGAGACTGATTGAGGGTAAGTGCCCACATGTGAGCTGATTAGCAATCCCCTACAGGTGAGCCTGTCTGTTAGTGAGGCATGCTGTTCAAATTACTGCATTCTCAAGGATGGAATTGGAACCGACAGCAATCTCATGGGAGGAGCCAAGTGGTTTGTTCCTCCCTCCACCTTTCCTGTATACATAAAAATCCTTCCATAAAAAAAAAAAAATGTCATATCACCTGGCATGAATTTTTCATGCCTGTTGAAATGTACTCTTTGGTTCACAGTTACCCCAGAAATACGTATTCAAAGATTAATGGTGGGCATCCCATTAAGAACCTTTAAGAATCATACTTTGAGGAGCAGTTAAGACAGTGAGGTTTGCAGGATCAAACCTTTATCTTTAATTGATTAATTACATGACTAATAAATGCAGTTGGTCATATCAAAATGGTTTTACAATTATTTTTAACATATTTAATACTTGTGTTGGGACTACAGCAATGAAGTATGATAGCCTTAGTACAAAGCACTGCACAGTGTATCATTAATGTTTTATACTTTACTCTGTCCCTGATAAATTAATAAATTAAATGAATAAATGAGGATCCGTTTACCCTCCAGCCCAGTGCTTACGAGCAGCTTAAAACAAAGCCCTTAATATTTATCTCTCAAATAATCATTTGAATTGCATTGAATATTCCATGAATTCACAGGCTCTTTGAACTTAAGTGTAGGCATTATTTGCTGATGCAAAAAACAGGTTTGTATGTGTGAAGAGGGCAGTATACACAATTAGAAATTCTTGGCACAAAGGCCTCTTGGTGAAAAGGAGACGTTTAAAGAAATTGCCTTGTCCAGCAGAAGATTCGACATTTCAGAATATTGGGACAGTTCACAAGAGTGGTAGCAATTATCTCCTCAAAGATGTATGGAGAGCTGTAGTACCTCGTTTGCCAGCAGGTTCTCATATTTTCAGCCACATATGCAGAGTCATTAATCACTGTACAGTCAAGCCTTATTCTGCTCCCACTCTGTTGTATCAGGCCAGGACAGGAGAATCTAAAGAACTGTTTTTGCCCCAAATTAATTTTGAGTCCAAGAACATTTTTGTATGAATACAGAATTGCACAATATAAAGTACAGTGCAACAATGCATCACAGTAACAAATAATACATAATCTTTTGGACAGTTGACCCTCCACATCACTCAGGCCCCTGCGATGTGGAAAAACCATGTGTGTGTATTGATGGTATTAATAAAATACATTTTACATATATTTTATGCATTTATGACTTAACTTTTTTTGTTTTCTTTACTTTTCATCTGCTACACACATCATTTTCAATGATACACTGTTTCCCGCACAAGGCTGGAAAGCTCCCAGAAAATTCCCAATTAATTGTTTGTTGCTAGCTCCCTCCGGCGACCCCCACCACCAGCACAGGGATCCTCTCACCACGAACAACCAAGATACAGAGAATCAGGTAAGCAGAGCCTTTATATTTAAATTTTTACAAATAAAAACAGCTCATGTGAAAAAGGCCTGGGCTGGAGGGGGGCTTTGATGGCTGAGACTTCCCCTCACCACAACACCACACCGCCAAAGGAAAAAATTTCCAAAAGACCAAAAGAAAACCCATACTGAAAACAACAGTTCAGAGCCTGTTCCTTTCTGGCTGCCCAAACACTGTCTTCCTCACCCTCCGCTCTTTTATTCCCTTTTCTCTGTGCCGGAAGAAACAAGAGACAGCTGTGTTAGATCACCGATTGGGCGAAGCAAAGGAGACCAATTACCTCGATCCACATACCACACGGGTGTTCCCACTTACCAATGCGAGGCTTGTCAGTCTCACCTCCTGACATTGCCAACCCACGGAAAATCTAAGCCATGATGTGGAGAGCCACAGAGTGGGAGGGTCAACTGTATACATATTTACATATACATATTAATATACATCTTTACATATAAAGGTTGAGGAACAAGACAGACAAGACCAGATAAACCAGGCTGATGGGACAAACTGCACATTGTGTTTTCTTGTAGGTTTGTTGAGCAGAAAGAAAAAAGAAATAAGCAGAAAAATAAAAAACTAAAAGTAGAAAAGAACAGTAATACTTGTAATTATTGTATGGATGTGAGTCATACATTAGGGGCCATTTGTTTAAAGAGGAATCAGCATTGAAGATATCATAGAAAGGGGGACCAGGTGTGTTCATGGGATTTAATGTTGTTTTTTAAAAATGTGGTCAATTTTTCTGGATTTGAATGGTCTGCCAGTGATTGAGCCAGTGGGTTATGGACACCTTCGTTCTGTCTTTCCAGGTCAGTAATATGGTCTTTTTTGGCAATGGTTAGTGACATTAATATGAATGGTTTGAGATGTTTGCGTGTATGTACTGTAGAGACGTCATCAAGTACTGCAATGATGGGGCATAAGGGAATGTGTAGGCTGAGGATCTCAGATAGCCTGCTCTAGACCTCCGACCAGAAGTTATGGACATGAGGGCAGAGCCAGAGGGTATAGAAGTAATCATCTGTTGTATTACTTTGGCTGAAGCCCATGCAGTAAAGTTTGTGGGTGATAACGTGGGTTCTGTGAAGGACTTTATACTGTTTAGTTGGGTTTTGGAATTGCATGTCATTGAAAATGTGTAATTGCATATGCTTTGCCAATTGATATCTGTTGGCAGGTTATTTATGTCTTTGGTCCATTTGTCTGTTGGGATTGATATAATTCTGTCTTCAGATGCTATGGAGTTTGTATATTTGGGATAACATGTTTTGAAGTATAAGTGATTGTAACTTTGGATGGGGGAGAGGACTGTGATCATTAAAGTTTCTAGTGTTGATGTTTCTCTTTATGACCTCTTTTCACTGGATATATACTTGAAGTAGCAGTGGTCCGATTTATTATATTTTTTTTGGATGTAGTCGATGGTCATGAGCAAGCCATCACTGAGTAACTTTCCCAGGCTGGTTATTCCTCTCTCAATCCAGGTTGGAAAAGGAAAGGGTTTGTTATTGATTTAAAAAATGAGGTTATGCTATAATGGAGTATGGTGAGAGGCTGTGATGGAGAATTTAATTTGACTTCCACCAAGTGGTTAGAGTGGTGTTGATAGTGTTGTTTTTGTAACAGGTATGAATTTTAAATAAAATTAAAACATTTTTCCCCCTGAACTTCTTGCCTGCACCACAGCACCTGTTCTGCTAGGTTTGGGAGGAGAGGCCAATCCTCCGATTCACATGATGACAATTCTTGCTTGTATACACACTGCAGCTTCACCACTAATTGCATATGCTGCCTATGATGGTGTGCCCTCAGTTTGTGCTGCCACAGGTGCCCAGCATGACCAGAGGGGGCGCTATGGTGATGAGACCAACGAGCTTGGCCGGCTTGCCCCTTATCATCCCTGGCAGGGCTGGGGGCGTACGCTAACAGTGAATCCAGCAGATCGAAGACCTATAAGTCCCTGGAGGCCAGCTGCCTGCAAGAGGGAGTCTGCTACATGCGTGAACAGAACTAACCTCGAGCTGGAGAGAGAGGGTGAGCACCTCCCCTCTTCAGCTTCATACTCACCATTGCAAGGATGAGTAACCCAAATTTGTGCCAAGTAAGGCTGTAACACTGGGCACAGACAGATAGCACAGTTTAGCGGCAGATTGTTATATTCATAACAGAATGTAATGAACTGTTTTAATTGCTGATTATATTCATCACACTGTTTGGTCATTGTTTAGCTGGCTCTAAGCCAAGTGCCGCACTGTGTTGGAAGTTAAATATATCATATACAGACAAGTTCACTTAGCTCCAGCCAAATTTAAATCTCCCACCGTCTATCCTCTGTCTGTTCTCCTTTAACACATGTGCAATGTGTGCACACCCAAGACCCCCACACATCTCAAGGTACATGCACACCTACATACACTCAACACACCATACGCGCGCACACACACACACACACACTCTCTCACTTACACATAGTTTATTGTGCATTACTGTAGTAAATCATGCTTTGGCATTTTAGTATGCATGTTCAAAAAACATTATTATATTTTCCAGTGTTATGCTCCTAATATTACACTTATATTGAATTGAGCCAACCTCTGCAGCTTCAAAAAAGTCAAAATGCCCTCATGTTTGTTGAATTATTAACATTATTCATTTGGTTGTAACTGAATGTGTAATGATTTTATTGTGCATGTGTACGGATGATCACTTGTTAATATTTTAATTGTAATTTTAATTATAATTATTATTTTAGCTATACATTGAGTATAAAGTTACATTTTATAAGACAGATACAAAATAGTGAGACTGATTGTGAGGAATAGCAAATATTCTGTACATTTTTGGCGCCCCAAGAGAGGAATAATAAAACAATTTCCTACACTGAATAGCTTTTGCCAAAGAAAATTGGCAAAGCTTTGTAGAACTGGTCTTATCCAGCTTTATGTGCTGTCAAAACATACTCCGTTCAAGAACTTACAGACAAGCAGGGGAGACAAATCTGCACCAGCTGTTGCCTTGCTGATGTGGACCTTTGGGCCTGAGCCAGTCATAGCTCAGCAGTAGAATGCACAGCTGCACCCAGAGCACATACCTTTCAGATAGTTTTAGAATATTTTACAGAGGGGCATAGAGGTAAACCAGATCTCCTCTCTATCTTTTGCCCTCTCCTCACCCACCAGGTCATAAATACCGATTTTAAATGCCAACCCTCTTGCACCTTTTTATTTCTCAGTGAATACATGTTTTTATTACAGTATTTTGATTCGTACATCAACATGTATCATGGGCATATTTCGAGAAACTTGTTAATAAAAAAGTATTCTGATAAATATCTTAAAAATACAAAATGTTAATTATTAGTAGGAATATGCTAATCTGAAGTGTCCAATGAAGTGAATGAAAAATAAATTCATATCTCATAAATATGCATCAAGAACATTTTACTGTATACTACCTGACAAAAATTATGTGCATCACATTGATGAAACACTCTGAACTTGGTGTTTTGAGCCCCCAGGACTTGTGACAGCATAGTTTCCACCCATCGTTGGGGTGTCGAGCCACTTAACATTGTACGACCGGATTCAGAGCTATCACATTCTTAAGTTAATAAAATCTTGTTTCCTGAAATACTTTTACAACCCAATGTCCTATGGCTTTGTATTTCCACTTTCACAGCTACACATATCAGATACGTCTTTTCATCAATACAGAGATGATTTTAGTCTATTCGATATTTTTGGCATCACCAGTATTGGAATGCATGAAACATGCAGTGCAAGATGTCATGTAAAATGTCAGAGAAGCTAGAAATAGTCCTGGTGAAGGAGTCTGCTGAGAGGCTAAGAAACACGTTTGAAATAAAACTAAGATAATGAAGAAAGGTAAGGAGACAGAGCATAAGAAACAGAGAGGAAGGTGGAGAAAAGGCAGAAAGAGGTCTAGGCTCCTATCCCAAATTTTTGAGCTGTCAATTTAAGCAAACTGGAACCAAATAATATCCCTTAATGCTATTTACAGGCTGAATCTTGATTCTGTATGCTACTTTATTATTATGAATGAAGTTGTAAGAAGCTTCATTTAGACATTTGCTCATGTACTCTTGTGATTTTGTATTCTGTGAAGTGTGTTTCTTTTAAAGTTTTTTTTAGATTGGTGTTGGGTTTTTCTTACATTTTGGACTTTTGAAGGAGGGTGTTTGTTTTTTGTTCATGTGTGGAATTATTGAGTCTAAAGGAGTGGCCTTATAGTATATTCAGACATTCAGATACCAGTGTCTTTGATATCATTGGGATTGGACATTGAATGGGTTTGCTTTGGGGTACAAAGGAATTTTGTGGAGTAAAACTTGTGTGGATTAAACCTGCCCTCAGTTAACAACTTTTATGTTGGTGTTTCTTACAGTTTGGTGTGGGACTGGACCAGTTGGTATTGCAACTGGTTTGGACTGTGTTGTCTGAGTTTGTTATATCGGGGCATTGAAGTAACAATCTGGAAACAATATTAACTTCTGTTCAACTCAATAAATATTAGGTACCTGACAAATTTATTATTCATCATTTCTTTGTATTTGCAAATGTTTCTGTGGGAATGGATATTGTTTTTATTACCATTTTCAAATTCAGTTTTACATTCTATCTGAGAGAGCAGTGGAGATGGGCCATTAAAGGGACGATTAAATATTCAGTTAGCCCAGTCTGGTTTAGCTTCAAGGTTACTCTGCTGCAGTCTCCATTAGTAATGCCATAGATTTTCTACACATCGCAATTGTTAAAAAGGCAGACCTAACCATCTGATTAGCTTTGCCTTCTTAACAATTGAGATTTTGTCTGTGTTGTTACTAAGGCCCAAAGTTCTGGGGCCTCATTTATAAAACTATGCATACTTTTGTATTTAAATGGTTACGTATGCCAAAACCTACGAACTGGTGTACGCAAAAAAAAATAAAATAAAATCAGATTTATAAAACATGCGTACGCAACACATATGCATATCTTCTTCTATAAATCACAACTAACCGTACAACTGTGCGTGCATCAACGTGTGCAACAACCACACCCTGAAACACCACCATTTAAGCATATGGTGTTCTGGAAGTTAAGTAATGTGCAGGACAGAGCAATGCATTTTAAATTCAACAATGACAGTGAACAGGGGAAAAAGAAACTTCTCAGAATGAGAAATCAACGCTTTATTCTAAATAGATACTAGAAAAAATATAATTTCAGGTGGCCTTAACACCGGGGTAACACAAAAAACCTTGCATGGCAAGGATGTCCATGGATGTCAGCCATCTCCACTCTTCTGTCAACCCTTTGTACACTCTGCGCCAGCCAGAAGCAGATGGACTCCCCCTCTGACCCAGGTTCTGCTCAAGGTTTCTTCCTGTTTGCCAGGGAGTTTTTCCTAGCAACTATTGCCTTGGCTTGCTCTGAGAGGGTTCCAGGCCATGGATCAATTGTAAAGCTGCTTTGTGACAACTTGTTGTAAAAAGCGCTAAACAAATAACATTGAATTGAATTGAATTGAACTGAATTTCTCAGGTATAGAGAGCCACACATGAAGATTGAAATTTAAAAAATGGTGCCGACATCAAGGTTGAGGCAAGCAGGTGTATACTTGCCCAACTGCAAGTGTAGGAGCAACGGGCGGCAACATGGTGTGCGACCACTGAGCTCCCTCAATGTGCGGCTAGCTGCAATTATTGGAGTTTATTTTAAAAAAACTGTGTATCGAGATGAACGAATCATGACATGACCCTGGCCATCAGGCAACCACATTTATCTCGGTGTCATTTGTGTGTCGCAAAATCAGTTGCACTTTTATTGAATTAGAATTCTTACGTTTTACTTGTACATATTCATCCAATCTTATCGTATTCATTCATCTTACTGCAACTGGAGTGCAGTCGATTACATTGGGAAAACCAGTCATTGCCGCACATTGCTCTTTGATGTTTGCCCGCTGTATAGGGGAATCTGTTGTACCTCGAACTCAGAGAAATGATGTCACCCAACACTGGTATGACATGACTGAGTGAGGGCTGGGATATACTCGACTGGTCCGCTATTCCCCACTGGAAATTCCCCATGGCCAAAGAACGGCAGAGCTGACAGAACTTGCAGATGAGCTGGTATTGTCTAGTTGCTACGTGTAGGGTGCTCCAGCACCGGCCCCAGTCCAGCACAGTGTTCCAAGAGCACAGTTCATGTTAAGCGAAACTGACTGGTGAGCAAGTCATCATCATCGGCAAAGAAGTTGGAATGTCCCTGAAGACACCTTCCTGTTGCACCACACACAATATCCTCTAGCAGTGCCAAGGCAGCCATTGTTATGCTGTCTGCTTTAGGTCTATTTATGTGAATAAAATAAATTGATTAAAAATGCACTGATAGCTCATAGCTGTTGACTAAATGTATCACTTATTTATGGTCAAAAACAACATTGATTATGAAAATTTATGTGATCCAAATTAATCATGAGGAATAAGGAACCTATTGTGCAAATTTCTTTTGTCTTCTATGGTGTGCTGTTTAGAGCAAATATGTGCCCTAAAAGTGCATATGCACGGGTCAAACGTACTAGTATGTGCATTCTCACATCAAGTTGAATTTTTGTAAGTGTGAAAATCGGCCTGCGCACATTTTGGAGTGTTTTTTTGTGTGTACGCGCGGTTTGTAAATGAGGCCCCTGAATTGCTGAGTAATGCAGATGGGAGGGTGAGGGCACCTCCAAAGCTGTCACTGCAATGCAGACAGCATCTGCACTCCTGATATCAACTGCAACCTCCAAAAACAGAGGCAGAGTGGGTCACATGAGTGAAACCAGGAAAAAGGATTACAAAACCTGAATATATAAGGAATATGTTTGAGGCCAAACCCTGAGGCTACCATTTTGCTGAACATTTAGGTCCTAGTCACTTAAGGTAAATTCAGTACATTATTTTGATAATAACATTTCACTACCATAATATTTCGTTTCCCCACATGATCCGGAACTTTCCATACAGCATTTAGTGTTACATGACTTGATAATCCTTTGTAATTTCCTTTTGTAATGGTCACCTTTATACATTTATATAACCATGTTTGTCAACTGTTGTTTTTATATACTGATATATTCATTATTTTGAAAGCTTGACAGGGTAGTTTCTAAATGTAGCTGCAACAGTGACATCAATTCCCCTTACTTCCTCTATTGAAGGAACATGTAGTCCATTAGCAAGAAAAAATTGTACAACATCCCACCTTTGTTAAAATTAGAATAATACGAAGGTCTGTCTTGCTCTTTCAGTAGCTATTATAGTATCAGGAGTAGTTTCAGTGAACTTTATAAAAACATATTAGAAGAATAGTCTATGGGAAAATGACAAGGATGGAGTTACTTCCTGTCAATGTTCCAGAATCATAGACGAGCCCCCACTCCTCCCTTCTGTAAGGAAGTATAGAGAACAGAAGGAACAAACGACACTATCTGGATAGCGGAAAGATTCTGTGCTGCATATTCCAATTCTCCAGTTTCTAGCAAAATGCATTCTCCTATAATGTCCATGGCTTTTAAAATAAGACGGCCTACCCCGTTAGCTTTCATCGCACGTGCTGGGCCCTGCGGTAATGTGCTATTAGGAGGGACCCTGCTGTTTTGGGTAAGTGCTTGGGCTGTGATCGCTCCCTGAGAATATTCAAGCTGCGCATGGTTCGATCGGCCGCCAGATGAGCCCCAGCGGTAATGGTCTCCGTGCAGCTGGCCAGGGCTGAATGTGTTTGTCTCATTTAGGGTGACAGTTCTTTCTCGGCGCTCGGTTTCTTGGAGACAAGGCAACTCTTTTATGTTTCACAACACAAAAACTATCCACTGGAACATAGGTATGATGTTCCACTTGCCAGCTGACTATTTTCTGGAATTACCATGGAAATTAAAGTGCTATAAAAGGAAAAGCAAAGCCAAACATGTCTGAGTAGTAGGATCAGGTGACAACAATGTATATTGCTAGGGCATTGAGGCATTATTTTACAGCAACAAAATCTTTTTTTTCTCTAAACATTCCCAGAATGCTTCATTAGTTAATGGAAGGTTCTAAGGGAATTTCAAAAATCAGTTGCCCCACCCTCAAATGTTTTTTGGATTTTACGTATTTCTCACGTACTGGCATCACGACAATTGTTACAATACACTTTTGTGTAGGACTGGTGTTCACTCCAACATAATGTGCAGGCATAGCACCATGTAAAGCAGTTTGTCACCTGGTTTCATGGATCTCCTGGTCATTCAGTTGACGGCACAAGTGTAAACCATCCGGCTCTACAGTCATGAGTGAATACCAGTTGTGCACCCTATCCTGCTTAAATTCTTATCGAGAGTGCTGCAGCCAGAGATTTTGCTCATGATCCAATGAGTTTGTTCCATACCTAAAGCCACAATATGCATCACAGGTGAGCAAATTCAAAAAAACATGGCAGGAAAATGGAGGTGGGATAAAATTGGGGGGAACTACTTTAATGGTTAAGGGGTCTATTCAGACCTGCACTCAGCATGACTTGAGCGCTTTTTTGACCTGCTGTGTACTTTTTCAGTCTGTTTGTATTCTGACCTTGAACCTCTATAAGTGCTTAAGAGAATTGTGCGTTTAGGGTGGGGATTCCTTCAAATCAGGGTGTTCCTCATGAAAATACCCTGTAAGCTAAATTAGACCTTGGCTTAAGGGGATGTGAAGGGTGCACGTCACAACCCTGTATTAAGTCTTGCACTCCTATCGATCAGACTTTGATATTACAATTTTTCAGTATTATTGTATTGCATGATGTAGGAGAACTCTTTATTTGAAATGGAGGGCTGCATTCCGGTCTATTTTGCTCAGTCTGCATGTCTCAAATAAATAGATTCATTAATGCTTTTGGAATTTTGTGCTTTTTTTACTCTTAAATCATTGGCAACAACTCACAGATCTCAAGACTTAACATATGACAGTACACATGTAATCAGCAGGTCAAGTAAAACTAACTCTAGAGCAAATGTATTGTTCAACGATAAATTATGCTGTAAAAATTGTATGCCAGTTAAACCTTCTTTGTTTATCAAACCTCAGTGATTTTATTTACTTCATTCATCTAAATTCTAATTAAACAATACACTTACCTAAAGTAAGAAGCAAAGTAAGATGACACTCAATGTAATCAAGGAAGGTGACACAAAACAGAAAGGCAATGGGTTTACGCAAGTTGTTCAGTTAAAACACCAGCGACTTTTCAGTACAAATATACATCACTTTCCTGTACTATAGGCTGAACTGTGGTGTACTGCAGTAGGTGTTCAGTAGGATAAACATAGTTTACTGTGTGTTTATGAAATTACAAGATTTTATTTCACATGAAAATGTAACCGTGCTCTTTCCGTCTTGACCAATTTTAAAGTCTGTCAGGAGATGAAGTAGGCAGTACACAGCTATTCATGTCTCTTTCCCAAACCAAAGTCCTCCACTGTCATGCTCTGATTTGCTGAGGAAAATTACCTAGGTGTTCTCGGATAACTGGCTTACCAAGCAAAGGGCACACTTGAAAAGTGAAATGTGGAGTCAGCCATAGTGCCAAAACCTGAAGACTAAACACATTCATAATACTGATTATTCCACCTGAGTTACTTCTCTCTTATAGCCTCACACAAGCACAGCACACATTTACACACATACTCACTCTCTCTCTCTCTCATGGACAGACAAACCCACCAACACTCTCACACACAAATTCACACACAGCAGCAGCATACACAGAGAATTCACCTGATGTAATATAATGTCAGCATGTGACAGCTGAACCCATATGCACCACCAAGCACAGAAAACCTTTGCTCCATTACTAAAACGAATAAAGTGTATTTTCTCTCAAAAATCTTAAAATCAATGGCAAAATGCAAGTTTGGTAAAGCTACTGTCACTTATCTAAGATTGTGGGAAAGGTGCAAGTTTGACATTTAGATGCAAAAATTGAGACTATTAATAACTTTCCAGTTCCTGCGAATCAACATGAACTGCATTGTTTTCTGGGAATGGCTGGCAATGCAACTCCACCTACAATACCCCAATTTAGCTTGTTCCCGAAATGGCACCTCATTGGACTACAGACAACTTAACGAACAAGTCTATCTCTCACGCTGGCCCATAGCCTACCAAGATGAAACCCTTACCAGCTTACCAAACCTCTCCAGCGTAGATAAAACTTCTGGAGAACCCCAGTATGACAAGAAGATTAACACAAACTGGCCTTCCCCTTCAACAATGTACAGTACACTTGGATAACTACCCCATTTGGCTATTGTAATTCACCAGCTGAATTCATCTTTCTCCACAAAGCCATCCCTGATACTGACTCTGGGAATATAGCCATCTGTGAAGACGACATCCTGATGTGGAGCGATACCTGGGACGCACACCTAGAACTGCTATTGCATGTACTATCACAACTCCAACTTGAAAAACAGCAATGATGCAAGTGAACAATAAATTACCTAGGCTTCCAAGTAGGAGAAGAGGGCATCAAACCACAACTAAACTGCATCCTAGCCCTCCAAGCAGTGCCACCACCATCTAATATGAAGCAGCTTTGCAGCTTTCTTGAGATCTGCAACTTCTCTTGGCAATTTGTGGAAGACTATGCTTACATCACAGAGCCCCTCACAAAACTCCTCAAGACAGGCACACTTGACATTGGAACAAGGCACAACAGCAAGCTAACACTAAAAGATGCCATTTCCTCAGCACCATGCCTATCCTTCTCCAACTAAAACAAACCCTCTCATCCTAAGTGTAAGTGCAGTAATTAAAAAGCAATGCAACCAGAATAAATGAGTTGCAAGCAAAACACTCAGCCCTGTGGATTAAAGCACTGTTCTCGGCTGGATGGGGCAGCCAACAATACCACAACCTTAATTGTGAAGCCCACATCATTTTGGAAGCCTACCATCAAATCCTCACCTTTCACTAGAAATAAAATATGCCAAAATAAAAACAATGTAGTGGATCAAAACAGCAGAACTACACAACTGTGTAGCAGAACCCCTCCATACACTTGAAAACACCCCCCCCAACAAATCATCATAGCTTCTTCGACAGACTGCACCACCTTCCCATGCATCTATGTTGATGGTTCCGCCCACCGCCGGACAGGCACATTGGGTACGGGTGTGGGCCTAGTGTGGAGTAACTGCAGTTTACCACCACAGAGTTTCAAGCTGGGACCAAAATCCAGCCAAGATGCTGAACTAGCTGGCATCCTCATTGCATTAACCCAAGCAAAAAACAACAAATTTGAAAACGTAGTCATCTGCACAGACTCTAACAATACGGCCCGCAGCTTCCTGGATTATTGGCCGTACTGGCTGGCCAATGACATGGAAAAAACCAATGGTAAGCCAGTTCCCCACTCATAACTCTTCCTAGCAACCGGACTTCTTCTCAAAACTTCCAACATCACAATGTTTTTGATTAGTGTTCTGGGATCTTTTTCCAGAAGGCCCTGATAAACAAAATCATGACTAAGCTGACACTTCGGCAAAGGAGTGACCACAGGTCAGCTGTGGGAATTAAACATGCCCAGGAATAACTGTGCACCACAGCAATCCATTTCCCATCATGGGAAGAGACTGAAACCTGAGCTGACATAGTGACCACAGTCATGCCAAAGGGCCAAACTTGGACAAACCCTTAAACTATACAACATCCGACCTAGCCACACTAGACTCACAAAAAGATGCCCAAATCCCAAAACCAAGACCCAGCCATAGCACACCTCACCCGCATTCTTTAGAACACCCCTTAAACAAGTGAACCTTACAAAGAACCCTATTTTCAAGACATCTGGAAACAAAGGAAAGACTGTCACTATATGAGGGGCTATGGAGATTCAAAGGTACCATCCATAAGCAATATCATTGGTTGGTCCCATGCCAGTGGAGAGTCACTATTATGCAACATGCCCATGATGAACCCTGCAGAGGAAACAGCAGAGAAAAAACCACCATAACCACACTGCGACAAGGGGCATACTGGCCCAACATGTGGGCAGAAGCAAGAGATTATATTAGAGCCTGAGTCACATGTTGCAGATTGCCCCTTCAGTGCTGGCAAATGCAATAACAGCATCAGCAAATGATCCCTAACAATTTTAAAATGTTAAAGTCTTGTAACCCACTTCTTACAATGACACAGACTTTCTAAAACAGGCATCCCTCAATCCAAGTCCATTCTAGTAATGCTAACCATTCCACAACTTACAGTAACTTACAATAACACCACAAATGCTGAAACACAAGCTAAAACCAGTATTTTTGGCATGTACGCATCACCCTGATTGCTGTGCATCCAGAAATTTTGGAATTAGTAACCTAAATGACAACAGCAAACACTCATCCTTTTTACTTTTGTCCCCACTTTTTGTGCGTTTGTAAAGGTTCATTGAAACTTATCATGCCATGCCCCCCTCCCCCCCACCACCAACCTCCGTGACATAGTAACGGTGGGCACCCCTGGTAACCAATGAGGATTGGGGGGCATCTCCACCTCTGGAATGGTTAAAAAGTAGATGCTACTAATGCTCAGTCTCCCCCTTTTTTTATACCCAATCTACAACAAGCCCCCCCCCCCCCCCCCCACAGCAACCCAACTGAACAACTACCTGAAAAACACACTTGTTTGCCAAACAGAACATGCAAACTGAGGCCATTGGGTTAAAATCAAAAGATTGGAGGGCTTGCAACTGAGAATATGGAGTAGGTAACAAGGTAGGCAACTATGATTACACATGGGAAGTGAAAATTCAGTCGCCCATGTAGGAGACACAGGGCTCTATTTTCAGCAGCAGGTGCAATGTCCTACGACCGATTTACAACGCGCCATTACCGCATGACACCCACAAAGTTTTTTCTGCAACAAGCCAGCACCGCAACAGGAAAAATGTGGAAGCACACAGCCACTTGCACCTCTGATGTAATAAAGGGGCGTAGAAGCTCAATGCCAGAGAGTGTCCTCTGAAAACAAATGGGAGTCCCATGCAAATTATGGGGCACAATGCCCGAATTGGCAGTGTTCGTCCAAAGACAAACCCATGCGCTTAAGAGGTCTCAAAAGCGGATCTATCTGGAACCAAAAACTTGAAGGTAGAAAAATAAATTGTAGTGCATTGACTAAGCCAGCAGGTGTCATAAAATGATTATGGAGATATTACTGAAAGGCAATAATGGTCAAACTTCCATAATGACACAAATAAATCAATTCCCCATGATCTACTAGGAAAATGTTTTACTGTTTACTGTAAAGCACAGTTACTGTAAGCACATAGATGTTTTACCTGTACACACTGGTATCGTAGCTCCTTCACTCTGTCACTATTCTTTTCAAATGGTATATGATACAGCTGTTTCATGCTCATTTGGGGTCTTTTCTGCACCCTGTCGATAGTTGAGATGCTAACAGATTGGATGTTTTCAATCATGGAGGTAGTGGATGTTCTTGAGCTGACATGAGCTGAAATTCCCACATGAACTCAAGGCCCTGTTGGCCACATACCCTGGGACCTCCTCAACACCGAGGGCCATGACCATAGAATAATGATAGAACACTACACAATCCGCCCACTAGCCATCCCTACTATACTAGTGGTGATCATCCCAGTGGCGCACTTGGTATAGCTACACAGGAAGATATGCCACCTGTCAAGCCAACTAATCCAGCCATGACTGCCAGTGAGCTACAGCACAGGTCCACCAGGGCCACTCCCTGCTAGAATTAACTTCCAGCCTTACTCATAACCCCTACATGTACAGGCACCCACACACTCATACAAGAAAAACTTCAGGAGAGCAAGATGGAGGGGGTATGCTTACAGCCTTCCGCCTGGACCAGTGACCCATTGGCAATAACCGTGTCTGTATACCTGTGTTGCATTCCACTGCCATGTTGTATGACCTTGTGGGCCAGCTTGCAGCTAAACCCGCAAAGGACTGTGAGGTGGTTGAAACTCCCCCCTCATATAATTTGTTTTGATGTTGTTTTCATATTCTGCATAATACCTTTCATTATTGGGTGCTTGCCTTATTGTATCTTCCTTCTCTCCTTCCATTTTTCGTGTTTTTTAGAGAAGGCATGCATAAATAAGTAGTCTGCCCTGCCACCGATAGAATTTCTCTGTCAGATCCTCTCTGGGCTTAATCATTTTTTTCCTTTGACCACTGGTTTGGGCAACATTGCTCCTGTGGATCTCCTCAGATTCCAAATACTGAAGAAAATCTTTCATTGGCAGCGACTCTCCCTTATATGTGGGAAACCCATACAGTGCTTCATGGCCACTTAAGACAAAGCACCCCCATCTTTCTTCTCTCCCTCTACGCTATCCTCTGCTCCACTAATCTCGTGCCCCTGGGCACAAGAACACTGGTTTTAAAATAACCACTCGCTTAAGGCACCCTGTTCTGTGGCACAGCCCGCTCACAATTCATGCTTTTGCTGTACTGATAACTTGCTACTATTAACCAATTTCTGTCATACAATAAATCGGTGTGATTGAAAAACTGTGTACCTCGCATGTTTATCTGGTGCTGAGTAAATGATTCCGCCATTTCACATCTTTATTGAAACTGAACTTGAAGAGAGTTAGAGTTAGTGTGACTGCTGTAAGTTTGAGTGTTGGATTGACAATGGGTTTCAGTAATCAGTGTTACTCATGTCTGGTATTTGGAGTACCGGATAGTAAAACAAGGGTGCTGTATGTCTGATTTAATCTGAACAGATTCTAGCAGAGTAGTTATATGTAAATGTGATTTTTCTTTTTTTTTTAAAGAAACTCTTTTAACCAGGGTGCGTTCAGCTCTAATTGTTGAATAGAGTATACTGTACCCCCAACAGACTCATTTTTAATATGGTAACTGTAATCCTTTTAGCTGTAAAATGAACAGCTAGCTACACTAACCACAGCTGACTCACTTAATAGCCATGTTCACTAAATGTTTACAAAACATACTTAAGAATATACTGCAAAGAGCTCAGTAAAAGTTCCCAAAACAGCATCCTCAGGTTGTCAGCTACCTAGCTAGGTACCTGGGGAATTCATCTCGCAAGGTGACTGGCTGAGCTGAAAGACAGACAACTAGGCAAAACAGAAAAACATGTATTTGGCAACAAGGGGAAAAATATACTGTATTATAAATATTAACTCCATAAATTAATTCCAAAGAATATTCATTCCATACTAGAATACTCATCCCAGTAAACAAATTAATTGACAATCCTCAAGCTGCTGTGTTTACTAGTGGGCTCCGGTCAGACAGTTTCTCCATATGTATGGGGACTCGTCAAGGGTGCCCTCTGTCGCCGCTGCTCTTTGCACTTGCTGTAGAACCACTAGCTGAGGGCATTAGGTCAATGCCCTAAATACAAGGTTTGCGTATAAGTCAAAATCACCATAAAATAACCTTATATGCACATGATATTTTTTTTTAATCGAATCCTGCACTTCACTTCCTGCTTTTATCAGTGTTATTGATGCATTTAGTACTTTTTCAGGCTATAAAATCAAAGGCCATACCACTTGGTAGTCTTCCTACCATACCAAATTGCTCCCCTCTATTCCCTTTTAAACGATTGCCCTTAGGTTTTGTTTATTTAGGGATTTTTTGTGACCCCCAGCTTTCAACAAATGTACAAAGCCAATTTCATTCCTCTGTTTGCAAGAATAAGGCAAGATTTGGACTGTTGGGTCTCTTTGCTGATTTCTTGGTTAGGCTGCATAGCACTTCTGAAAATGAATGTCTTACCCAGGCTTCTCTGCCCAATTCAAATGATCCCTGTTTTGTTTACTGATAAGATAATCAAAGATATAAGTGGATGGTTGAGTTCTTTTATACTGAGCAAGCGTTAAGCCACAATTGAAATTTAAGGTACTGCAGCTACCAGGCTACATGGGAGGCTTGGATCTTCCCATTCTTAGGATTTATCAATGGTGTGCCCACCTAAAGTTTATTTCTGAATGGGTAATAAATGAAGGGTTTTCTATGGCTCGATATTGAGACATACCTGTCAAAATACTCTTCATACAATCTTTTATTTTTCAAGAAATTTAAGTCTATAATGGACAGCTGTATTAACCCTGTTACAATGAACACACTCAGAGCTTGGAGAGCTGTCTGCTATTTTGAAGGTTGCTTCAAGCGAACCTCTCCTTTCACTCCAATCCTGAACAATCCAGGCTTTTTATTGGGGATGTCAGATATAGGCTTTACGCAATGGGTGGCTAAAGATTTAAGCAGTTTGAGTGATCTATTCTCTGCAGGAAAACTAATGTCCCTTGAGCAGGTGGTTCAGATGTATCAGTAGGACTTTTTTCAGATTTTTTAGAAATAAGGCATTATATTATTCACAATACCACCCTGATTAATGAAGTGGAAAGCTTGCCTGTGGAAAGCGTATTATTTCAACCAGGTTGGGGTGTCTCTGTAAGTTTATTCTATGGTCTCTTGTGCAATATCTGTGCTAATGGCATATTAGGGGATAACAATGCTTGAGAGAAAGAGTCATATGTTACAATCAGAGATAAAGATTGGGAAGAAATTTCGGAAATATGCAAATTCCATATCAATATTTAATCGTACTAAATCAACCCAATTTCAAATTATATGCATACTTCTCCCAATCATAAAAATTATTTTAATCCCTCTTCTTCCCCTCTATGACTTAAATGTAGAACAGAAATAAGCATCCTGTGTCATTACTCTTAGGGCTTCCCAGTAAACATGTTGTTTCTGATGCAAAGAAAAGGCTGTATAACATACTTACCTTTGCAGCCAGGAAAAATATTTTACTACATTGGATTAAAGATGAAGTCCCAAGTATTAGTGGTTGGCACAATTTATTATTTAAATGGATTCCTTTAGAATATCTCACCTGTGTATTACATTCTAGAACAGACAGATTATATAAAGTATGGGATCCCCTCTTCAATTCCTTGAAGGCTGATTTGTCAGCCATTTTATTGCAGGGATTTTCATGAGTTAAGCCGATCTATTTTATACCTTGCATAAAGATGGTATTCTTTTTTTTGTACTTTGTACATGGATGGTTGTACCACATTTTTGTAATACCTTTGTTTGATGAGTTACTTCTGTGTATGTGTATTTGTGTGTATATATGTGTGTGTTGTTTTCAAACTTAAAACGCAATAAATATACAGTAATAACAAATGAAAGCCATGATAAATTTGCTTGAAAACAATATTATGCCAATTCATGCTAGCTTACCTGCTCAATGGAGGTAAAACTTTGATTATTGTCTGATCATTGTCAGCATTTAGAGAAATAAAAGCATTTCCTGAAAAAAATGTCAACTTTATAAACATTGTTTTGCTTCCCCTGTCAATAATGGTAAAAAGCCCAGTCATCGCCAGGATCCATCTTTTTTTTTTTGACAATAAACAAATTGCCACATACTACAGTGGAAACCCATCTCAGAAGTCAGAAAGGCTCAAATGCACCGGGCTGGCATTGTCAAATCCTGTATGACTTCATGGATGCCTAAGGATGCAGACTTGTCATTGATTGATGCAGACAAGTCCTCACAAGCCCCTGCCCTGATCCTGCAGACAATGCAGCAAGCACATTTCCTCTTAATGTAGGCCTGAGAAGAGGTGTAAGGGAGTTTGAGTTAATAGCCTGATGAATAATGAATAATAAGTCTTACCTTCTGGTGTTTTGTTAGCCTGATAGCTGTAGTCTTGGGCTCAGTATTCTGGCTGCTTAGGCCGAAGAATGAGGTCCCTGAAACAGGCACCCGCCAGGGGAAATGAGGGAAAGTGTACAGTGTATTTGTATTAAAATCACCCATTTGTGATTAATTTTGTGGTTATTAGCCAATAATGAGAACGTTCATATGTTCATCTTGATAACAACTTGAAAAGTCATTCAGATTAGAAAAATGTCTGAATTCATTTCTCAAAATCTAATTTGTTTTTGAGCTTTAGAGATTGGTTTCATTCTTTTGAAAAATACTGGAAATGGTAGAGATCATTTTTCTTGCTGACGACAGTCAGAAAAAAACACTTGGAAAAAAGTGACAGGCAATATGTTTAGATGAGGCCTCTTATAAAAACATTCAGTCAGAGATGGGCGAAGCATTTCAATTGACTCCTTAATATTGCATGCTGCTGGTCAGGTGTAATTGGCAGGCACCAGCCATACAGGCAGTCATACAGAGAGGCTGAATGTAAACCTGTATGCAAAGAGGTACAGCAACCCCTTAATACAGAATCTCGCTCAAAAACAACTTCAAGACTTTGAAAGTCATATCTTCGCTCAGGACTGAGACTGTCCAGTCAAGAAGAAATCCCCTTTTTTGACGTTAACTCTCCTTAATGCTAACATCACTTATACATCTGGCAACAAAGAGCAGCACTTAAGAACTTTTAAGACTCTGGCAGAATTCTTACAATGGTTCTCTGATTTATTTAGGAATTTATAAAATTCATAGAAGCAGGTAAGTATACTGGTAAAAATATTCAACATTATTAACAAAGATGATGACAAAGATAGAAGGGTTTGAGCATGACATTTTGGACCCACTGGACCATCTTAAATGTTCACTTTAGTTTCACAAATTGTGCCTTTTGAAGAATGATGAATAATAAATAATGGATAAAGGAAGCATGGTACACCAACACTCTGTTTCTCAGAGCTGGCTATGAAGGCAGCTACGTTTTGACAAAATTATTTTACAAAACATAGATCCCCATGTCAATTAATGGATACATCTGATCGACCCTGGGGATTGAGACACCCAGAACTTTAATGACATACGAGGATGTCACATTCTGCAATAGAAACAACTTCAGCAAAGCTTCATGACTTTTCTGATATGCCACAAATTTACTTGGGGAAGAGAGGCTTGTATTAAATTATCATTTACTGTGATGTCCACAATTTTTCTTCAGCAACAGGCATGGTGAGAGAAGAAAAGCCAGCCTTACCAAAAAGATCTCTATTTTTAAACCAAATAAGAGTAAGGGGTGTACTGGCATAATTTTAAAAGCATCCATTGCTGTTGCCTTGCTGAACCAAGCCCTTGCACCCATTTTTTAATGAACTGAAGACTTCAACACAGAATAAGGAAAACAAGTCAAACCAAATCAGGCTATGCATTCTAGGAGTATGGTTGCTGCAAGGGCCTGAGAAATCAGAAATGAATCTTATCATTCCAAAATATTTCATCACCAATTGTGTTTTCCCAGAATGTAAATTAAAGATCTTGAAAGTCAATTTTGGGTTCCTGAAGAGCAGAATGTAAATGTTGCAACTTAAAAATTCTTGCAAATGTGTGCTTTTGGGGGAAGAAAGCATAACCCTGCTAGAAACTGGATAATTATCAACACAAAAACTTTTTTGCTACGTTTTTGAGTGTTCAGGAACATCAGCTGGAGCAGTACCATTTAGTTTTCTAATTTTTCAGTGGAGAGAACACGCTGCCAAGTATATATCTGCACAAAAGCAATTAACATATAAAAAACTTCAATTAGGATATCAACATCCTTTTTAATTTGTGTTATGACTCAAAGGAGTATTATAACCAAGCAATACTGCAATTATTTTTTGTAGTTCTGGTAGTGTTATACCATCTTAAACCCAGAAACACCTTGAACATGGTAGCTCTAAACACCAAGAGGTTGGAGCACAGTCTTGGGACACAGTTTACAGAATGAGAAAAATAAATAGAGGAAGGTGGGGTTTGATACCTGCAGTGGAGTTCCAAATAGACCACATTCAGTTTACTATCAAGTCTTTGAAAAAACATTAATATTTAGTATTTCCAAGCAGCTTTTGCAGTGACTACGTTACTTACATTATTTAATTTTCATAAGCAGCTACAGAAAAATCTTTTTAAAATATATGATGCTGAGAACCTGTCCTTTGATATTGAGACTAGGCAAAGCAAAACTTTAGAGTCCTGTTTGGTATCCATTAAAAGAACACTACCTCACTGGTGTTCCCCCAGGCAATCTCTCCCCTGGTGCCCGTTTGGTTAAAAACAACACGGTGAAAATTCCCTCCTGGGTGCCCCTATGCATGAGGAAACATGATGAAGTGCCCTCTAGAGCTGCCCTTTGTATGAAAAACATGTAATAAAGTGCCCTTCTGGGTGTCCCTCCAATAAAAAAAAAAAAAAAAAAAACTTGACCTGCAGGAGATGCCCTTTTTATTTTTTTTTCACCCCTGCCCCTCAGACAGCCTAAGCACACCACTGCAGTGCCTCATGTCATATGGTCGGATATTGCAAGTCCATTATGGTGGGCTACACCATATTTTCAGGAAAGCTGATCTAACAAGGACAGTATTTTCATTCCATTTGAATATATACAGGCCAACCCCGGGAAAGTCACACAGTTTTAAGTGTGTAAGTTAGTAAGAAAAGTGAAGGTTATTTCAATTCTTGAAATACGTCCAACCCGCTCAAGAATTGTAGCTCATTTTATAATTATAGCTGGGCTATATTTCCACAGAATGTATTGCCATGGAATAAGAAAGCAATGTGTTTACATTCATTACTCATTATTCCATTTTGTTGCCAACATTCGGTGCCAAGAAGAAAATCTTAACTAAAACATTCATTCCCTTCTCAAAGAATTAAAAGGTTTTTTTTCCCTTCATGTGATTGTCATTATCAAAAGTTTTTATTGATTTTCAGACAAACAATGGAGACGGGGGAGGGGAGCATACATATCTTTCCAAAGTCACTGGTTGCAATGAAGTAAAGAAAGAAGAAGAGAAAGAAAAAAAGAAAAAAAAAAACAGTAATACTACAGATAAATTTGCAGGTGTATACAAATGTACAATACATATTGCTCTGCAACCTGTTAGTTATTGTCCCTTGTCCAGGAAATTACATTTCACAAAAAGGATTTCCAGGCTTCCACAGTTGCTGGTTGAGCCTTATTGAGTCGTGCAGTAGTATGTTCAAGGTTCACAATGTTCATAAGGCTATGGATCTAGAATTACTTCATACATATGTCAGGTGTGACCCAGTGTTTAATAATTGCTTTCTTTAATTTACCCTTCATCTAATTGCAAGTGGTTTTTGTAGATGTAGATTCGATATTTCACTTTTCAAAGGAGTGATGTTTGTGTGCTCTGGCCAGGGGGTGCATTTCATGGCAGGGGTGCAAATTACAGCCTAAAACTGGTACTTTGCAAAAAGTGGAGGTACTGAAAGTGGTATATTTAAGAGGTGCCACTACAGCATACAGGTGAGTACCAGCCAACAAGCAGCAGTTACTGAGAAACACTACATGAATCTTAAAACCATTGTGTAGTGGCCACAAGATTCAAAAGATGAATGTACTCAATACCAAAAAGTGATGAGTCACGGAGCAAGCTTGGAGTGTTGAATCAATACTGCTATTTCTCATGAAAACACAGCTGAGGGTATTGGGGCATTAGTCTCTGAAGTCATAAACCACAGTATCATGCTTTCCTGCCCTGGTCAAACCTCTGATTTATCACCGCTGCTTGTAAAGATGTGATATTTACTGAGACTGTTGTGTTTAAATGGTTCGTTCAAAGTTCTACAGGAGTGAAATCTATGACCCTCCTCAGCCACTGCTAACTGTTAGCTAGATAACTTTAGTGCGCATTACAATCAACATTTTGGCTCTTTTTGGATCAACTTTTATAGCAAGCAAGTTTCCCCTCCCTATGTGGAGAGCAAAGCAACATGAAACATCCTACAAACTTTTTACTTGAAATAGCCCCACAACAAATGGTAAAATAGAGCCTAGTCCCTTATTATATTTTATAACTAATTATTGGAGGATCACATCTTACCTAAGACATTTGATTGGATTTCAAATTACCACAAGTTAAATGCCAATGACCAAGCTAGCTAACTTAGCTTGTTGATTTGATTGCTTAGAAATTCAATCATGTGGCTATGAAATTCAATCCAGTTTAGAAATTTAGGGAACCATTTTTGTGGTGTCTCACTCTAACACCACATCTCATCTTACAACTACGTCCATGTAGTAGGGGCTTAGCACGCTCGTAATCTCTGGATGTCTGCAGTACAAAAGGGTCTGAGCCCCTGTCCCCCCAAACCAATTCGCCCCGTAGCCTATCCTGTACATTTAGTATGAGAGGAAAAAGCTTGGGTTTAGGATTTGTCTGTATCATGGTGGTGGCTTGAAGAGTATGGTGTGGGTGTAGGGGGAGTAAGATATGAGTGTGACTTACCCCGCACCCTCCCTCACTGCAGCACTCAACAGCAGTAGGAGAGACACCCCTACTCCAGAGAAAACTCCCTAAGAACTTAATGGCACAGTCAAAGTTCACCATAAAAGATGCAAAAAACAATAAATGGACTTACACAGACTTTATTGCTGCTATTATTAATGCAGCTTAACTCAGAAAATAAATTGTCCTCACCAGTAATATAATTCTCTACTTACTGTGGTCTTACTCACACTCCTTCCTTTTTATCTAACTCTGAACAACACCTCCTGAGCGCTCAGCTGATTAATGAACATGGATGTCCTTCATAACCATCAATTCTTCAGAAGAAGAAACATCTGAAGGTGGAATCATCCTCTCAGCTTTGTGTGTACCACTGATAAAAAGCAGGCGATGAAGGACTCTCCCAGACTCTCAGCCATGCGAACGTGCTCAGCTTTGCGGAATGCATCAAAAAGACCCAAGACAGCAGAGCACCTATTAGAAGTGACAAAGGAACAGTTGAAAGCACCTTGCCCAACACGTTGGAATTCTCTGTATGACAGTTTGGATCAGCTGAGAGACAAACAGACGGCAAAGCTTCAGCTCCCTGCATTAAAAGAGGTGGTGCTTGACTACCTGGGAGAGTACGGCAAAATCCTGAGACCTATTGCAATAGCCATAGATTGGCTACAGGGTCAGATCTCAAGATACAACGGTGAACTCATTCCCACCATTTTTACTGTGCAATCCAAACTCCGCAGCCTACAAGCCTAAAACCTAAGGTACACTTCTCCCCTTTTACAAGCCAGCTTGGGGGACTTTGAGAAAAGGTTCTGTAGTTTTCTGGAGTTGAAGATGGATGCGTTCCATTTTGGCAGCATTGAATCACCAATTCTTCAAAATGCGCTGGCTATCACAACAATTGTCAGGAGAAAAAAGACGAATTCACCAGCTCATACTCCACTCAGCTGAAGAGCTTGGCCTCATGGCAGGGAGTGAAGCGGTTTCCTCCGACTTCCAATATGAAGAGGAATAAGACGTCTTTGTTTTCTCAGCTGAGGAAAATGACGTCTGGAAAAGACCAGACATCACAAGCCATAGCAAAGCGGAATTAGAGACCCTTCATTTTGTGGAGGACACCAGAAGGGATTGCTCAATTTAACACCCTCCCCTCTTCAGTTCCAGGTGAGAGCCTGTTCTCATTTGTAGGACTAATATTCCATCCACACAGGAAGCAGTTAACACCCGAAATTTTTTAGAAGTTAGTTGTTCTTAAAGGCAACTAAATAGGCTACAAACTGAAGTGGCTGGGTCTAGGGCAGCATGATATATTGATTAGCATCATCATCATCATCATCATGTGCGCATACGCAATAATCACATCTCAGGACGTGCAATGTCATGTAAGGCAAATTAACTCAAACATGTCACTTTTTTGCTGCTTGATACAAAAGGAAAACTCACACAATTCTCATTTTCCATGACTAATCTACAAGAGAAATCTGTCTGATACAACATTATTTACTCCCTTTAAGGGTTCTTGGATACATGAAGATTGTTGCTTGTGAGTGACATACAGGCTCTGCGTGCACAGTGAACCAACAATCATTCTTGATCAGTTTATCAAACTACCAAAGCAGGCCAAAGCAATCTACCCCCACTAATTGTCATCCACAACCTGAAAATGAGCAAGAAAAAGGAGAAAACCACCATAAGGGAAGATTTGGTTGCAAAAAGAAAAGCAACGTCAGCTGTATGGAATTATTCCGGCTACAGAAAGGATGAAAGGATGACCAAAATCAGGTACTTTGTCGACAGTGCCTTGCAATCGTTGCCACAACATGAGGCAACATGACTAATTTGTTTGATCATTTCAACTGGCACCATAAAGTTCTGTATGATGACTACAAAGCCAGATCTGAATGCCATCCAAAGAAAGAAAAAAAAAAAACTATTTCGGATACCTTTGCCGACTTAAGAGTAAAAAGTCATTTTTCAGCTTTTTTCTATTATTATTTTTATTTTCTACACAGATGCACTCCCCTACAAAATCACCCCAAGATTAATTCTTTCCAAATAGAGCTATTCAAGTGATCTGGTGAAAATTCCTGTATTTTTTCATATCGCAATATATATCACAGAAAAAAAAATATTGCAATGTCAGTTTTCTCCCAATATCATGCAGCCCTAGCTGGGTCTCAGCTATGATGTCTTTGAATTGGACAGAGAGCAAGTTTCTACATACTGTACAATACATACTATTTTCAGTATTTTTTTGTTGTTTTTCTTTTTTTATAATTTTGCTTACATACAATAGCATTCCACTTCCTGTTCTTCCTTCCTGTAGGGTTCAAACTCTCACCAGAGCCTTGTGTACATTATAAAAATCTGAATGTTCAGCCATTTTGTACAAATTTGCCCAATGTTACAAATGTATTTTCCTGTATTTTGAAAATACAAAATACATGTATTTTATCTTGATACATTTTCTGGCACCAGTATTTTGTACTTTATTTGAGGGGTATTTTGTATTTTGTCACAAGATACATTTTGATGTGTCTTTGCCCATCTCTGGTTGTCCTCTGGGCCTCAAATTATCTTCTGGTGTTATACGTGCTGTCAACCTTGATAATTTGTAAATTGTTGTTGTAATCCTGTTATTGGGTCTAAGATTGATGTGTGCCTGCAGCTAAAAAGTGAGTAATGTCTCTGCTCTGTTGTTATTTAAGTTTTCTGTCTTATAATTGGTAGCCAGTGCTATTATGCTATTGCTAGTTCACTATTTAGGTTTAATTTTGGTTCCTATCAGCCAAGATCAGCACCTTTAGTTGAGAGAAAATGCGCCCCCGGGTCAGTAACCTTGTTCCAGCAGACAAAGCCCTCAGAAGAACTTTTCGGGAATGAGTCTTACTGACAAGCCAGCAGTGCCTGCGGAGAGCATTGAGGTAGACAGGAGCATCACCACACTGTTGATAAACATTATAAAGAGCATAACGGCATGCATTCTGGATCATATCAAAGAGGATGATTTGAAAGAGAAATGTATGTGTTGTGCTGTGAATCACCCAAGGAAAAATCACCACACTTGCCTGTATGACCCTGAGGCCTTCTACTTTGAGTTAAACTTTGAAAGATTGATCAAAAAACTGAAACAAACATGGATGACTGGTATCATAGCTGGAGATTTCAGAGTGCTGGGGCCAAAACCAGCACTGGCCTGAATTCAAGGAGTCGTGGATGTTGTGGTTTCGGATCTTAAGCGTCAGCCATTCATCTTGGAGACGCTGAGGGCGATAAAGCATGTAGAACTGGGGCCCCTCAGTGAGATAGTTGTGGAAAATGTTGAGCAAGAGTTCTGGGACAATGATGGTGCTCTCCAGCCAGAAGTGTGGTCTGACAAAAACACTCCCACTGGAGGAGTTTACTGCTGTGCATGCCGAAACACGTTCTGAAAAAGCTGTGTGAAAGGTTCTCACCGTTTCAGCCGCTGATCAGCAACACATCTCTAAAATGTGTCTCACCCGTAAATTATATCTATGGTAATGTGTACATGTATTATTGTTGAATGCCTTTGAAAATAAAAGCTTTGAAATTTTAAATTTTGTGTCATTATTACCACAGTTTTTCATGATGGCTGACGAGAAGCCTATGAATACTGGCTCATATGGGGGTAAAGAGTGTTTTAAGAGAGGCCTGTTAGATCAGTCAATATGTCCAGTTTATCAGAGTATAACGATGATATGAAATTTATGCTGACATGAATTGATAAAATGTCTAAATATGCATGGGTATGCGTAATGTAAAACAAAAGTGGGACTGAGGTGACTAGGGCCTTCGAGGACATTATAGCACAAGGCAGAACACCCAAGAAACTGCAAACAGACAAAAGAAATTTTTCAACAAGGGCTTTCAACATCTGATAAAACAACAACTTTGCAACAGGCAGTGCAGTAACAGCTTCTGTGGTGGAAAGATTTAATCACACCCTGAAAACCTAAATGTGGCGCTACTTCACTGACTTGAACACTAGAAAATAAATCAACATAGTGCAAGACTTAGTCTAGTCTTACAATAACAGCCACCATAGCGCAATTAAAACAAAGCCCATACAAGTCGATATGTCTCATGCCTTTAAAGTTTTGAAAAGCAGATATGGGCTCGGAGCCCAAAAGCCTAAAAAGATAAACTTTACATTTGGTGACACTGTCGGAGAGTCAAAACTGCATAGTGAATACAAAAGGTTGTGAACAAATATTTTACGGCGTTTAAACGCATAGAGAGAGCACCTCCCATGTACAAATTAAAAGACTGTAACAGAGATTATAGAGGGAACTTTTTATGAAGATGAATTAGAGAAGGTCATAATTAGTCAGGATAAAACATTCAAGGTTGATAAGATATTAGCAAAGGGGTGGGTCATTGCATGCCAACTCACCTAGGACTCCCAGGTCATGTCATGGATTTTCCTGAAAAAAAATTCATGTAAAAACTTCCATTAAATTCATGGGACCTTGTAAAATATTGTAGCTTTACTCCAAATACTTTTTTGGAGTATTACACCATTAAAATCAGAAAGTTTTGTCAGTGCACCAGTTTTTGTCTATCAGCTGTAGCATGCTATTTGGTTTAGCCCAGGTAGCCAGGTTAGCCAAGCTCATGTAGTGTTGCTGCCATCTGTACGGCATCTATGGGTGCAGTACGGTTTCCTGGTTAAATACAGCGAAACACAGTCAAAACTGTGGCCAAGGAGCCACTGTTGAATGTTTACATTTTTCAAAATAAATGACAAAAATGTCATTTTCTACATTTTTTTGTTTTCCCTGCTGTACCAAAAACTTGCTGAACCAAAACTGGCACCAAAACTGGGGTACATACCGAACCGTGAATTTTGTATACTGATTCAAACTTGTAGTAAATATAACTTATTTCTGGTCATACCGGCACGCATTTTGCTTGGGAAAAAGGGGTAAAATTTAGTTCTCCTGTATAATACACACCCCTAATTTTTAGATTTAAAAATCTAGGAAAAAAGTGCCCGTACAGTGGGCCCCAGAGTTATTGGCACCCCTCAAATCTCATGTGTGCAGGCATTTCCATTGGTATTTCCATTTTTCCAACCTCCCAGTTCCCACGCAGTTCAACAGATCTGGCAATCTTGGTGGAATAGCTTGAAATTTTGTTGTCAAGGTAAATATTCATAGATGAATTACTCAAAAGTGTGATGTAAAAACTGACGTCTTCCATGGTATGCTGAGGTGATTCTGATTTTGTTTTTGCTTCACAGGTCTTTTGTCAACATTGAAATGTCAACGACCGTATTTATTTGTATATAACACCGTCAACTCAAGAATTATTGGCACCCCTGACTGGAAATGCAGTAAAAATACAATAACAAAATAAATAATAACATTATTGAGATAAAATCAAAATGCAAAGATGCGAAAAACATTGTAGTTTATTAATGTTCCTATGCAACCAATCAAAATCATACATTTATTTAATAAATAAACAAATTCACCAAAAATAAAGTTTCATAATTATTGGCACCCACAGCCATTATTGGCCACAGCTGAACTGGATATATGATGTAGTAGCATTATGAAGCCTGCCCTCTGTAATATAATGCAACTCCAGTTGAGACAAAACATAACACAATATGGTGAAAAAGTCTTATGTTAAAATCTTAACTGTAAAACAACATTAACAGCATTACTTAAGGAGAGAAGAGATGTTTGATTTGGTTGGGCAAAAGGGTGGCAGGGTTCCCACGCATCCTGGAAACCTGGAAAATCTTGGAATTTAGAGACTAGTCTTCCAGTCATGGAAAACACATGTAAAATTATAAAACTGACTAAATATCCCAGAAATACCTATGTTATCCTGGAAAATTTTAAGTGTATTCTAGGCCCTCAGATCATGTAAACCTATATTTTAGTTGTTCGAAACACGGCTAATGTTAGGCCAAGCTGTGCTGTGAAAGTTAAAAGCGTCGATTGGCGTAAACACACCTAGCTCGTTAACGTCAGTGAGAAGTAGCGAGCTAGCTACAAGATCATTCAAGAGAGTATGGTTCTGCATGCTGCCCACATGTCAACTGGTAAGAGACTCTAATAAAGTATGATGTATGATGATACTGCTGATAAATGAACTCCTACCTAAAAGTATATCAACTTAATGTTGGAAAATTTTCTTCAACATGATGCATTGTGTAGATTAGGTAGTGTTACAGTATTGATGGTTAGCTAATGTTAGCTAATATTTGATGTAATGGCAGAGAAGGCTGAAAAGAAACAGGACTTCACATTTTTCATGAAACCTACTGCAAAGATTTGACTGGATGCAACTTTGGATGCAACAAGGTGGTAGTTTGTAGGAGGGCTTTGTAAGTAAGTAAGTAAGTCAGTTATTGTGTCAAAAAAAGAGGACAGATGACCTTATTGTACAGTAAGGGTGATGGATGTTGTAGCTGTCACCTGTGAATCTGAGAGCAGACTTCACACTTCATCATGAACCCTGTAGGAATACAACTGGGGTTAAATGTGTTAACACTATAGGCCCACCGGTAAATTATATGACCGTTTGTGAGCAACTGTTGTCTTGTATTGTCAAGAAAAGCTAAAATGTCTTAAAAACAGTGGGAACCTTGACATGTCTAATAGAAATCATGAAGGTTGGGCATAACACGCTCTGTAGCACTTAGTTATTTAAATAAAAAAGGTCAAATAACCTTCCTGATGGTTTCATGTCTGGTCTTTTTTTCAATCTGCATATCAAATCCCAGTTTTCCTTTTAACCTCATTATGGCTCCTTACTGCAGATGGAATTAGAATCCTAAAATTTCCATTAATTAGAATTATGGAAGGAGGTCATTGTATAAACATTTCAGAGAGTTTGGACTGCCCTGTTGCATTAAAAAGAAAAACTTATCCCAAGGTTTCCAATCAATCCACAAAGAAATAAACAAGTATGTGTTTGCTTGTGTCTTCAGTCAAACATCATATTTCAATGGTTTAGTGTTGATAACCAAACACTGTTAGGGGACAAAGAGCAAGAGTCACATTGTTAGTATGTGAAGGTCATTCAATATTTTCCACACTCAAACATCATTCTGTATTGTCCATGGCACACAAATACAAAACACACAGAGGAGAATTGAAGTCAATCTGAAAAACAAATGATGTTCTCTGACCTCAGGCAATTTGAGCAGCGGAAAAAAATGTTGGGATGCATAATAATAATAACAATAATAATAGTAAATTAATCAATATAACACTCACCCAAACACACACATATATAGGAATTTTGTTACTGTAAATGTTCAAGCTGTGAAAAAGAATCACTGTCTGAATATAGCCTTGAATATTATCTAAAAATTAAATTTCTGAGACAAATGACAAATTTTCCTAATGAGGGTATTACAGTCAGCAGGCAGCCCTATTATGAGATAACAATAGAAGGTAACTGAACTCTGGGGTTAATTGGATTCTATTAATGCTCGTTGGTCTACTTCAAGACTTGCTGTTTGGAGGTACTCACATTGGCACTCAGCATTTGTCTGATAATGTCATATTAGATTTAATTATGTGTTTACAGTTCAGCGAGGTGCATTCTGAATTGCCGTCACATAAGGTGTAAAGCTAACAGATTTTTCAGGTGGGAGGACAGGCCAGGGAAAAGAGGTATGTTTTAAGACTGGTTTTAAAAGTGTCGCGTGAGGGGGACAACCAAATGGGGAGGGGCAGGTTGTTCCACAGTCTAGGGGCCATCTCCTTTAGACTTGAGGTTTGAACGTGGGACAGCTAAAAGCACCTGATATGAGGATCTGAGGACTCTGGAGGTGGAATATGGACAAAGCAGATCAGTGTTGTATTGTGGAGAGAGCCCATGAAGCCCTTTGAAAACAAATAATAAAATCTTGAAGTCTATTCTGTATTTAACTGGTAGCCAGTGGAGGGAGGCCAGTACAGGGGATATGCTGTCTCTCTTCCTAGTGCCAGTCAGAAAGCATGCAGCTGCATTTTGCACCAGCTGGAGGCAAGAAAGGGACAACTGACTGATACCAGCACAGAGAGCATTGCAATAATCGAGGCGGGATGAAATAAAAGCGTGAATAACAACCTCCAGTTCTTTAAAAGGGGGTGGGGATTTGCTGATGCCCTGGAAGCATGCAGGGACGGGTCATCAGACACGTGGTGCACTGGATGGAGCCCGGCGACTCCTGCAAGAGTGGTGGCTGGGGGAAACAAGGCCAGCTCTGTCTGGGCTGGGGCAATGAGTAGGAACTGCCAGCTCCCTCTAGGGTAGTGGCAGCATTGAAGAGCGGGGACCACAGTACTGGGTTCCTGGGAACATGTAGGGGCAGGTGACCTGGCACCGAGGGCACCAGGCGAGGAAAGGTGGGGAAGGGGGAGGAAAAAATGGCGACTGGGCCGGGGCCGCAGAAGCACATGGTGCAGCATCGCTGCTGGAAACAGGCAGTGCAGTGGACTGCCTTAGGGTCCATTTCAAGTCGTCTGGGTGTAGCGCTGCATCATCCATCACTCGGGAAGGTTGGACAGAGACAGCCGGATCTTCAGAGCGGAAGGAGTCGACGTACAGCCAAAACAGCTTGCTTTTCCTCACAGTCCAGGGGAAATACACTCCGCATTGTTTGAGACCCGAAGCATGGTCTAATCCAGAATCCTTTTGAAAACAATGGAGCCGGAGTTCCATTGTTTTCAAAAGGAGTGCAAGCAGTGACATAGAGACATTGTCTGTACCAATATTGCTCTTGTTTTAACTAATTTGTTTTTAACCTAGGCTGTTGTTTACTTTCTCTTTAGATAGTTGGTAGGGGAGTCCTAATCTATTCGATCACCTTTGGCACTTGGGACTTGGGAACCTCTCTCTAGGGTTATCTTTGCACTCTTTGTACCATTCTTATTCACTTTGCCTTGTAAGCCGCTCTGGATAAGAGCGTCTAACAAATGTCCTTTAATGTAATGTAATGTAATGTTTAGCGGAAATGCTGAGCATGATGGGAAGAGAGGTATGTGGTATTTATGTACCTGAATGGGGCTGGAAGGTCGATGTGATAGGTTGGAGGGTTGTCTGAGAATTATTCTCCTGAACTTGTGCTGTAACAAACTCCAGTTATTATCTTTCTTATATATAATTTCTTCCAGGGGCCTTCAACAATGTTTGCTATATGCAGTTGAGGGCAAAATCCATGGTTGTTATCTTGGCTTTGGTTATTTTAACACATTGTGCTAGAAGTGGCAGAACACACACACTATTGCATTTTTACATAAAAATTTTGTGGCCACTACCTCCAAAACTTGCCGGATCTGCCACCACTTGGTGGTCCAGCACTTCTCAATTCACAAATTAAGCACTTGATGTCTCTAGTTAATAATTATTGCACTTAAACCATCTTTACAACTACTCATTAAACACTATTGAGTAATGGAATTTTGCCATCTTAGATATGAATACAATAGCAGCTGGTGCAGAGATCATAAAATCTTTGCCCTTGAAAATGCCTGTTGATAATTTCTCAGTAACTTAAGATATAAATAACCCCCGACTCATTTTTGAGCTCCATGAATCTCACAGAACATCACAAAGGATCATTAACAGCAGCGCTGGGGATTAAGGAGGGATATCATTTCAGTGTGCGGATTAGTCAATTAACAGAAAAATCTCTCCTGCTGCCTGAATCGGATTTCTCTCAGTTGTGGGTTTGATGTTAAGTATAATTAGCCACCTAGCCTACTATTAAAATTGAAAGCTTTTAATCAATGCTTTTCAAATCAAAGTAAAAAATCTAAACAAGAATGAATTGAGTCATTACCTTCATTTATTTAGCTTGTTCAGATCCCTAAATGATATTTCGAGGCAATCAATTATTTTGACTTATGTGCTTACTATGACATTTATCATGCCGCACAGAGGATGAGGACTCAGCAGGAAAAACCATAAACAATGGATTTGGCACACCTCAAAACTCCCACAAAGAGGGACTACCTAATTCCCAGTACCCCTGCAAAAACTCTGTCTCTCACTTAAAACGCAATCACTTTTTTATTCTCCGAGGTGACAAAATGGACGACTCTCCTTCTCTCCTTCGGGCTTTCCTCAAGGAGAGCAGTAAGATTTATTGCGGGCCCCTCATGCTCATTGGTTTGAGTCATGAGGCTATTTATGCCAAGCACTGCCCTAGAATGTGGCGGGTTCCAGTCCGCTGACCTGTTGGGCTGAACACTGTTCTATTTGCAGGGACCATCGTCACGCAGTGTTGCTCCAATACGTTGAAGGCAATAAACCTGACTGGTGAAGCACAAAGGAAGGTGCGTCAGGTGCCTCTGTTACTATAATATGTACCTAATTTAAAATGCATTAAATCATTGTGCTGTCTGACTGGAAATTTTCAAGGCCACGTTTTAAATGTATTCCAACAAGGAAAAGTTGTAAGTAAATTATTTGATTGTGTACATTATGGGCTGAATTCAGATCTGTGCCTCAGTGCATTTTTTATGTAACTCGTCATAGCAGGACTGGGAGACTTGCACAGAAAATGCACTTAAGTGCAGGTCGTAATTTGGCCCATACATCGCCATGCATATTGAAATAACAATTTACAGTGGAAAGTCACACTGACTGAAAATATCAGAAATAGTTGAGAGAAATAGTCACTTATATAATGTGAGATGTATCCCATTCTGTGTTGTATTAAGTTAAAACAAGGTAAGGGTATTTTCTGTGTTAGAGTTTTGATGTAAGGCCAGGGTTATGCAACAGACATTCATTGTTTTAGCCACACCCACAGTACCTTTTGAATTGCCCAATGGGACTCTCTTAAGCTGGATTGTTTAGAATGAATAACTTAACTTTTTAATGGTTTGTATGGGAGCCAGAGTTGCTTGAGATTTCTGCTTACAAATTATGTTCGCTCTCTAGACTTTTCTTCAGTGGCCACACCATAGCAAAAGTGATTTTAACTATTTTTATGGTATCATGAAGATTATTAATTGAGAACTGAAATGAGTCAAGCACCAAGCAGACATTGCTGTGCAATATTTAATGTCATTGGGATTGAACTTTTGGTCCTGAATTGTTCAAGGCATTTCAGTAGTTGTCATCAACTTTCATACCTTTAATGTTAAATTTTTGTACTTGTATTTATGTGTGACATGTACCCAACATAAATCCTGACATAGTTAAATAAGTGAAGCCAAATGTGAGGGCAATCTTAATTGCCCAATAATGTCCTGGTGCAGTGGTAAGGTGTTTCCATGGAAACTGGATAACTTGAGTATTTGGCTCAATCAGTTTTCTGAATCAGATTTGAGATCCTGCAGTACCAATCAGGCTTGGCAGTTTGGGTCTGAAATTCTATTGTTTGTGTACTATGGTCCAGTATTTAACATTGTGCTTAACTGCTTAAAATGTGATAAGGTTTGTACTTATGCAAAATGATGTTCCATAATGTCCCAAATCTGAGAATTCACATCTTTGTGTCAATATCAGTGATTGGAACATAAGTACTGTAGATGTTCTGACTTCCTCTGAAAAAATTATACCCACATGTCATCTGTCCTAGTACAGAGGTGATGTATCTCTCATATTCGAGAAAATGAAGGGGAGACAATTCCCATTAGTTCAGTGAATCCCTGTGTCATCATTATTAAGGTTTCTTTCACTGAAACCAGGAAGTTTGGTGGCAGTCGGCCCATTAGTGTTAAAAACACAGCTGGCAGTGTTCCCTATCCCTAACCTATGTCCTAAAATAATAAAACTGTTTAGTAAAGTATAGAGCAGTGGAGTTGTATGTGACTAAGCCTCCTCAATTCCATGTGGAACTTGAGAAAATGTCCGTGACGTTTCAGATGTCCCTATTCCGTCCCCTCCTTACCCCTCAGTGTTGTCAAGCAGTAACTGAAGATGTTACGCCCCCTCTTACTCCCCAGCGGTGTAAGGCAGTGACTTAGGGTTTAACAGCCCCTCTTACCTGTCAGTGCTGTGTACTGTTAAGTAAGTCAAACAATCAGATACCGGTCAGTCACAAAATTTTAATTCCTGTTCTACACAGCTCTAATGCACTAAGACGCTTTTGACACTCTAAGAGAGTGAATGTTTGTTCTTGTTTGACAGATGGGAATTATAATTCCCCTACCTAATTCTGGTGAGGTGGGGAGGGGGGTCATAATACCACACTGGTGAGAGACATTGGCTTTATCTTCCGTGCCCAGACTGACTGCTGAGCTCACAATGTCCACAAGTTCTTATGTATTCATTTCATTCAAAAGAAGTGTCTGAACAGTGTCTCTTAATGATTGTTCCCTACACAGCAGACCTCCTAGAATCTTTATTGTTGGTCAATAGCCTATCAGTCTTAAGAGTCAAAACAAAACAGAACCAACAGACGAATGTACAGATGAAAAGGGGAATTTTATGTGTAAAAGCATATGCACAAATTGTGGTCCCTTACTGTCCCTTAATATCACTGTGTCTAACATAATCATTATGGTTTACAACACTACTGCCAGTGTTCAGGAATTCCTTGCTGCCTTGTGAAAACTTCACAAGCTCAATACAACAGACTACAAAGTGAGGCATTGCTTTTCTGCCAGGAGATGTTTCAACTGCCATGGGACTTCTTATATCATACTAACACTGCTGATACTATACATCACTCACATGTTACAATATCAGAAGATATCAAGAGACATCTCTACGAACACAGAGGAACGGAGGCGGGTAATTTTAAAAGCAGACTTTGTGATTTTAAGATTCCATGAACTGGAATTCCCTTGGAATTTACAACGTCCATAACAGCAGTTTACCTTTAAGGACACATTCCACTTGTGTGAATTTTATCACATTGGAAATGTGTTCATTGATTTCACTTTTGATTGCTTTAAACAGAATTGCTGTAAGAGAATAAAGTATCAGTAAGGCAAAGATGATCCCTGCAGTCTTAATCTGAATGCCTTTTTGTTTTGGCGTAAAGGAATGTCGGACGGTAATTTTAAGATCATACAGAAAATGGCTTATCATTTAATTGGGGTGGTCGAGTACATTGTGAAATGTCTCTTAGTGAACATAGCCTGAAAAGGTCTTTAATGTACTTGACCTTGTCAATCTCCCATATACTTTTAATACAGTTGCATTATTTTTATGAATAGATTGTGTGTAGAAATTTGTGAATAAAACATGACTTTGATATTATGGGTATATTCTGTGTGTCATTCACAAACAAATGGCTAATGTCAATTCAATTAAAAATTGGAATAGAAGTGAGATGCATACTACTTGTATTGATTTTGTGTAATTTGTTCAGAAAATGACCACACAATTGAAGTAGTTTTCAATGCAGAAATTAAATTAAATTAATTAACTTCATTTTTCCTTTTTTTTTTTTAAAAAAAAAAAATGTCCTTTTTCCCTAAAGCAGCCATTATATAGCATAAAATGTTTCTCAAATACTCTACTTGAAGGGTGAGGTGTTACTGTTGACTGGCATATTTAGAAACATACAGGAACATTCTGGTTTCAATTTATGCATATACAGCTACAGCTTGATTTCCACAGAAAGTTGAAATGACGGGCTGAAGTTGGTGCAAAGTTTGAGTGTCAGGGTGTTGAACATCCTGCTGAGCAGAAAGCCTGATATTATTTTTGAGAATTGACTCCAGGAATAGATGTCTTGCATATTTAATCCTGTCATTGAGCAATGCTCTGTAACGTAACGCTGGGGAGACAACTGCCAGCATTTGTAATTTACAGAGGACAGGTCCATCAACACAATGATTTTTAGGATGCCTTCTGTCAAAATTGTAAAACCTTGTCTGAACTGAACCCGGACCTTGCTTAGCACACTGACGCCCACTATAGTCCAAACCGAATCCAAACCACTTGAAACACGCTGATGTCCCCTATAGTCCAAACCGAATCCAAACCATGTAAAACACATTCATGTCCCCTATAGTACAAACCGAATCCAGAACATGCCAAACACACTCATGTCCCCTATGGTCCAAACTGAATCCAAACCATGTGAAACACACTGATGTCCCCTATTGTCCAAACTGAATCCAGCCCATGTTAGAGCTGACCCGTGATATTAAGTCCACACACTGAGCTGTTGGTTGGAGAATAGTCTTCCAGGTCCAGGATTAGAGGCCTGGGGGAAGAAAAAAAGCTTGTTTAAACTTTACATTTTGTATGAATCCATGTTTTTTGACACAGCTTGTTCAGTTAAAATGGTGGACTTAATACATAAAAAATGTACAGTTGTATTTCATTTTGAGTCAAGGTTAAGCACACATTTTGTTTGAATAAAGGCCTTTTTCTTTATAGTATACTCCTATTACATGTGGAATGTCCTTCATTGAAGATAAAAGGCATCTTAAAATCATTCGTGTAAATGCAATTTCCTTCAAGTTCTTGCTCACCAAGTTTAAAATAATAACTGACTCATCAAGGATTCATGACCTTACAGTGGTGTACATTAGACAGTGGTTTTAAGGTAAACCGCTGAACATTCTTTGAGAGAAAAGCCTTCAAAGCCATTTGAGAAATGCCCTGGAAATCTCACAATGTGTGGAATCCATATTAGCTGAGGGAAATGTTTTCAACTGGAACATCGGGAATGTCATTTGGCCCTTAATAGTGGATAAAATGTCTTTTCAAATGCAGATTAATGGTTCCATTACAGTCTCATTTACATAGGACATGGCATCAAAATGAACCTAAATGTATTATTAAAATGATATTTCAACCTTGCATCTCTGAATTTGGGCATCATTACTTTAATCTCACATGAATATTAAGATTGAAAAGATTGTGCTGAGACATTTGCAGAAAAGACATTATTAGGTACATTTGTTACATAAAATATGCACATTTAGGTTTTAAGATTTCATAGCCATATGCGAGCCTGCTGGTTTTTATTAAGTAAAATGAAACACGTTTTCATTACAAGGACATATACTTTCAATTTTGTGATTATATCCCTTTGTACACGAAGGCAGTCACATTAATGCTGTAGCTCAAGTGAAAAAAGGTTAAGATAAAAAAAAAAAAAAACTAGCAGTAGTAATGGTCTGGTACCATCGTGACAAATGCAATATGTGCATTTTATTTATAGCGTATGCCTAATAATATTTACTTATTTATGTATCAATTTGCGTGTATTATAGACTGGGCAACATTCTGCGTAATAATTTTGTCCCCAGACAGCTCAGCCTCCCTGGAGAAAGATAGGGTTTAAGCCAGGTAAATTTGTTAGGTTATTTGCTCTCTGGTGGCCACTCCTGGTTAGCCAGGCACCTGTAGACACATGAACCGTGCCTCCTCTCCTGATTCCCTCCTGTCTTGGTGTCATCCTCTGACATTTCAGGCAATATGTGATGGGTGGTGCACCTTCAGTTTGGAGATAAACAATGGTTTGTTGACACGTGAATTAGAGTAGTCACATGCTGACGGCTGCCTCCTCCTGAGTTGGTTGAAGAGGCAGAAACAGTTCAGGTAAGTTCAGGCTGGAAAAACATCAATGTCAAATTTAGAAATGGTTAAACCACATACATCTGAAACTCTTGAGTTTATGTGAATGCTGTATTTATACCACCCCCAAAATCAGGAATACTTTTATTTACATTGTTATCTGCCACAAAAAGTAAGGGAAGTAACAAGCTTTTAGGTTAAACAGTTCAACGTTCTAATTAAGTTTTTACTAAAGAAGACCCACCATACAAATTTTAGTCCATGCATTGCTTAAAACTAAGGGCTCCATTTTGGTAAGAGTGGCAGGCGAAATTCATGTGGGCAGAAGTGGAATTGCTCATTATTTCCATCTGAAATAATCCATTTCTTACCTCTCTACAGTTTGGTAGCTTCATAGTGTCCAGTGAGGTGCATGACAGGATCTGTCAATAGAAACTTTTAGCAATTTTTGTATCAGTCAGTTTTAGAATGTTTTTATCCATCTTGGTCAGGGGTTGGCAACCCGTGGCTCGTGAGCAGCATGGGGCTCTTTGGCCCCCCTGCAGTGGCTCCCACCAGCTGGGAAAAAAAGAAGTACAAAAGAATTTTTTAAAATGAAATCAGCTATTTTTATATGTATTTACTCTATGCTCTGAATGATTAAATTGAGTATTAATAAAACTAAATAAAATATTAATACTTTGTTCACTGAAATATGCGTCACACCCTGCGTCCACCGCCAAAACCTCATCCTCCCGCACACTCTGTCTGCAGGCAGCTTATCAACAAAAAATCACAAGACCATACATTGTGAATATTTGCAGCGAGCAATCACAGCAATGCAAACCGCATGTGGGGAAAGATTTGATGAATTCAGAGAGGAAACTAAGTCCTCTAACCTTCCCCGTGATGCCGCTGGACATCGACCCATCACAGCTGAACATTCATCGTTCACAGCAGTAAATCATGCCGATCTTGAAACTGAACTTGATGACATAGTTGATAAAGACTTATGGATGGCCAAATTCAAAACAATGGCCACTGATCTGGAGGATGTAGCCTGGCAGCGGGCTATTCTCACTCAGGAGCACAAATGAAGTGAGACTGAGAGCCTCCCCAAAGCCGACAAATTTGTATTTGACACGTGGAATGCCATTCCTGACACGTATGGGAACATGAAAAAGTATGCTTTTGGAGTCCTGTCCATCTTTGGAACCACATACTTATGTGAGCAGGTTTTCTCTAACATGAACTACATAAAGTCCAAACACCGCTCTCGCCTCACTGATGACAGCCTGCAGTCCTGCATGAAGATCAAATTCACTTCTTACAGCCCCGATAAGGAGAAGCTCTGTAGTAACGTTCAGAAACAGAAATCACACTAAAAAGGTGAGAACAATGTCATTTTATATGTTATCATTTTTCTATCTATATTTGTCTATTTTCGACACTGAGCTGGTTTTATTTTATGCCCATGAAGGCTGAACGGTTGATCGCTGCCCGCGGCGTGATGAAATAAAGGGGAAGACGGTGTACCAACAAGTAGCCCTGCAAAATTGTGTTTTATTTTAACGTAGGCCTGCACATAACAGTGTTTTTTTCTTCTCTTCAAAGTGTCCGTCAACAAAGTTCTTCTATATAGCCTTCTTCTGTAACCATCTTATTTTGCCAATGTCTTTGTAGTAAAACTATATAAAACTCCACATGCTGCGCTATCTTTATTTTAAGAGCCAGGCTCTTCTGATTCTTTATGAGCGCTTATCTACTTTACTTAAGCAAGTCCCCCACTCCCCGCGATGCAGTATAATACAGGTACATGCGTTGTGTACACAAGAATTATTATTATTCATGTATTAAGTATATTGTGACCCCCCCTCCACCGGGGAAATTTCCCCTGTTGTTTGGTAGGATGTGCTAAAATGGCTCTTTTGATTTTGAAGGTTGCCGACCCCTGATCTAGACCATCTCTGAACTGGTCCTAGTTTTACAATTGCAATGGGTTCTTTTTTAAAATTCAGTTAAGGCTACAATGCCATAACCCAGCTCTGCGGTCCCCCTTCCTCAATGCTGCTGCCATCCTAGCTGGAGCCGGCAGGCCCCACCTGATACACCACACCCCACCCTCAGCACCAGTTGACCTGCACCTGTACAATCCCGAGAACTTAGCTATGCAGCACATACCCTCCTCCCCACCTGCCACTGCACAGCAAAGGCAGAGCCGGCTCCATCCGATGCACCACTTGCCCACTGACCTGCCCTTGCATGCTCCCAGGGCATTGGCGCTGCCAAACTCCTTTCCCCCGCTGCCTCGGTCCCTCCTGGAGTCGGCGAGTTTCATCCAGGTGCGCCACGCGTCAGCTGAACAGCCACCGCATGCTCCTGGAGCCCTGGAGCTGCCGGTTTCAGGGTTAACGTATGTCCCTATTGGGGAGTGTTGGACTCCTAATTGTACCGTTGTGTTTTTCTGGGGTTAAGGGCTTCAATCTGCAGTGTGTGTCATTCTACCGAACGCTCTAAACGTCTGTGCTATATGGTCATCCCAGTTGACTATGTCCAACCTGATCAGCAGAATTAACCTCACTGCAACTTCCCCAGGCGTTCCCGGCATTATTCGCCTGGTACCCATGAATAGCAGCTGCAGTTCTTTGGGGGTCAGAATAGACAAAAGATTTTTGATTTATTATATCAATATCACAACCATTTAAAAAAAATTCTACATAAAGGACGTCCACGCTCTAATTCCTCTACACCACTACTATACCACTACCTCTACTATACCGCCATCACACCTGAGTTTCAATACATTATCTGCCCATTGTCCGCACAGCCTATGTTCCTGATATTTCAATACTATCGCTGATAGTCTCTGTACTATGTAGCATTTTTTTGCATTTCTTGCAAGGCAAGAAATGCAAAAAAATTTGCATTCAAACACTCATGGTGATGCATTTCTTGCCATCACCATGAGTGTTTGAAATGAATGAAGCATAATTATAATGAAACTGGTACCTTTTTGAGTTTATGTCTGTTAGATTCTAAATTGACTATGGAAGTCAATGTCATATGCAAGATAATGTGTGTAGTCACAATCTGATTTGTGTAAACTCCACTAATGCCTCACACACACACACACACACACACATTACTCTTAACTACACTCACACATTATGTGCTCAAAGCTTTTGAAGTCTGGTACATGGTCCTTTCTTGTGGATCAATATTTTCTTTTTCACATTATGGTTTGAAAAAGATGAAACATATAACATGTTTGAAGGATCTGCCTCTATCATGACAGAGTGGAGAGACATGGCTGCCTCTGTTCTCAGTGGGGCTCTGGGGATAAACCAAAGCAGTACCAAAATGAAAGACACCTCCTGTGGCAGCCTCCTCGTCTTTGAAAACTCAGTCTGACAGCCTTGCATTTATAAAGACTGTTTAGAGGGCTTAGTAAAGTGCACAAACAATATTTCATCTTTGACAATGTGTGGCCCTCAGTTTGAATTCTGTATGCATGCATGTGTGAGTGCTAGCACATTATGTGTGTATGTATGAATTGTGCATGCGTGTGTCCTGTGTATTTGCACACGTCTATGTATGTTGTGGGCTGACTGCTGACTGCAAAGAACTTCATTTTCATGCTGTAGTGGTATAGATGGAAACTAGATCAAAGTCAGGACTAATATTAGGCCATATTTGTTACTCAGAGTAAAAAGCACAGAACAGCTTGCCAACTCATATATATGAGTAAGTGGGGTATTCAGCACTGGGGCATAAGTTAGGCAAAATGGGCTTAGTTAGGCTGGATATCGTGTTCTCATCATTTTGTAGGAAAAGATGTGAATGTGTACTGAAAACATATTTTAAATGATGAATTTGTTTGTTCAGTGATAGTGGCAAATGAGGCTGTGGTTTTATGTTAATTAAAAAAGAGATGTACAGACAAGAATCTGGTACAGTTTTTTAAGTCAGATGCTGTTATTAGTTGTGCATGTTTTGTAAATGATCACAGCCTGGGATAATTGCATAAATGTATTTTTTACACTTGAAAATGAAGAAAAAGAAATGAAGCAGAGATTCTCAGTTTTGCATGACTTTCAGCAACTTTGACCAAAATCACAAAGCAGGCATGCCAATGTTTTCTGTGACACAAACATACTCATCACGCACAAGAAGCACGAGAAACTGACTCCATTACAGAAAATTACTCACTGCTGTTCTACTCTCATTAGAAGCAAAATAGGTGCTTCTAAATCACTAAATCAAAGTGTAATGATTTAACTGCCCAAACCAACAGTGAATTATATCAATTATGTAACAAGTGACGAGTTAATGTCACCACAACATATTAATTTAATGATATTAATGCACTGTTTTTCAGTCAATGGTTGAACACATGCAGGGCCCAAAGTGAAAGTAAACCACAAAGTTGGTGAGGAAATCAGAACATGCACAGGTTAGACAACACTCTGTGCAGATACGTGGCTCCTAAACAAAGCCCCAAACTGGAATAATTATGCTGAAAGAGACCTGTCTCCTCACACTCTTTCTGTAGCCTCCATGATGTGCACTATGGCTCAGTATCACAGTGGTTCAGTAAAGAGTTGAGTGAAATATTTACACCCAACTCTTTGGGAATTTTCATCAGCAAAAGTCTCCAAACTCCAAATAAAGTAAGTCCGCCTGACACTTTCTGATATGCTCCAAGCTCTCGGGCTTGTGGCTTAAGCACAGCAGTTAATTGTCTGGGAATACTAATATATTTATAAAAATGGCAAGCTCTCTAGCTAGGAAAATTAGCTGTCAAATTGTTTGCTGCTCGACATAAATAAATGGGAAAGCAATGCAGAATCTGTATATGCATCCTGCAGTTTTGATGGCTTCAGACCCTTGCAGGTAGATAGAGCCCGCCAAAACAAACAAGCCATAGTTTATGATAAATTGAAAATGTATTGCAAGGCAATTGCTATGCCAAGCAATGACTAATGCGGTAATAATTGACTGCTTTAAAATTTTATGTATTTTCCCTGTATTTTCTGAGCACCAGGAGGGGGATACAGGACTGACAGGAGAACTAACATAATCATTTGGGTGAAAGTTGTTATTTCAAGCAAGTTGTCTGCACATCAATATAAAAAGACTTGATAATATAAACTGATAATATAAACAATAATCATATTGTTTATGATTGTTTATATAACATTAATTGGTGGATTGGGGTGCCTTCCAAAGCAAATTTGATAATTCTTAATTGTGACAAGTAGAATTTTTCCATGTACAAAATGTGTTTTTGAGGGTAGCATTATTCTTTTTTAAGACGTATTTTTAACAAATGCATATATAAGTGAAGAAAAATATAAAAATGAAATGCTGAGCGGATAGATTCTGTTTTGAGCACAAACAGATCGATGTTCGTCACCCCAAAGTGAGGAAATCATTTGTAGTGAAAATTAGCCTATATAAATGGCTTATTGATGGATGATATAAATTAAAAAAATTCAGCAGGGTAATTTTCAAAAGTCAATAACTAAATCATGAATGTAATCATAAAAAAGTACAAAACTACCCAATGGAACAATAATGGGATTCTTTACTTTCCCACATTCCATTTCACACACAAATTGTGCTAACAACCCATTCAAGCAACCCTGATGATGTAACCGGTTTAACCCCTACTTTTTCCTGGTGAGGTTCAGCCAGTTGTCTCACCAAAATTAACATCTTTCTCCTGCCTGATACATTGGCAGGGACATCAAAGACTTGTGCTGGATAGCACTTGGCTCCAGGCGGGATGGAATCTTTATATCAGAAGACACCAGGCACATAGACCAGTTGCCCTGCTCATAACCCTCTCAGCTGCTGTTGCCTGCTACTGCAGCTGAGAGAATGAGAATGAAAGAGAATGAAAGAAATGATGAATGAGAGAAAGAGAATGAAACTTTCAGTTGCCACACAGAGGACTGAAATTGTCTGCCAGCGGAACACCAGCATGTTTCCCTTCCAGTCTTTACCGTCAGTGGAAACAACCTATCCACAGTCACTTCTCTTAAACACCTGGGTCAAACCACCTCCCATCGCTGCACCATTGATGCTGAAACAAAGTAGTGCCTGAGCCGAGCCTCAGTGTCTTTTGGTCAGCAGAGAGAGGGTTCTCTAACATAATGAGCAAAATATTGCCACAAAAACAGCTGTATGCAAGGCAGTGTGCTTCTCAGCTCCCCTCTTTGGCTGTTAGCATGGACAGTATACCACCACACATAACCATCTATGGCTGTGATGCACATAAACGTCTTTTATTAGCTTTGGGGCACATGACCCTCCTCTATGGCACATAACCCTCTTCTATGACTTTGGGGTGCATAACCCTCCTCTATGGCTGTGGGGCACATACCCCTCCTCTATGGCTGTGGGGCACATAACCCTCCTCTATGGCTGTGGGGCACATAACCCTCCTCTATGGCTGTGGGGCATATGGACAGTATACTGCCAGCACATAAACCAGCTACAGACATTTCACATCTAATGCCTGCAATGCATTCTGGGAATCAGTTGGGAAGACCTTGTAACCAATAAAGAAATTCCAAAAAAAAAAAAAAAAGCAATGTGCCAACATCTACAAAACTGTGATCACCCAGTGTCCGCTTCAGCGGATCGGACATGTGTCAAAAAAGCCAGAAGAGGATCTCCAAAAGAGGATCCTGTACGGACATAATGGAACACAAAAGATAAGCTGTAAAGAACAGCTTAAAACTACCATGAAAAAGTGCTGAATTGATCTGGTCGGCTTGGAAGTGCAGAATGGACAATCTAGACATGACACTGTGAGCAGGGCCTGATAACAGCACTTACAAGTCTACACCTAGCCCATTCAGGGAAGAAAAGTAGGATCCATATGTGATTTTGAATAATTCTAATATAACCAGTAAAATTACATGACCCCCATGAAATCATGATGGCCCAGTAATTGTTTTCTCTGAGTTTCCCTAAGGCCACGTTACCCACCTGTATGTGGTGTAGCAGTAAAAACCTTTACATTTGAAATTTGAATCAGTTAAGTATGTTAATCTACCATTCAGAATCTCCACCAGCTTGAATTGTTAAACTTCAAAAATTAACCTGTTACAAACAGCATTCAACTTCAGCTGCCAGATATGGAAAATTCGAAAAACAATGTGTCATCTTTGTAAGTATAATAGATCAGATGAACATATATTAATGGAAACCAAACAACAGTTATAATATGGATGTAAGGGAGACCAGGGATGACTGTAACAATTTTTACTTTTGCATCCATTACTCTGCTCTTATTTGTGGTAGACCTTTCAAAATTTGATACAAAGTACCCACATCTGTATGCCTCAAAATGAAATCATCCATATACCTCCACTGTCATTAGTAAGCCTGCTCATCAGTAAACACCCTACAGGCACTGCAGTAGCCTGCTCTGAGCAACTCACTGGACCCTTCCTCCCGCAGCTTCTGTAATGTTTTATAGCACCTGCAAAGAGTTGCATGGCAAATACCATAACCTTATGTCATAGATTGCACAGATCCACCCTGTACAACCTCAAATGAGAGTTTTTAGAGAATATCTGCACCACTCTCATGTAACACTATGGAGCCCAGGTAGAAAGTGGGCCTGCACACTAATGATTACCTGATTCTGGCTTAATCCTGTTTGGAGAAATTTAAAGTGTTACATCGTCCCCCTTTTGCAATCATCCACGGTCTTCCCTATAATGGTGCTGGCAAACATATTCAATACTCTTCACTATCTTTTGCCCGTCAAAAAGTACAGTGTTGCATTTCAGACTACAGGAAACCATTTGCAATTTTCACATTACAGGCTTAATTGAAGACTTAATGAGAAAAAGATTAAGCTACTGGGTGGTATTTAATTCATCAATTACCCAGTGTAAAGTCACTGCATGATGAGCACTATCTAAGGAAAACTGGTTGTCTGAATTGTAGACCCACTATGGCTACATTAAGAAAAAAAATGGATTCATGAATTCTATCTAAAGCAGCTAGATACACTTGTCACAGAACTGACAACATAGAACAACATTCTTTATGGAATAGGAGCACTGTGAAAATCAAAATAAGTCAAAGTCTGAATTTGTGAAGAGGGTATTTTATTTAGAAACACCTTGATTTATATTTATATCTCTGCCCCCAGTGCACAAAGCGAGAATACGAGCAGACACTGAAAAGGTAAGCAGTGGGTCAAAAAAAGCTGAACCTTTCCTGAATAGACCCCTAAGCTTTAAATCAGATTTTTTTTCATACTGCCTACACATTTCTATGAAACACTTTTTCTCTATCCATGCCACAAGATCTTGACCTTTGTGTCATAACAGTCATACAGAAAATATTTCTTTAGTTAAACCAACCCACTTATACAGTTTTATTTAATTGCTTTCTTCGCAAGAGAAAAACAGTGTGGGGTACATGTATGGCTCTACAGATAACTAGAAGCTCAGGAACAAACCTGAAGCTTGTAAATGGGGAAATAACATTACATACATATGTAACACAATCTGATGGTTTTACAAAAAGCAAATTAGATAAGAACATGGAATTCATATTTAAAACCTACCTATCAATACTTATATAAATTTTATGAAACATACACAGTTTGTGCTGTCTGCATATTTACAATGAAGGTTTTTCTATGTGTTTGAGCTGTGATTTAATCTTGTGTTTATTTGATCATTTCTGAGTATATTTTTAAAGGTTATCAAATCATACATTTATCATAATGTTTTCATTTTTAAATAATTTGCATTTTTCCTCTTATGGGTCCTTCCTGGTACAATTAAACTTTTATTTTTAAAACTAGCCTCCTTTTCATTACTCCTGAGGTTTGCAGAATGATGTTTATGGGGCTCTCATTTTTTTGAGTAGTATGAGGCAAGCCAGAATCACCATTTAAAGGCCATAACGATCACTGTGAGAGTGGACCATTGACTTTCCTGAGTGTGTCTGAATGCTAGACTGCCAGTGGGTCAGTAAGATGGAGAGGGGAAATACAGTGAGGCTTTTGTAAAGTCAAAGCAGGGTGGCCATTTAAGAGGTCATAATCACAGGCTCAACAAGAACCATAGGAGATGGACTCATATTTCAACCAATATGCTCAAACACACATCAATAGCACAGAAGAGGGAGAGCGATTCTCTTCTACATTAATAATAGATGTCTCATTTGTGGGTCTAAACTAATTTCTGTGGGTGTGTGTAGCTTGGGGGCCCGGGTGGACAAATGATCCATGAGTCATGAGGTCCCAGATGACCCCCCCCCCCCCCCCCCCCACACACACACACACACACACAAAATCAATTATGTACTTTCACAATCTCCATCTTCTGTTTACAGTCCTGACTGCAGCTGGTATTGCTGTTGACTGGGTGAAATATTTATGAATGCATTATGAGCTTTCCAACAGCAATTCCAATTCAGATCGCTCAGCATTAGCATATGTCATCCCTCATTAATGTTATTAATATTGAAGGGGATATGACAGTGAGAAATGGAATTGAAAGAGGACTGCTATTACAGTGAAAGAGGTGTTTTTTGACAGCATAGAGAGGATTGTGAAAAATATCATGCTATTCCTGTCTTACCCATAAGACACATCCAACAAGGTGAGCTGAGCTTGTTTTTAAATAAATATACTACTTGAAGTATTAAGGACTAGCACATGGGGACAAATCATTTAAAATAATAAATAATGTTTTCTCTTATTGTCATGGGCTATTCTGACAAATGTAATGTTTGAGTGAACAGTGGGAAGGCCTTCACCATACATCGACTCTGTCATCTGTCATGTGACTTAGGATAAGGGACTCAAGGGAAATAAAGTTCAATAAACAAATATGCTTAATTAAGGCTTAAAAACTCGTTCAAAATTTCCCCAGTTTCTTCACCTCGAAATTTCTCTTCAGTTCATCAGAGGGAAGAGCTATTGCAGTTATTCGGTAGTACAAGTTACAGATGCATGTTGACCAAATCAAGGCTTGTTTGTTCCTTTTATGGATTAAGACATTGTGAGCAAGAAGATCTATTTGGATAATGAAGCTGTAAATACGACAGAAGCAAAAGGGCTCTCGAAGTGTGTGTTGGTGTGAGTTATGGAGCCTTCGCAGACCACCAGCATCAATTCTTATTCTGATCAGCACCTCTGCTCTGGCCACAAGTTAAATTGCTGGAGGGAGAGCAACCCTGAAATACTCTCAGTGTTTCACACAGTTAACCATTATATTTTTATAGAGGATTGCATGTGTCCTTGCTATACCCATAAAAAGAAAGGTCATATTGAATCTCTTCTCAGTTCAAGGCTTACATGAGATAGACTAAATAATGGAAACACCAAACAATATATGATTTTTTTTTATTAAACAATAAAGGAGTTGGGATGCCCTTTGCCTTCAGAATGGCTTCCATCATTCATCAGTCATTCAAGGCTGACCTGTTACTAGCCAGATATTGGAACTACTTCTCACAAAGAAATTTGTTTAGAACATTATAGAAGGGATGTTCATTTCAATGAACGAAACAAACTAAAACTATATGCTAATATGACTAGCTGTGTTTATTTCTGCTGTATTGGATGTTTTTTATATATATTTGAGATCTATATCTTTAGCAATTGGCTCTGATATAAACTTTATCACAGCAGGATTTTCCTAGCAATATCATTGGGCATGGTTACATGAAAACCAAAATGCATAGATTACTTGTCAGAAACTGTAATGGCTTAAGCACATACTAAAATATTTTGGAATAACACAAATGAATGTATTTCCTTGTTTACATGTGATACACAGACTGGCTGTATAAATGGGGAAATAGAATCATTTGCAGTATTCTAATGTTTTTCTAGGTATGATTTCAAAGTGATCTCTTCAAAATTCACAATCACTTTCAAAGCACACATGCAAATTCACACCCTTTAGTTGGAGGGGTAATAAAGGGTGTGAATTTAACTTTATTTTGTTAAACCCTACATAGGCATTTCCTCCCTGAAATACCTGTATAGGGTTTAACAGCATTTAATGTAATCTGAAGCAAGGAAAAGCTACATCCTGACATAATTAATAGAAAACTTTGTGATAACTTGCTAGCACATGCTGGTAGATTAGAACTGGCACTCTTGCTAATGAAGAAAAATAAACTGGAACAGGCTGAGCTTAATGATCACTTTAAGGGGGTACAATTTCAACCTTGCCTTTTTCAAACTCACAGACATCCACTGCCACATCCACTGTTATATACTAGCAGAAATCCTTGCACACCCAAGTGATAATTTAAAAATGTGACTGGGATTCAACAATTTAAAATCTCTGCATATCCCATTAAAATTCCGGAGCCTCGAGGTAAAAGAATATCAATGACCGAACATGTACTGAAAACTACTGGTGGGTGACTGGAATTATGTATTAGAATGTATTAGAATTAATTATGTGGTACCCTTGCAGTAATCTTGAAATAATACAATATAACTTTACACTAAAGTGCAGTATTGCAAAATATAAGAGCATGATATGATTGCTTTCATCTCACCTCCATTCAGCTTCCATTTAACTACTGTGTGGATGTCTTAACAAAGTAGATGAAGCAAAAGTAGAATAGTTTCATAACCATAGTGGCTAAGGTCCTGACTGGGACCCAGAAGGTTGGTGGTTCAAGCCCCAGTCTACTATCTGTTTGGCCCTTGAGTAAGGCCCTTAGCCCCACTTTTCTCCCAGGGGGATTGGTCCCTGCTAGTCTAATCAACTGTAAGTCGCTTTGGGTAAAAGCATCAGCTGAACAGCTGTAATTTAATAAAATAATGGGAATGTCAACGCTTTTATGCATTATAACGTCCAAGGAAACAACCTGGAGTAGGATACTGGGAGTCAATTACGATACACACAAAATTAAATTCAAAATTCATTCGTAGCTATCCCATTTAATTTTCTCATTACTTACAAGTTAAGAATGGAAATGCATTAGGGCATTAAATAGTGCGTTTACATTGTCATTATTAATGTCTTACTGAACTCCATTCATGACGTTTCCTGAAATGGCCACAGCTTTTAAAATGTAATATTATTACAGATATATGAAACTGCCTCATTGAAGGACAGCAATGCTTGAACTATGTAGACTGTTTTAAATGGGTGGGAAAGCTGATTAAATCTAAAATGATTGGATGTCAGTGTTTCAAGATTTCTTCCAGCCTGCTTTGCCGTAAAGGTGTTTGAATGTCCCCGCAGATCTGGGTGTATGCTCAGCATGGCTTAGGAGAGACCAATGGGAAAGCCTGGTTTGGGGGGTGGGGGGAGCACACATGATGCAACCAGGCTTAAAATTAATTTCCCTCAATTACTGTTACTGGGGAATATGTTGGCCATATGTAATAGACTTTGCGATGGGCATTAACTTCATACCGAAGCTTAATGGAGTGCAAAGTGATAGTGGCTTTCAGTCTTATGAAAATGTTGACAAGCCCTTGGCCCATTAAATGTACAATGGATTTTTTCTGCCATTAAAATTCCACTGTGCATATTCAGTTTTTGTTTATGGAAGTTTTAACAGTTACCGCACAAGGAACCAGACAGGACTGAAACGTGTTCTTTCGCCCAGTTATGAGATACAGTCTTGTAAAGTAGTAAGACATAATTACTGTTTTTTTCCATTTTCATTTGAGGACACAGTTTTGTCAGGAGACATACCATTCACATAATTGGGAGACTGAGAGAGAGTGAGGACAGGGAAACAGTTTTTATGAGACCAGATCACAAATGACTAATATCCAGTGAAATGTAAGTTAAGGTCATGGCCTGAGAGGTTAGCCTGCAGACAGACTCTTCACCCAATTTTCCTTTTTTTAGGATAGCTTAAGTGAAAATGCAAAAGTGTCTTTCAATTTCAACACTCTCTTTGCAGCTCATTCATTGCACCTTTTCTTGCACATGGTAACATTTTTACATCTAATTTTACAAATGAAAGCCTTTGGTAGATTTACTCCTAGATTTTGACTGTTGCGCGATGAGCAGTACTTGGAGTTTCTGACAGGCTGACGTATTTTTGAATATCTTTGCTCTGCCACAAGTTTGCTGTTTATTCTGAGCCTGAATCTTAATTAACTGAAAGATCTTTGAAAGATGTCTCTCACCTTCAACATTGGAATATCACAGCCCTAACATGGGTTAGCCCCACTCCTCTCCATCGCTTTGTTTACCCAGCTGCTGGTGTCACAGATTTCTCTTAATGAATAGAATCCCCCAGACAGTAGGTAGTGAGTTTGTTTGTCTTATTCTTGAGGTTTTTTAAATACAGAAACTAGCATCATGATGAAAAATCTAACAGACACACACACACACATATATATATATATATATATAGATATATATACAAAACCAATTAAAAGTCATGATTCTGATGGAAGGGATCGATTATCGGAAAATAAAATAATTTCTGAAGTTTATTATATTACCATGTGTATTCACAATTGTCCAATTTGTTATAAAATAAGCACAAATATGCCTGATGTTTCACGACTGAAATACCACAGACCCTCTATATATAATGATTAATCAAAATAAGAAAATCATTTTGGGGACGACTGAGAAGCAAATTAAATATTATGCTTTTATAATGGTAGGAACGTGTAGAGCTGGGCTCCCTGAATCCAATATGCTATGTATGTATTAGGGATGGGAGAAAAAATACAAATCCAGATTCTAGTGACAAACGATTCTGAAATTGCCACACTGATGAAGAATCGATCCATTATTTTTTTTTTAAAAAAAGTTGCACATCTAGTTCCATTAGGGTCATTATGCTAATACAATAATAGCTAGCCCATGTTTTTTGCCTAGTTGCACACGGACAGATTTTTTTGATGGAATGCACATTGTTGTTGATTGGAAAACATGAGTGAATGCAGTGAACACATAAGTCCTCAGATTCACGCAACACTCTCTCGGGTTAACTTAAATCTAAAACATGGATTCACTTTGGATTTTACAAAGTAAATGGACAACTGGATTTGTATACTGTAGGGGTGCCATGGTTCTTGGTTTTGAATGGGTGTAAATTTTTCTGTTTATTTATTTATCATGTATGCACTGTACTTAGGGACAAAGCTATCTCTAATCCTTAAAACGTTGTCATTCTCTGCTGGTTAGTTCTTTTCATACTGAGCTGTGGTGATTGCCTGAAGCATTTAGCATTTATGTAATTGCCAAAATATACTGCAATATTGAATCACAATACGTATAGGGTTGGAAACCAAATATCATTATAATATTGAATTGGGTGGTCTCTGGCAGTTCCCACCCCTATGAAATGCTGCCCTTGGTTTTAGGCTAAATTTAATTAACTCTCTTCAGTTCAAGTGCGCAGCTGTTGTTTATGCCTGAAATAAAGTTTTGGAGGTATGACTCAACTTTTTCTTTACATGGTTCAAGGTTTTGAAATTGTAAAATCTGAAAAACTATGATATCAAAATTAGATATTTATAGAACTGTAATATTTACAGAATTGCAGCTTCCACGTTTAGCATAGTCTGCCTTTTGTTCCATAAACATAAAACCAGGATGTTCCTCAACCTAATACACCAGGCACTTGTTAGTTATACTGACACAGCCACAAAATCTCCCTATCTGAAGGTATACAGTAGCGATGCCAACTGTGAAGTTCTAAAAGATGACACATCACTTAAACAGTGCTGCATTTTGGGAATGTCATAATGGGATAAGTTCACAGATAAGTTCTGAAGTTTTGTGCAGTTTAAATTCACTTATTGTACCTTTGAATTTAATGAGCTACCTCTTTAAAATCTCACCAGTCTCTTACCTCAAATAAATGCATCATCAATGGGGAAGTGTTATGGATTTAGTGACCTTCGACACAGATTAGCCAGCATGACTACTTTCAAGTCATGAAATTTACTTGCCCTGAGGTTTTCTATCACAGCAGGTTCAAGAGAGGTAACTGCGGTTATCATAGGGATATAATATCATGACAGCATGATGAATAGACTTACTGTATATATTTGCATATTTGAGAATAAATGGAAATTATTGAAAGAAATTATTCGAGTCAGTGACTTGGAATTATGAATGTCATGATTATATTCTTCTCCTCATACATAATGTTGCATCCCCCAAGAGGGCAGTGCTGTGTCATTTACCTTAAAAAGTGTTTGGATTAGTGGCCCCATACATCACTATAACATTGTGGTGGGGAAGATCATAATAATGGCATACGACTGCATTTTAACACTGAATACTTTACCAGAGACACCGCAGAGAATAAAGTATAGTGTATCAATAGTTGTGTCAAAATAACCAGATGAAAATGAAAGTTTTGGTAAGTAGTATATAAGTACGGATATTTGATCTTGGGCTTGGTGTCCAAGAGGGGCAGTGTTATTACCAGGAGTAGTAGGAGAAGGTGAAATACAGAAGAAAGGGAAGAGGGCATGAAGGCAGAGATGGGGAGGGGGAGGGATGCCGGAAGCAGCGAGCATGATGGGAGATAAGGTACATGGCAATTTAATACCTGTGTACAAAACTGGATTGGACAGACAAAGATATTTTCCGAACCATTGCTTTAACAAACTTCAAGAATTTTATCAAATTTTTCATTTTATATTATTATGTAATATTGACTAATGGATAGTTCTTAACTTTAACAAGCCTGTATTGTATTGTTATGTATGATTTGTAATTTTTTAGTAGTGTGTTTTGTAATATTGTAGTAATGTTTAATTTCTAATTTATCCTATAAGGATTTATGGGTACAGACCGTCTTCAGGTTATGAACGTCTGACTTACGGACAACTCCTGCTTGCGACCTGATTGCCATATAGCTTATTATATTAAAAATTTGAGTTAAATACAATGGTTCGTAATAAGGAACACATGCAACACTTTGTGACGCTCATGAAAACATTCCACCTCCATTCATTGAGAAAATTCCTTTGAGGAAATGAAAGTCTACAAATAAATCCATACTTCCTCAACTGAGCAGTTGTAAGTACGCTTTAGGTAAAATATTTGTATAAAAAAGGTAGACATTTTATTAATAGTATGTACTGTATTATTGTTTTTAAAATGTTTTACTGTATTTGGAAGTGATTAATATGCATAGAAAGGTCAAATATATACTATATATTACGACAAACATTTGACGAACTGACACTAAATACGTACCGTATGTACCTGTTCGGACTTGCATACAAATTCAATATAAAGACAGACTTTGGAACGGATCTAGTTTGTAATCCGGTGACAGGCTGTATACCTACTACTTGAATATAGCCTACATTGCACTGTATTTGAAGAATAACATTAGGTCTACTACAGGCAGTTTGTGCCAGATTATAATGATATGGTGATGACAATAACAGCAGGCAAATAAAAATTCAAAGCTGAAAAAGATTGAGCTATATGCATGTTATGATGGCACTGCAGGGTGTCCAACCAATTTCAGGAGAGAAATGTTGTTCTTCTTTCTTTCAACTTTCAACACACATTTTACATTTTAAATTAAATGTCATATTGTGGTTCAAGGGCATTTCTGTTGTGTCATTTTCTTCAGTGCCAAGCTAACAAATTCATACCCAGTGCTTCAATTAAGGAAGGGGTAGTCTTAAATCAGTGGTATTTTAAACAGAGTTTATCTCCTACCAGAATGTTGCTATGACTCAACATTCTCGTCATTCCATTAAAAATGCTTTGAAACTTTTTAGTTCTCAAAAGTTCTAAGTCACAAGAAAAGTTGCTGTCACACTTTTTAGAAATCTTCCCTGATCAAAATAAGGGTCAGTCGATATAGTCTTACACAGCTGTCTTCTTCCTTTTCAGTTTTACCATCTTTCACAATTATTCATCTGTTTGATGGTGAATGTATGGGTCAGTGTGCAGCATGGACGTGATGGGTGAAAGACTTTGTTCTGTTGGCCAAGCAACAATAACAAAAAGTTATTCCTATCTTAAGGCAGACTGCTGTTTTGAGCACATTTAAATCTCACCATTGTGTGTTTCAGTGATTTAGTCTTGTGTGTTGGTGGAGCTTTTTCGCCTATCATTGGATATAGATAACCAAAACTCGTCAGTAACTCATCATACCACTGTAGGATATCTACCACATATTCTTAGAAAAAAGGTGGTTTGCTTTCTACCAGGTCCCAAAAAAGCTCATGACCAGTGATCCACTATTGTAGTTCAGTCAGGTAAACTCATGTACTTGGGTAAATGTTCATTGATATGAAGATGACATTACATTAGATTTGGTGAAAGGTTCAGATCTGGAGGTGCTCCCTACCAGGGGTACAGCAATAACTACTAAACAACAGCACACGTTAGGCATGAAGCAGAACTTCTAAATCCTCCAAATCAGCAGAACCACCACCAAAGTGAGGCTAAAGTATATGTACAGTGGAGCACCCATTGCTTCCTGAGATACTCAGGATGACCATTCCAATGTCAGTACATTGTGATTCCTCACTGAGGAAGTAACAAAATGCAGTACTGTGCATCTCTGGATCAGGCGATGGTCATTCTACAGCTATGTGAGCAACCTGACTATGTGTAGCCTGGCACAACCTTGGAGTCATATGGCTTGTCCCTCATGTTAGCACACCGCCTGGTGCCCTCACATCTGTATTTGAGGGCAGGGCCTTACCGTACTGTCTGGTCACCTGACACAGATCCTCTAGAGAACAGGCGCATACCACTCTCTCTAGTGCATGTCTGCAACTCATAGAGATGAAAAAGATGAGGCAAGATGGGGTGCCATCTTGGTCATGAGAGACATTGTACCTAGTGCAAAAGAAAAACTATGAGTACAGTAGAGCAGCCCCTGCTTCCTGGATGACCAGGAAGTCCATTGACCCAGAGAGAGACACAACATTGAGAGAGATCCGGGGTCACAACATTGGTTGGTAAGGGCTAAGCCCTTAGCACACATCTGCTACTGCCGATGCTGATTATTGAGATAAACATGGCCCAGCTAACCACCTGCTAGATGCAGCATATTTATCTGAGGAAGGGGGAAGATAGCAGAATCAAGAAAGATAGTACATGCAATAACTGTAAAAAGAAATCAATTAGTGCATACTGATACATTTTTGGGCTTCAATAATGTCTTTGGGATTAAATCAAATGTTATGTTCATCAGCATCTCAAGACCACCGGCTCGACATCTTGATGGTTGATGCAGAGACGATTTTTCACAGCTGTTGTGCTGTGTTGAGGTCTGGTGATAGCCCACAATGCTGGCAGAGAATGTGGAGACGTGAAGCAAACCAGGATCTTGTCACAGGATTCCCAGCAGCCATGATGACCAGAGGCTCGAGAGGTGTTCGCATTGGACGGCATTGCAGATAGCGTGCCATGGAAGAAAGGGGACCAAAAAGGGAAGTTAGTTTGAGCATTAGTTAACTATGGCATGTCTGACCGGTTGGCAGCACAACTGGGCACAGAGATCGAAAACTCCTGGAAATTGAAACGTGACAGTGCATCAACGGTTTTATTTTGTAAACCAGTTTTATATGCAGCCCTTAATACAAAATTTTCAATTATGGATGTCCACATTAAATGCTGTAGCGATCTATTGATGACAGCGACTGAGGAACGACCCTTCAGCTTCATTGTCACAGAATACCAAAATCTGCTTTTTGCTCCATTGCTTGCCCCAGAGCAAACATGTAGTCACTATTCAATTTGAACAGCGCAGTAGATTTCATTTCTGGAGGGAGTGATAACAATTCTATTGGCCAAGCTTCCAAAAATCACTGGTTTCTAACCCTTCCCCCCCCCCCCAAAAAAAAAAAAACACCAGAAGGAGCAGCATCAGTGAAAAATTTGAGAGAGGTGGAAGTTTCAAGAAAATCGTTGTAGAAAAATGAGATACCGTTCCAATGATCACACAAGAGCCACCAAAAACATAAATCCAATTGGCCCCCTCATGCGAATTAAGGATGGTTTTCACCAAATCCAGAAGCCGGGAAATGAACGATCTACCCTGGGGGATGATGCATATTGCAAAACTTAAACGACCCAGAAGGGCTAGCTTATCACGTTTAGTGACAATGGCAACCTCGGCAAAACCGTTCATGATTTGACAGATGCGCAGTAATTTATCTTGAGGAAGAGAAGCCTGCATCAAATTGCTATTCAACATCACCAAGCCAAGGAATTCCAGAGAAGTTACAGGACCCAATGTTTTTTCCTCAGAAACATGCACACCAAGAACGGAAAAAGTATCTTTAATTGCGGAAATACAGCGACCCAGTGGCGAATTTGTAAAATCTACGACAAAAAATCATCGAGCAAATGCAAAATGAAAGGTTGTTTGCAGTTGTTGAGTAAGGTCCAACATGATGCCTCAGATAATGTACTGAAAATGTGTGGGCTGCTGCGATGACCAAAAGTCAGCTGGACCGATAAATACATAGCAAATATAGCAATAGCAAACTCAATTTGATGCCAAAATACTGCCACTGTGAAGGATGCAAAGGCATAATTTAAAAGCATCAGTAATATCTGACTCGATTAGGCTATTAATGCTAGGAATATCGCCATTGTGAGAAGCAGAAAGGTCAAAAATCCTTTTCTTCTGAATATTTTCTTGTAGCAACACCAATTGGGTTAATTCTGAATGTTGAGAATGAAGATGTTTTGAAAGGAAATGCCTAATTACATATCCCTTTTCAACATTCTTTTTAAAGAGCTGGTCAACTACTGTTGGTTCTCTAATAGCAAACTGTAAATTTTTGCCCTGGCAAATATTGCATCTGCTTCTTAGCAGTTAGGTGATCACTGGCACCGGAGGTGACATGCTAAGACACAGAAACTCCTTGAGCTTCATGCTCAAGGGACCAGAAGGTTGGAAAACAATTTTTTGGGCACAGGTTAACAGAATGAGAGAAGGAACCTCAAATGGAACAAGCTAAGGTTGAATGCCCTGTAAAATGCCCACAAATGAGTCCCAGATTGACTACTGACCAGTCGAGTTTTGTACTAAACCATTGAATATACATAGCAGCTTTAGCTTAGAAAGATTTATGATATTCAAAAAACAAAATTCCCCCATAAGAAAGAGCCAAATTGGAAATGATAGCTAAGCAAGTGTCCAGTTCGTGACAGTGCTCTGGATAAACTTTGCACATAATGTCCCTATAGACACCGAAAGTGACATTAAATTAAGCCAAGGTCAAGTTCTTTGACATACACTGTCCTTCCAAACCACTGTCACATCTCTACAGTCAACAAGGCATTTATCCACAATGTAAGAAGCATTTAACATGACTTTTACAAAATTTATATCATTACCTGCTAGGATTTGTCAGCAAAGATGATCAGGAGTTGCCACAGCAGGAGGGATGAAGGGGACTCCCATGGAAACAGCTGGGACTGCAGTTCCCAGGGCCCTGATAGGCATGATGTTGCATGGTGGAGCGATGGAGCAGGCAGCAGTGGTTGAACCAGGAGTAACAGCAGCAAGGGTTTGGATTGTATCCACTCTTGAAACCTGAAAAATTTTGGCGTAGCTTGGCAGGATCTGCCAGGCTGCAAGATGGACAGGCAGGTGGGGATGGGGGCGTTGTTGCTGCCAGGTGGCATCACCGTCCAATGGTTTATGTGTGCACCCTGTGTCCCTAGATTCTCTGCGGAGAAAGGCACAGCAAAGTATGGGGAGTGGCAGGCACAGGTCCAGGCTATGCTCTGGACTCAGGGGCTCACAGAGGAACAAAGGGTGGACTTCCTGATGGGGGCCCATGAAGGGCGAGCCCGCTGGGTGGTGTTGCTGTTGCTGTTGCTGGTGGAGCAGCGCAACACGGTCACCCTCCTGTGGGCCGTGCTAGGGGAGCTGTTTGCCCACCCCACTCCGCTGCCTGTGGTCCACCAGGCCTTTTTCCAGTGCATTCAGGAGAGGGGAGAGGATTTGGACGGGTACCTCCTTCGGCTAAGGGAGGTGCAAGCCAAATGGCGGACCCGGGAACCCACAGAGGAGGGAGATGATCTGGTGATTTAGGACCAGCTCCTGCTCTGCCTGCAGGGGGGCCCCCTGAAACAGGAGCTCCAGAGGCAGGTAAGGCGGCAGCCCGCACTTACCTTCCAGCAGGTGTGTCGCGAGGCCCATGAGCTTGATCTGGAGTTCCTGTGTCTCGTTCACAGGAGCCATAGCCGTCGATGGTTCCACTCCAGTATAGAGGCCTGGAGCACCTGCCACTCAGCAGGGCCGAGCTCGGTGGATTTGGGAGCAGGCTTTTGCCGTATGTCACTGGGCCGAGGTAGAGGCCTTCTCCCCAATGTGCGGAACTGTGTGGCTTGGTTGGAGCGACAAGCACGAGTATTTTAAACAGTTTTCCCTTGGGTTCCTTTCTTTTGGATTTTGGTTTTGTTGCCAGTTGGTTTTTGATTTCGTTTTTCGTTCATTTGTATTTTGATTTGAGGTTCCAGGAGTCACGATCTGGAACCTAGTTAAGTTCTTTGAATTTGATTTATTTAATTTTTGTTGTTTTTCTTTTTGTGTGTGGGTGAGTGTTGTCGTTGTGTGTGTTGATGAATTATGCCCCTTCCTTATTTTGATTTTTTGTTTTGTGTTGTCTTTGTGGTGTGAGTATGCACATGACTGTGCGTGCGCGTCCCCATTGGCTGGAACTCCACCTATGAAAAGGAGAGAGCTAGAGAGGCTTCCGCCCACGGGGGCCAGCCACCTTGGTGTGTAGTTGGAGTGAAGCCTGCGGGGGGGGAAAGGAATTGTCGGCGTCTCGCTGTGTGTTTTATGAATTGGTGTTTCTTTGTTGTTTTTTTGATTTGATAATAAAGTGTGGCTTTTACCTACCTTGTCTTGGTGTCCTTCTGGTGGGCAGATCCCAAAGGGGTGGTGACCTGGTCTGGTGAAAGGTTTGGGTTGTATCCACTCCTGACACCTGACAAGAACGAGGAAGCAGATGTGTTGGCAGCGTTATTTTCCAGCCTCTGGATGCGAGTGTCTATGTTCCCCAGTGTTAGTTTGATATCAAGGAGGGCATTGAGGATGGGGTCGCCTTGGATGTCTGGACCGGGGGCGATTTCTCCAGCTCTGGAACCTTGCTTTGTTTTGCTGATGAGGAGGCATGAGGACCTGATTGCCGTATCTTGGCCTTTGGTGCTAGTTTTGACAGAAGGTTGACAGCAGGTATTGAAACAGTTCTTCTTGTCTGATGCCTGTGGGGACAGCAATCCATGTCCATTATCTTGTGACCTGGCCACCGGTTGATTGAGGGTTTGCTATGAGCCAGGAGCTGTGAGCTGCAGTGACAAAGAAATGCACACCCGGAACCATCATCCGACATAAGTTGCGACATAGGTTGGAAATGGAGGGTCCGGCTAGGGCATCATCACAAAAATCCCCCAACGGGCAGTCAAAATCATCCATCTCAGAAAACATGCTTGACATGACCAGGATAGCAACAAGCAAAAAAACCAAAGAGAATCTAGCATTGTGTATGAAATAGCAACAAATGAACAGTGAGTGAGGTTGACTGTCCTTAAAAAGACCGCCATATTACTGTATGTGGTGTTTTCGCTCTCTGATTGGTTTTTAGTCTCGCTGATGCTGATGTAGGTGGTAGCAGACAGGGTTGCTGTCAGCTGATGTAGACTCTTACTTGAGTTTCCTGCCTGAACTAGTTTTACTTATTTATGGTGATATGTCAATGCATGCACAGTTTCTTCAAAGCAGATTTGATTTAGAGACCATTATTTACAGCTCTGGGATTATGGGTAGAAATTTCAAGTGGAAAGAAGTGGAAAGAAGTGAAAAGAAATAAACACAGCAAGTAGTTGTATGTGAACTAGAAGAATGAAGTCATATAAATTCACTAAATTGTTTTGGAAAATTAGAAGAGCTAGAACTGTGTTACACTCTAAAACATGTCCTGGACCAGTAGATTTCACTGATGTATTTCTGCCAGATACACAAAAAAGTTACGAGTCTGTTTTTTTATTCTTTTAAAATGGTTCGAACAAAATCTATTCTTTCTATTAGTCTATAAACATTGTCTCACTTGTTATTTTTTGTGATACATGATTCTGCTCACTATGTGTAGTATGAAGACTTTCTCACAATTTTACCCAATGAATTTATGATTGATCATTTTTATGGAAGAAATTAGTGGTGGTCTTCATCCTCAGTTTGTCAGAACTCAGAAAGCGGACTCAGAAACAGACATGAAAAATAAACCAAAGCTTGTTAGCAGCCAAAATACACAAAAACAAAGTCAAGCCAGGAAGGGGTCAAAACCATGGAAACACGGCAACAGTGCAAAATCACAAAAGGAGGCAAAGTCAGGAAACAGGCAGGAAAATCAAAAACCAGAATGCCACAGCAAAGGTACAAAATGAGGAGGCAGGAGATGAAAAAACCAGGAAACAGGGAACAGGCAAAGGAAATAACAAACAGACTATCAGATCCAAAAGGTTTGTAGCACACATAGGATAAACTGAGATGAATTCACAAAGCAACAATAGAACAGGGAGGCGGGGCAGACACAAAAGAGCATGAAAACAAAAGCACATGGACCAGAGAAATGAAGAACAGCAATACTGACACAGTTAATGACACAGCAATACTGACACAGTTAATGCAATGAGTTTATGTTACTTAACATGTTTTGTTTAAATGTGTTCAATTAAATTATGATTTCCTCACTGTGAACTTAAATGTATTGAAGTAACATCTACTCCAAAAACACAATTTCTTAAAACAACTTAAACAATATTTACTTTACTGTGCATTTAAAAATTAATTCATTTTAGTAAAGGCAACATTGTATAGTATTACTACCAAGTAATACAGGGCACTAAGGTTACAGTTGCCATTATAAAAGAGTGAAACACCTCAAGGGTAAAAAAAAAAATAGGTTATGCACTGTCCCCTTCAAAATTCCCTGACATGAAGCTCAGATTTCATATTTATAATAAAATTTTATATTATATTTTTTCTCATTAAACAGTAGAATTTTATTTATTGTTGTACAATTCCAAATATGAAGAAAATTGTGAAAGGAATGAAAAAGTAGCACAGGCTTAAAGAAAGTTAAGGACAAAATGTGTTGCGGTAATGTAGGCCACAAGCTTACCTGAGGCAAATTATTCCTTGTCGTTGTTTCATTGGAAACTCCTTCAGCCTCCTCTGCTGGCTGCCCATAATCTGCTCTGGCCTTGTGGTGAAGGGGAAGAAAAGAAAACCCATACACATTTTTCATGCCATCGCTAAGATTAAAGTTCCAGACCATTACCTGAAACAAATAGCATCTTAGCACCCTTATTTAACAAATATGGTCATTCATCCTGTGCGGTGATGACCTGGGTCATTATTTTGAGGTTGTTGCTCCCAGGATATATACTGTTTCACAGTGGCATATTTTGTGTTTGATATATGATATATCATGAAAAAAAAAAACTTTTGCTGCAAATGTTAAAGTTCTGCTCAAAAGCAGTTTTGAGATTTCTTCCCCTTTAAATGAGTTTAATGAGTCATCTCATAGATAATCAGACTGAGAAAGATGGAGTGAGGATTTGGTTTTTACACCAGAGGTTAATCTGAGGTATTTTGAGATAAGAGGCACAAAGTCATGACAATGCTGGGTATGGAGCTTGGTCTACAATATCACGCTACCTCTTACAACACTGTGAGCCAATCACGACAGGAGAACATAAGAACATATGAGGACAAGAACTGGGCATTCCGTACAGCCAGGCTCGTCATTTACCACCATTTGAAGGATGGGGTGGGGCCAATGAAAACTGGCTGGGGGGCCAATGATTGATGATCCCTGATCTACAAAGTATCCAGTACTGCATCAAGTCTGAACTTGAATAAACAAAGAGTCTCTGCCTCAACAACATGATTGACACCATCTTTAAAGTACTTACAACTCATTGTATAGGATGAAACATATTGATATCAGTACAGAATTTACTCTTAGCTAATTTTTGTCTTTCCTCTGTTGCTCTACAGTCTGAACACAACCTAAAACTTTTGTAGTTAACCTCACTTAACCTTTTTTTTCTTTTCACGAATGTAAAAACCTCAATTAACTCCTCCCCCAAGTCTCTTTTCTCTGCCCTTTACCAACATCACCATTTGAAAGACTCTGATTAAAGTTAATGTATCCAAATTAAACCACATTACCCATAAATGACAACTTAGGTGTAACAGAAGCATATTCTCATGCTAACTGAGCATTATGTTTGCTCTAACAATTCTTAACAATGACAAAATATGATGTGATGAGGTAGTGGCTGCCAGCTTTGACCTCCACAGTTCCAAACAAACAGTTGGATCTTAATCACTTGTGCGATGGTATTCATATGAGCCATAAGAAAGCCTACAGTGTGACAAGCTATCAAAAAAAACTATGTCTTGCTCTTGTCGTTGTTGCGAACCAAACTTTCTATACATTCAGTCTTTGCAGAGCATAACAAGGAAATCATGTGAACAGTGTTTGGACATGACATTTAAACTGTAAATTATGAGTGGAGCAAGTCATAATTGTAACTGATACTGAGAATAATGTAAGGAATAGATTCATTATTCAAGGCTATACTTTTCACTTGGGACATTGTGATGTTTGAGAAGTTTTTTGTTTTTTTAGAGAAGCTAAATGTACCTTGCAGGGATGTAGCTCATAAAGTATGAAAATAAACAGTAAGCATTCTGAAATCACATCTCTTCATACTGTACTCCAGGATTGAACACAAAGCCATGCCAGGATGATGGTGTACTGAATGTTGTTAACACCCTATGCATGGCTGAATCTGAATTGTTCTTGCTTGGGATTTGACAGCTGTATTAAAGTCATTTAAAAATGTCTTACCGGTAAGCCAGAAGAGAAAATTGAACATTCATAGAAATTAAATACTTGACAAGATATGATCCATCTTTCAGCATGCCATCAACACTGATATCTGGTGTAACCAACTTTCTGTTATAATGACTCCACTGAAGTGTGACAAGGTCTGACTCTCTAACCAATGTAATGATAATTTCTCTCCAAAGTTAATTTGAAACTTTTTGAACATAAGTTTTGAATGTCTTTTTTACATTGCCTAAATGTAAAATGTACATATGGTCCATCATAGTTTAAGTCAAATACCTTTCATACAAACATTATGTCTGGAATCAATCTGTGCTGAAATTTGATTTTTAAACTGAAAAACGGATTTTTTAACAGAACTGGCTCAAACTCATAAATCAATGCTGTGTAATTGAAATTTACATATATATATATTTTTAAAATAACCTCACCATTCCTGCCTTGTCTGTAGTCTGTTGCTTTTATTTTTTTTCTAACAGTAATGCATTAGGTCTCTCAATAGTTACATTAAACACAAACCTGGTAATATGAGGAAACACCAAAGTTTCATTCAGGTTAAGACAAAAACCTGTTACATTGTGCCTTCTTTATACTCTCAAAACATACCTTAAATATTATGTCTATGGCAATGAACATAAGTATTTGTAACTGCCTATTTCCATTTAAATTTAAATCATGCTAAAATGCAGCTTTAATCTCAAATACTAATGAGTGTTATTTGTAGAAAATCCTCCCAATGTGTTTTTCTTTTTGTGACTTATCTGTAATTTTGTAATTCATCAACTTGTACTCTTCACAAATACAAACCCATGCATTTCATTGTAAGGAGAAGCTGAGGACAAATATTGATTGAATGCAGACAGACAAGTAGCAAGTGTTTCAGCTCATGGCAGGCCTAGTCTCTCCAGAGCCATGGCACGTGTACTCAGATGAAAGGAAAAAGAAAGAAAAGAGAATAATCGGAACAGAGTATAGGACATGCTTCATTTTTTTCTGTGCTGATTATCTTGGCTTTAATGGGAAGCACATCCCATAGTCAAAGCTGTTCTAGCACGGTTGTATGACATGTTACGGATCTGCCTCGGTTTAGGAGATGTTCTTTGCCTTTCCGTCTTGAGGACAGTGAATCTGGTATCACATCTCACAAGTGCAATCATATCTCCCTCTGCTGATAATGGAGAATATGAAGTTGGGACAGTTCTTTCTAAGGGAAAAATAGGCTCTAAAACAGTTAGCTTACACCAGCTCTGAGCCTTTCTCCTGGCAACACAAGGTTTTGGCAGGGTAGCCACCCCAGGGAAGATTTAATACGATTCCATGCTTTCACAATTTGGACAATATGAGTCTGTGGCTTGGCGCTACAGCCTTAAAAATCACCTTGTAAGCCTCTGCAGACTGGAAGGCTTAAACCCTTCTATTTCCCTAGAGGTCTTAAGGAATTCATGTTGTGGTATGACGTGCTTCTTCACAACTTCACTCTGATGTTAACAACCGAAATTAGTCAGATTTGTATTGAGCAGGTCTATTCCAAATCATGATTACTAACATATTCAAACATCTGCCCTTTATCATCCCCTTAATTGGTTTTGATAGCACTGTACTTATTACTGATGTAATTTCCATGCACTTTCAACTGACATCTTGATCAAAGTTATAGACAAATGATATGAATGAGGAATGAATAAACAGAAATCATGCATTTTCCACATGCAAATCTTTTTAATTTTAGTTTTTATTATTTCTGGACACCTTGTGCCCTCTCTTCAGCTGTAACCAAGCTGTGCAAAACTTAAATCTCTGTCAACCTCCGGTCAGATGGGTAGCTGTTATTTGCATTTGATATGTTTTCAAAGACAGGTAACAGTGACAGCAATTTACCATTGCTCTCAATGCTTTTTAAAACAAATTATTGCATGTCAGATTGACCTGGGCCCAATTCTTACAGATTCTTCCTCATCAACAGTCTTTTTTGTAATTTAGGGTGGATGTCAAAGCAAGTTTCTGTTCAGAGATGGTGTGAGGAGCCAAAAGCTGGGGTCTGAGCCACCCCACTAACCACTGCTGTATGACCAGACTTCAGCGTCAGAGCCTTTATCACCCATTCACTCCTGCTGTGGATGTCCTATAAGATGTAGAAGATGAGGCTGTTCTGTTCAGATCTGGCGGGTGGGAAAGTCTACACCAGTAGGCATGTCAGGTCCTGTACATCAGCATATTGTGACAGGGACCCTCACATGCTCCAGGCATAGGACCAGCATCCACAGGGCAGACAGGTGATTCTTATATACTAGTCATTTATATCATGAACCATAATATAATACCTTGATTAAATGATATGTATAAGATAATGACATGGCACATGTTTGTGGATTTGACACATTGTGGATATTACCTGGATAAAGACTACAATTATTGATACAAACCTTATACTATCCCCTAAGGTACTCGTGTGGCATACGGGTAGTGCAAATGTTGTGGGGCAGACCTTGGGCAGTAGTCCCACCCGCCTGGTCAAACAGCTGGGGGGGACACACGCTGACGAGTGACTGCAGTGCCTCTGGAGATACCTGAAGGAGTGTGGGCAGTTTATTGACCACCCCGGCATCTTCACTGGCAGGTGCAATGAGCCCCCAGAAACCGTGGCCATCCCAGCCAATAGGAGGCTGCTTACAGTGCAGGACAGTGTACAGCATATCAGGTTCGGCATCACGATGACCTATGGATCAAATATACAGATGGTCTCAAAGGAAAGAAATAAACAACGAAAATGTATTACTCTTTTTTGATGCTACAAGATTTTTCACAGAATGAATCACCACAGATGTGTATTAGTGATGTGTAAGATCACACGAGGACTGCTTGGCATTGCGAAGGTGACCACACTGTGGCTTAACTCTGTGGGCAATGAGATTGGTCAGGTCCTCATCAGTCTCCTGTCCGCTCAGGATGGACCTGGTCTAGACCTGGTGGTCAATGACCTCATTCAGAGGTAGAGCCAAGCAGGTGTGGCTCCCCCAAAGCTATTGTATGTGGACACCCATCCCCCTGGTGGTGGGTGTAGGGGGTGCAGGTTTTGTTCTAACCCAGCCCCAACTTACCTGAAACAATGTTATTAATGAGTTGTTTTTTAGTGGAGACATTGTGCGATAATGCTCGGTTGAATAAAAGCCTACACACCTAATGGCTCTTGAAGAGCAGGGTTCCATTCAACTGCTACCTACACACTTAATAGGTAGAGCTGCGCTCCGTACAGCTGCTACCTGTCCAATCCAGAGCTCTCCAGGGTTAGGTTTCTCTACCCCTGCAGAAATGGAAGCATGTTTAATTGTTTGTTCCTCTATACATCGATAAGACTAAAATGATTCAAAAGAACGGATAGCATTTTTTAGCACTTTTGCAGAGCACCAGTGAGGCCTGTTTCGTTTCCCGTCAAAAGTAAAGCTCCCAGTACAACGCCAGTCCTCCTCCATGAATAAAATGGAGTTTTAGAAGGAGAATGAAGAAGCATTAACACTTATCTCCTGAATGAGAATGCATGTGTCACTGACTCAGTCTCACAAAGGAACCATGCTAATTGAACTGGCAAGCCTCCCAAATGGGCCCAAGGTGTTCTCTCTCCAAAACCTCATTCTTAATGAAACGGCAACACTTTATAAATCACAACTACCATTGTTAGCACTGCAAGAGTGTGTGAATGCCACAAAAAAACAGCGCCATGAATAAACATTTTCAGCATTTTTGCATATTTTTGACTGTAAATTTGATAGATATTTTAATGAAGACCAAATTCAAAGGAAACCTGCGTGAACAAACAACACAACGTTTTGGTTATGATTACTAAGAGAGAGAATTATGCAACTCCCAGGGTCCCTGTGTGAAAGCACTTGGAATGTAACCCAATAACTGGCTATACCACCTTCAGCAGCAGCAATGATTACAACCAAAAACTCTGTGACCTTATGTTTATAAAGTTCTGTCAAATGCTCAGTCCTCAGTACTCATGTCAGAACTGCACTGCACAAAAAGCTTCCACTCCCTAGCCAGCAGAACTGTTGCTTAGTGTAATCCAGTTTCATTGCTCAACAAGGCCTGTACACTGTACAAAGACTTTGAGTGCAGAATATTGAAATCCTGAAACCTGTTTTTACCTGTATATATTATTAACATGTATACAGGCCTTCAAAATATGTATTATGTATTAAAAGGCAAAAAAAGACAACATTATGCAAAATGTTTTCTCTTTATTCACAATCATGTCTGACATTTACAAAAATCTCATTTCATTCTAACTTATTCGACAAAATGTATAATTTCCAAATTTAATCCAAGATCCCAAGTGAGTGCACAAATTAAAGGGACAAAAGCATAATTTGCTAAACAGGCTATTTCACAACTACAATTACCAAATTGAGTTGAACAGCTGAGAGGTAGCCTAAAATGTCTTGCTTCACTAATTCACTTCAGGTGTCATTAGTCATAAAAACGATAAAAGCATTCCATTAGCATGCATTATTACAGATTTTATAGTTCTGTAGTCTTCAGGTGGAAATTACTGTGGAGCACAAACACAGGTGCAAGCATCAAAATGACTGGAATTCATGTTTTAATTACCCATAGTTGTTTCTTAGACTTTAGACATGGTCATGGCCCATCATAAGACCAACCCAACCAAATGGATGCAAGTCCTTTTCCTGTTAAAGAATGTGGGTGCTGATGACAACTGTATTAGTCTGAAATTAGCAGAGCATCTTGAGTTAGAGCTACTGCCGCTTAGGTCTGGTTGTGAGGTCGGGCCTTTGGTCTTTTTTTATTAAAAGGCTTGCAGTTTCATTAAACTTTATTGCATTACTGATTTTCAATCACAAACCATGCAATTAGACTTCCAAGCATGTACATTGACAATTGAAATTTATTACAAATTAACTGAATTACATCTGGGCTTCTTTGCTCCTCTTACAGCATACTTTTCCCTATGATCTATAAGCCTTTAATTTAGTCTTTCATATTCATTACAAGCCAGATATTAATAAAGATGGTAAAAGGCTTTTAGAGTGACTATGGGTGCGCTTTTAAGCCCTATTTAAAAATTCACAGCTGACAAACTAATTACAGCATTTTAATTCTGCCAAGGACTTGAATATTGATAATAAATGCAAAAATTAAAATTCTTAAAATGACAGCAAAGATGAGAACTGAGCCCGACTCATGATTCATAAGCACATTGGAGACCATCTCTTGTTTTTGTATTTTTCTCTTTTTTGTTAACTCAAAACACATTTTAATTCAGTATCTCAAAACACATTTTAATTCAGACTAATAGAGCTGTAATGAAGACTGACAGTTTAAATTGAGTAGCCTTGGATGCTTTGAGCATGGTTGATTAGCCATCAGTCTAATTTAAGATTGAGTTCTTGTACATCCCACTGCGCTCAAAAACGGTGAGAGAATAACCATCTGAGTCTCAGTTCAAACAATTTCATGAACATAAATTACCTTGTCAAATATAATTAAAGACTCGCTTTTCAAAACCATGGACCTGGAATCTTGTTTTTTCAATGCATCAAGAAACTGATTTGCTTCAAATTTGATACACCAGTGAAACTAACAACAATATACCAGTGAAACTAAGAGGGGGCATAATCAAGACGTGCTATATATGACATTTCATAAAATTCTGCCAACACTCAATTCACACATAATAATCATTGTTAAATTATATTTTTTAGAAGGGAAGCATGAACTCAAGTGTTGGTACAAAAGCACATTCCCCTTCCCCAAGCTCCCGTTCAAAATGTATATTAAAAGATAATTGTCAGACAGACACTCACTCAAAATTGGACACCATTTGGTAATTATATTTCATTTGAATGAAATTCTGAACAATACAAACAAAAAAGTATTACTGACAACAGAAGTTTATTTCCCTAATTCATGGATGATGAAGCCCATTATATCAGTTTCTGCATTTTGATGAAATCATTGGCCTGCATTATGTGTTTACTTTTTGATTTAATTTTTCAGTTTATTTATAATAAAGAAGCAGAAAACATTTGAGATCATTGTAACCTGTTTGTGGCATTTTCTCAGTTTTGTTCTGGATTGCCTGAATAATAATTAAAATCTGATTTTATATTTAGGATTTTTTGTTATAATGTAACTGTTGTAATGTCATTTTGTCATGCAATTAAATAAGTGATTAATCTCAATATAAAAATTGTGTTAATTTGACAGCCCTAGAAAATTCCCAGACTGAATAAAATCAGCATCCCTGATCACAAAGTTGTTTTGCTTGATGTTACTGGTTATGACAAAAAATTGATTCATGAGCAGATTTTCTTGTTTTGTGGTACTTATGTGCCTGGAGTCATAGATGGGATAGTTTTTATCACACACATGATGACCAACAGTTAAGGGTGCCATACTGATATTGAGGTTCACAGATATCAAATTTGTCCAGTGTGGGCAATCTGTGCCCATGTGTGCATGTGTGTTTGGAAAAATCTACGCTCCCACGTCCCACAGTTAGTTCTGTGCTCCTCCTAATATTAACAATGTCAGAAAACCCCAAGCATATGTTATGATTCCAAATGTCATGTGGTTTGGTTTTTATGTAGAATATTCACGTAAATATTCACTGTCAGGCATGGCCTTACCATAAAATGAGTTATGGAATAGTTCAGTAAAGAGAGGAGCCTTTTTAAGTCTGGCCTGGAACAGGCTTCTCTGTTCAGGTCAAGCTGCATACTTTCAGTGGGGTCAGAGGATGTAGGCCAGGGGTGGGCAACCCTGGTCCTTGAGTGCCAGAGACATGTCTGGTTTTCACTCCAGCCAGACCCCTGACAGTGTAATCACACAGGGGTTAATTAACAGACAGAGTTAATTATCAGGCTTTAATGACTGCAGTTGACCATGTGCTGGAGCTGGAAGAGGAGCTTCACCATTCAGGATTAGGCAGAACGAAATCCCGAAATGGCTCTGGCGCTCAAGGACCAGGGTTGCCCACCCTTGATGTAGGCCATTGGTCACTGAGACATGGTCAGGGAACTGTGAAGCCCAAAGGGGAGACTTTTATGGCTCCTGTGGATATGCAAATGGACCAGCTCAAGCACAGACAGCTTGAAGCCTTGGGGAACTATAGGCAAACTCCTGTCCTCTTTGAAATGGTACATGAGTCCATCTTTGATAATAAAGTAGGGGTACATGCTCTTCTTCCGCTTGCATAGTTTATCTCTCTTGTTTTTGGCAGTGTGATTATGGGTGTGTGAGAGATTAATGTCCTCCCACTGTCAGCGCCTCTTGCACTGGACCTGGACAAAGGGAGAAAAGCCACTGGAGTCAATGTCAGGAGTTGATGGTGCCCTTTTCCTTATTGTCTGGGGAGCTGTCAGGGTTTTTGGTGACGGGGACATGCACATTCTGACCAAGGTCATGGTAAGCCCACAGGGCAGACCCGATCAGGTAGAAGGGCACGACGCTGGCCCAGCTGTGTCACCAGAGCTCACAGTATGCTCAAACATTGGGAGAAAAGGCTCAACGTCACCTCCCTCTTCCGTCTTAGTCAGGAAATTCCTCACCCACCTAGCGGTTAAGGAGAATGGAACCCAGTGTGCCTGCTCCCTGTTGCCTTCTATTGACATCCTCCAAGACCTCGGTGTTCTGTTTCAGTGCTTCCATTACTGCCAGGTTGGATCTCTGCCGTGCCATACGGGGATACAGTAGACGCCACAGGATATCATTCATCTTAGCTGCTCCCGTTCCTCCTGTGGGGAAATTCTGCTCCCATGTCCAATTTAACTCTGTTTTCCTCACTCTGTTTCCTCTCTTCTGGTACTCTAACATTCAGTCAGAGGTTTGGATTCTCCACTGTGTGTCACAGTCCCAGGGGAATGAGTGCTGTAGGGGGCCCATCCAGGAAAATAAGATACCATTGGAGAAAGTTGCAGCTGAGAATTTTCACTTCACAATTATTTACATTTGTTTTGCAGCCAAAATAGTCTTTTGAGGCTTAGTTAAACTTTAACTAGTGTAGGTTCAAACAGGGCCTCTTCTCCAGGTGTGCTGTGGCTGGTCTGGGCTGGTGCTGAGGCAGTCAAAAGGATAGCTGGCTTGTGGATCCAGGGCCTCTGTCTCCACTTCTGTGGGGAAACAAAAGGGAAAGAGAGACTCAGCAAGAGTGATGAAGCAGGCTTACTGGCTATGGGCTGGGACACAGTACTTCTGCTTTCTGCATCTCCCCTTCTTGTTCTGCTATTTGCAGTCACAGAATAAATCTGAGCTGGCGGCTTGATAGGGCAGGCTTTGGCTGTCTGTGTGTGTCTCAGTATGGGTCAGCTCCCGATCCGCAGGCTGGAGTAGGGAGGCAAAACACAGCACATTCCTTTCGCGAACTGTCCAGCAGCTGATGGAGCTGCCCCATTAGCAACAATATCACCTAATGTTCTTTTTTAGTAAGATGTATGGACTTTAGTGAGACTGCTTACTTCCTGGACTTGAGCACCTCAGGTTTTTGCAAATTGACCCAGTACCTAGGGAAGGGGCTTTCACATTGCAGTCTGACCACAAGACCCGTAGATTGTCACCTGTCACATCACGGTTTGACCACGAGATGGCCAAATCAGCTTTCACGATGTGGTCTGATCACAAGACCGGTGGATCAGGACCCCGGACAGCACCGACAGCCCATCCCAGCTGCAGGACCCTGGAGAGCGACAGTGTGCTAAATACCACAGCTCACAGCTGGTGCCACTCCAGGGAAATCATCAGTGGTGATAAAAATATCCTGTGTCTGTGCTCAGGGAGAAATATCCTTCTCCCTACGCCACACTGACCACTTATGCCTCCTGTCTGCAGACTTGGGCAGTGAGAAAGCTTTGCTACTTTTAAAGAGGATACACTTGAACCACTCCCCTAGCTCATCATTGCACTTTTCAGACACTGCACACTTCACCTGTTTGAAATATTGTGTGTGTCTGCTGTGTTGCTAATGAATGTCAAGTCAGTTAACTCTGAAACGGCTCCCCTGTGTTTGCATGACTGCCCTCACTCCTCAAACAGCACCACAGACCTTAAAAGTAATTTTAGCTGTGGTGTACAGTGATTATATTCAAGGCTGGAAGGAATGGAACTATCAGTTTTATAACAGTTTTAAAACTATTTTTCTGGATCATACCACAGTAAAATATTTCATACTGGGGCAAAGTGGAGGAGAAATAGCAAAAAAAAAAAAAAATAGTACATAACAAAAATGACTCACCTTGTATTTTATAATGAATAAGTCTTGCGCATTCATCGGACCCAGCATCAGCTGTTATGGCTATGCAGTTTGCAAGACATTTTAAAAATGAATCTGCTCGTTTCATTCATAGTGTAGAATGGTTGAACCCATAAAAACAGACATATTTTTCTAAAACTGATCTAGACAGACACACATGCAGTTTAATCACCAGGGACTCTGTTGCAGGATTTGGCTACAGTACAACATACTATTAAAATCAGTTACAAGTGAGGAAATAAAACACAAGTGAAACATCTGGGATTACCATGCTGTACTTGTCCAATTTAATTACAAGCTCTGGAATGTATAGCAAAAAAATGCAGCACTGTATTTGCCTAGTTGAGGTTGTACAGTTTCCACTTTTGGATGCTGAGAATTATAATGAAATCAGTCTCCCAGTACTCTAACATCACATTAGCTGAGGGAACATAAGGGCATTTCCATTGATTATTAGTCAAAGTTGTTGAATTTGATTTCTATTTATCTTCCTTGGGTTTAATCCAGTTTACTTCTGTTCATATCTGAATCATAAATACTGAAAGGGATTTGTCAGTCAATCCTGTTTTAGGACCAGTTTTAGAATCAAATTTAGGCATTCACAGATTCTGTAGAAGTGATGAGTGATGGATGTTTCTGGTTTTGCATAATTGCTTCTATACATAGAAAAATGGCATAATTTCACTGGAAGGAGGACCTTGGGTAGGGGTGGGCACAGTTGCCTTGTCAGTGCTTCCTCATTGGAAAATAAAGGGAGCAGTGAGTCAGGTTTAAGAGGTGAGATCAGGGAGTAATCAGCTAGCTTGCCTTTTCTGTGATGGCTGCGGGCTTTCTTTGCGGCAGCTTTTGATGAGAGTACATGACCCACTGGCCTGGTTGTAGAGCTGGGTGAGTCAAGAGAGGAGAGGAGACTGGGATCACTTGGTTATCCAATGAGCGCAGCTGTGTCTATCAATGAGATGCCCCTTCTTTCCTCTGTTTTAAATGCTTATCCTTCTCCTTTGTTTAAAGGATGCAACCACTGTCTGCAGTGTTGGGGGTGAGGAAAATCAACATCTGCCCCTGTAGTTTAGTACCCATCTGTTCTTACCTGAGAATCTCCTGTTCTTGTAGTCTTCTATCCCATACTTATCCCCTATTTGTAATTATGTATTAAGTTGCTGTTTGGTCAAAGCCCAAATCTATCACCACCAAAATTATCAGTGTCAGGCATTCCATTCACACACACATAATTCCAACACACATATTCCACTGAGCACGACATCAGTTCACATGATAGGGAGGGTATAGGTAGTGATGTAGGTTGGGAATAGACCATCACTCAAGGACATTGAAAAACACATACACGCACACACACACACACACACACACACACACACACACACACACAATAATTCCATCCATCCAATGTAAGCACTGTGAAACAGGGATAAAGATGTGACATCCATGTCAATGTGATTTATTTTGTTTTATTTTTGACATTTGTTTTTGCTTACTTTTTGAGCTGGTGCTTGTTTGGTTACACATAAAATAATTTTGTGCTAGGTTAATAGATACAGTCCTTATTTAGTCCTAGTGATGTCATATCAAGGTAAATCCGATATATTGGTGTCGACCATGTTGAAATATATTTGCATCCTCTGAAATGTTATACCCAAAATAAAGTATGAATGCATCTAATTGTATCTGCTTGATCTGCCCATTGTGGCCCACAGATTATACCTGAAGGAGTCTTCCCAGCCAAGGAAAATACAAATGACAAAAGGGAACCATCTGTGCTTGTGATATACCAGGTGGTGCTCAGGTGCAATTAAAAATGGCGGATTCACCACTCTTGCCAAATCCAAGTCCTGCCGAAAATGTTCTGTGGGTAAAAGACTGCTATTCAACTAAATCCAGGAAGATATCCTCTGAGGGAACACCCTGGAGTCTAATTTAACATGGATCATGATTGTTGTTTTGGACAAGACAACAAAATAGCTGGAAGTCTTTGCTTTGTGATGTTTACATTAACTTCCGGAACCCGCTGCTGGTTGGTAGTTTGGTGCCTTTTCCCTAAGGAGCTCTACTCTACTTTCATTCTCAAGACAAAGCACTAAGTCAGCATGTCAAACAAGAGTAAGCAATTTACAGATTATTTACCCTCCCAGTATTTACTGCTATTAAAATGAAATGTGGGTGTTATTATTTGTGGTGTATCATTAATTAAGACAAAGTTTTTTAGCTCATAAAAAGAAATGTGAAATGTTGGAGGGGTGATGGATGTATTCTCTGGCGAACAATTATTTCTGTCTGAGGAAATTACAATGTCATAGTGGATGTGTAAGATATTGTAGTGAATTTGTCAGATATCTTAATGATTTTGTATACTTTGTGTATTGGAGAGAATGTTAGGAGGAATGGGAACATAGAGGTGTAATATCAGTCAGGTGTTTAAAGAACGGCATTGAAAAGATCTTTCTCAAGTCAGCAAGATCCATAATGAGTAGCTTAGTGAGTACAGCTGTAGCTGTCTGAGCAGTTTGATTGAGAGGGACCATTCCACACATTGAACGCCACCACTGAGCAAAGTAATGAACCTGAACTACTCCAGCACACACCCTAGTGTAACATTTTAAATACCTGGGATGTGCTACCTAATTCATCTTAACTGCAGTTTCCTTTCATTGCGCATATGACATAAGTTGTTGTGTCACCCATGTCATAGTTTGAAAAGCTCAGATGAAAATGTCTTCAGCTTCAAGATGTTTTTTTTTTTTTATGTTTTCAGAAAAGCTTGTGCTGTGTGACCCTGCAGTGCTGACAGCCGCTGTTATTTTTGACATCCCAAACATAAAATTTTGAGTCCAGCAAAAAGCTGAGATGATCTTTTTGACATGACATGTTGCCATAGAAACTTGTGAATTTGGATTGTGATTGGATTGTGAACTATGATTGTTGTTGTGAACCATGCACTTTCTTCCCCAGCAATATTCCAACACTGTTTTTCTGAAAACTCACAATTCTTGTATTGCCTACTGTTGCATTTTTAACCAGGCCTGATGTCTGCATATATGCTTCTGACACAGGTCGTGACTTACCTTTATAAATGTTTTATGGAGACCCGCTTCACGCTAAGTGTCACGATTTGCAGGAATAGTAAATAATGGAGGCCAACCCAAATAAGAGCATCAGCAAAACAGACAAATAAATAATTAAATGAAAGGCACAGGGTTATCTCTTTTCCATATGTGAGAATTGAATCTGCAGTATGATTGTCCAATTTTCCAAGGCACTGTTTGATTCAGAAAACCCTCAGAAATGTTACATTCAAATGTAGATATTGAAAAAAAAACATTTGCCAACTTTACTTCATGATTACTTTCTTTTGAAATACCCAGTCATATTCACAGACATCATTGCAATGGTGATATTATTGCTCAAGTGTGTACAACCAGCTGATGTTTCTTTCCAGTGCACAAGCAGAGACAGACTTCCATCATGCCTGAGGGCTGAATTTCATTAGACAGAGGGTGGCCACTCCACCAAAAGAGACTCTGACTCTACTGGCTAATGAGTGTGGGAACTGGGGATGTCACACTGATTGGATGCCTTTTCTCCGTAGGCAATCCTATAGACAGCTACACCTCCTGTGTGGAACTGTCGGCCACTTTGAACCAGCATTGTCAGGGTTTGATTCTGGACCACAGTGCTGTATAAAAGGGACGTGCTTTAGTTGGATAGACAAACTCTGTGGTCCTTTAGTATTTTCTTTTCATTTCACTTTTATGGACAGTGCAAGACTTGATTGGCAGAGTGTTATTTCTCTTAAGTTATTTAGATGAAGGAAATCCAATTAAAATTTCCCCAGTGCTAATTTATGATTCAGGGTATTATCTCTTTCTGCAATTTGAACTATCAACACATTTTTGGAAAAATTTAATAGCAAAACAGTTTAATCGTTATGAATTTTTTATTTAAATAATTACATTTATCTGAAATTGTGTGCACATTACTTGCAAAAATCTTAGAAGCAGATTTACAGTGTCATTTAAATATATGTACTCATTCTGTAATCCATGGCAAAGGGCTGATTTGGAAAAAAAAAAAAAAAACCCTGCTTGCCTCATTCTAACATCAGTGGTTTCTTCTCTTTCAGCTCCACCCCCTATTGTTGTTTTTCAATAACATGTGATGTCCTGTCATTACCAATACCCCTCAACTGTTTTTCATCATAATTGTTAACAATTAAAATATTTATGTTGGGTAAACTACATTATCTTACTCATTCAGGAATCCAGGATGGATTGGGAATTTTTCTACAGTCATGACATTTCAGTGAATCATGGACTGATATTTTTCCAATCCATTCTATTTCACTTACCAACTTAGGCCAAGAAATCTTGGGCAGGTAGTGAGGCCTTCTTCAGACCTTGTAAGTAACAGATTATAGAATCTAGGGGGAATGGAAAACTCAGTTTATGCTCCGAAGAACAGACTACAGATCATTTTGCAACAAAACATAAGGGCTAAAAGATTGGCACCATAACAAAACACTTCATTTTTTTCTTTGTCTTTTTATGGCAGTTAACTTACAAGCTAGCTACAGACATCTTACTTTGAGGAAGTTAGCTGTTGTGGAACGGGAATAGGCAGGGGTGTCTCCCCAGCGCCTATCCCAGGCATGGGTGTCAGTCAGCTGCCCTGTGCCAAGCCCCACCCTCCAACAGCACAGACAGTGATGGACAGGAAGTCAAGAGAGCAGGACTCTGGAGATTGGCATTGCCAGAGAACTACTGTACTGTTTGAGACCCACCAGCCATCTCTGTATCACCCCAACATCACATCCACTGATTAATGTTTGAATTTTCCTTCTTTTTGTAAGAAATAAAGCTGTTTTGTGTTGCCTGGCTAATTTTTGCAGACTCCAGTATTGCTGAATACTTTGTTTTGTGTGTGTAAAATGACAAAAAAAACCCTGTGCTGGGCTCAGCCCTACCCTCCTGTCTGTACAGTCTGTGCAACCCTCCCATGCTGTCAACCTCTAATGGCACCACACCTCTTAAGGCATCTAACACAAGCTTGCAAGAACATAGCTTACATGATAGCTTGTGCTAAAAACCGGATAAACTTTTGCAATTACAATGTTGCAAAGTAGATTGCTAAATGTGAATTTGACAAAATAAGAAAGGCTGAGATACCTGTGAACTGTACACTGTCAAAATACTTGCAACGTATTGTTGGTTTTATTTGTAGTTTTGAAGAGTATAAGAGACCTTGGCAGTATAAATCATTCCATTGGCATGAGGGCATGAATAAAATGAGAGGCAGCTGTTTATACAGACAGCTGGATTGTGTTTCAGCGCTTTTTTTGAAATAGTACTTAATTTAGTGCTTTGAGATGAGCTTCTTGGCAAATAATATAAGGCGACAGCAAAAAGGTGTTGCTTTATTACAGAGGAAAGGGGAAACAAAACAAGCTGATGACAAAAGGAATGGTTGAGTAATGAAGTGTGAGTCATTCCTGCAGTCCAACAACTGTGAGTTGGCCTGTACTGTTGGGTGCTTTTATTTTTTCAATGCTGCATTACATGAACTCTGTTGCACCTTGTCAAAGGGTCACAGTTAGCTAGCATAGTAAATAATTACCCTCTGTAATTTAATCATTTGTTTTGTTTTTCTTGTATCTGTATTTTTGTTCTTTAATACTTCGTAAAAAAAAAAAAAAAAATCTTATTTTTGGTTTTAAAGGGCCCCTGAGGCTGTTCTCAAAAAAGATTAGAATAAATCTTTTTTTTTTTTAAATCCATTTCTACAAAAGGATGTGTACCAAGCAGACACACTGAGTCAGATCAGAAAATGTGAGAATTAAATGAGCCAGTTCCACCAAGAAGACTCATTCACACATTCATACATACATTATACCATAACACAGTAAAACTGTCCCTTGTTCTGTCCGGGAGTGGAGTGGTTTATTCTGTCTATATTACAGGATGTACAGTTGGAGCGGAAAGTTGAACGGGCTTGTTTACCTTAGCTGGAACTACCTTTAAACTTTGTTTTTAGGTGAGGGTCAAGATGTTTGACCAGACCTCAAAACCACAGACTTGTTGGGAAATGAATAGAGTGTCTTCTTTCAACATAGACCCGACAAAAGGTTACATTAACTATCAGAAAGGAAAGGAGAAATCCACTAACTATTGCATATGATTAAACCGAACTTAACAGAACAGACACAAGTATCATATCAAGACAGCGTCGGTAAGTATATGAACTGCATGCATGCAAATGTAAATGGTAAAAGTGCTGAGTAAGTGACATATGCAGTGCAAAAAATAAAAGATGAAGCTTCATGAGAAGCATTGATTGTGTATGAAAATCTGTGTGTTTGTTTTTTTTTATTGTATTAGTGCAATGATACAGTTGGGTGGATATTAACTACATATGAGAATATAATTCCGTAATTATATTAAGACTGTCACATTTATAGAATGCTGAGATCTCTAGGAAAGTTTTTGGGGGGTCAGGGGTTTCTCAGCTGGAGCAGCAGTGTGGATCTCTTGGTGGGTGAATGACTGTGGAGGCCAGCAGCTCATGAATGAAGGGGTCCTGTTGGGAGAAGGTCTTTGGGGCTCCGGCATAGATTGCCTTGGTCAGAGTAGCAGTGCAGGTTCCCTGAGAGATTGACACATAGCTCCACCACTGGCAGAGTGCAGGTGATGGTTTATACTAGTGCCCTTGGAAGACTACTTCTTGAGGAATTCTGGAATTCTACTTCTGTTTATCACTTAGACAGGAACTAGTCATATTGCAGAGTGATGACTTGCTTCCTGAAGAAGGCTCCCAGATCAGAAGACTTAGGCAGCAGAAAGGTCTCGACATGTTGAATTCAGACCCAGCAGTTGGGGTGCTTCTGTTTTCATTGAGCTTTTCATCTTCTCATAGCCCATGACCAAGGTAGCGTCATCGTGACTGAACATGGCATGGCACGTCAAATAATCTGCAGGTTGATTATCTGTCACAGGAAAAGTGGGCCATTTGTGAGAAGTGGGTCTCTCTGGACAGCCTGAGAGAGGCCACCACACAGCCCTACATGGAGAGGGCAGTGTTTGTGCCATTGTGTATGTGGGTACAGCATGGGCAGAGTGGCATAGACAGAAAGGCAGGAGTTTGGAATGAGCGACCCAGTGGGATTTTATTCATACATCCAGTAGTCAAGTTGTGAAAAAAAAATCAAAGGAGATGGTCAACCTCAGAGTGGAAGGATGGTGGTATATGTCAACATTTTTTTATATTCATGCATAATCATAAGAAAAAAAGACAGAAAATGTACTTGTTCTTATATTTATTAATATGAAAACTATCAAAAACTGGCCAATTATTTATAATATTATTTTATTTCTATAATAACAACAATGATATTACGAGGTTTATTATTTTTCATTGTCATTTATCATGACCAATACCTGGCAGTTTCTTCTTCTTTAATAAAAATCCTCTAGGGTCCTGCTGAACCGGTCGCTTAGCCATTTTAACCTGTAGCATCTACAGTCTTCGTCCAAAGAAAAAACTCACAGTGAGTTATAGCAAATGTGCATTAGCCAATGAAAAGCATGCATTTGCAGGCTCTGAGAAAATAAACAATTAGCAATCAAAAGTCATAAACGCACAGAGGGCACAAAACAACACAAACTGAAGAGCAAAATCATAAGATTGACATTTAAATATCACTGAGAGGTTTCGTCTTTTCACAATTAGGGGATCAATAGCATAACTAATTTCATTAAAGCAGAGGGGATGGGAAGGGAGAACACAATTTTACGAGGGGGATGACCCCCTCAACTCGAGCACTGCAAACATCCAAAAGAAAACCCTACAGGACAAGCTCAATAAACAGCAAATGGACATATAGTGGTATTGGTGGACTAACTGAACTCTAACAGTGTAGCCTTTTTCTTGCCTAGGGAGGATTTAGGCTGGCTGTTGAAGTGATAGGGCCTGCAGAGCCTGCAATTGGAAAAACTGAGCACAACAGATTAGTTGGGCACCCAGCTTCCCTCTGCCTGCCAGGGAAGGCTCTCTTTTACACCCTCATGGCGGTTTGCTGGAGTGGCAAGTGGCTGCGGTTCCTCATTGTCTTCACTCCTGCAGTGCCACTGTCCAGGGTTCTGATCCTTTGTATGGGTGGCCACCACTGTCCCTGGTGCTGAAGGACTATCTTGGGGGAGGGGAGATTGAGATGGACCAGAGCACAGGAGGGGCATTGGGGTGCAGCCCATTCTGCACCACACTGTGTGTTGTTTTGTATTTTTATGTGCAAGTTACAGAAAAATAAAAAATTCCCTCTAAAACAATAACCATTCAAATGTTTGTGAAATGTTGCCTGGTGTGGTTATGTTCCTGACACTGAAACAACTAAGAAGTGGTGATTCGAGCTACATGTGAAGTATCAGTCTGCAGAAAATGGTTCGGTGATTAGAAATAAGCAAAAATATAAACATTTAACTATGACAGCAGAATGACAACAGAAATGAGTGAATGAGTGAATGGAGGTGTGAGCATGAGACCTGAGTAAGTCAGCACATGATGAACAGAAAATGATTCTAACTGATCCATGTAGACACACCAGAGTGTATGGTTATGCCAAAGCTAAATGGCATTTGAAAGACTGATAAGTTATACAATGGGGTATCACGCCGTATGATCACTTACCCAGTTGGTGTGTTTACAAAGATCTAATTTGCGGATGTAATCTCACAATCAATACCCCGACTCTCAGAGAAATGGGAATTGGTCTTTAATCACAGAAAGTCGAGCAACCTTCCACAGGGAAAAATGTATCAAACTTCCCTCAGTTTACTTGTGTTTGGAGAGTGAGAAAAAAAACAAGAATAGATGGGGAAATCAATAAAGGGAAAAAAAATATGAGATTGTTTGCCATAGCTTTCATTTTTCACCTTTTGTTGAGTTTCATTATGGGCCCCACATAATGTGTTTTGGGGCAGTTCCATAATGAAACGATTTATGCCTGTGTGACAGATCCAGGGGCTACGGGGAGCTCCTCCGGTGAAATGAATGCTAACTTTATTAGAGACACTTAATTAAGTTGGTGTCCCATGTGCAGTTGCGAAAAGATTAATAAGGATACTTTCTTGAACAGTCATGGCTAAATAATTTGCTGCCAATAATACATCTATTCCAAGACTTTTGGGCTGGGTTCTTAACCCCTCTTGTGATTCTCTGTAGACGTATTTGGTTGTTAAATGTAAATACCGTGCAGTCAGAAATTTGCTAAGACAATAAACTTATGCCGGCTAATTAAACCACACAAACCATTTTTGAAAGAATTTGTCATGTAGGTACTATAGCGCTGGCTACTTGTATATGACAGCCAACTATGATTTAGTGATAATCCAGGCAGTCATAGGAAAATAGGCAGGTACATGTACAATAAAACCAAATCATTTGAACCAAGCTGGAATTACTAACAGTGCATTTTCTTTAGTATACACTAAACAATTAAAAAAAAATTCTGAATAAAATCTATTTAAGTGTAATTAACATAAGACAAATGTGTATGTGCTTTGAGGCATTGTTAAGTACACATGGAATAATTATTTTGGCGAAATTTACTGGACCGCTGATACATTTTTTTCTGTATAGAAGCTAAATTTCTTTTTTCTATAATTACAGTGTAGATACTTATTGGTTTTCATTTCCTTTTCCATTGTGTGATATGTCATGGAGGACAGCCATGTTTAATAAAGTTTGAGGAGAAGGATTCGACAGTGAATAGTTGTGATGGTCACCTGTTCTGCTGGTGTTTACTGAGGAAAATTTCTTCACCTGATTTTCTATGACAGTCCAGCTTAATAAATGCCATGAAAATATGCAGGTAATAAGTAATGCAGGTCTACCTGGATACTAAAGATGGTGTCACTATATATTGGCTCTATTCCAGCACAGAAGCCTGCGGATTTGGACTTATGGCACCTTGTGAGGCTTTGTGACTGGGCACACACCAGTGCCCCAGAAAAATGGCACATGGACCCTGGCACTTCAGGTTAACTTGGTTTTAGTGTAGCAAAATATATCACACAGTGACAAAACATTAAGATATCTTGGCAACGCTTCATTTGAATTGGGTTTACTGTAGCAGTAATAATTTCTTCATAAGGACTACATACTACATCATATGCACTGTTATAAGCATACTTAAATATTATAACAACTTCATTACAACTCTCATAAGGTGTTATAATGCACTGAACCATAAGAAGTTTGACAATAGTGCCACGGCATCTACTTGTCAACTGTCATAAAGAAACTGCTATGACACCTGACAGCCTTCAGAAGGAAACTGCTATGGCATGAACCATATGCCTTTTGTTGAAAGAAACCCTCCGTTACAGTACTAACCTAAAGCAATATTCATCAGTACATAAAAATCTGAGTTAAATATAATAAAGAAACCAATTTTTGCCATGTGGTCACACAGTCTATGCCTACTAGCAAAAGTTAATAAGGTCAAGTTCAATATTAACCAATGATTGCTAAGTATTTTTTTCCCATTCATGGTTCATTTTTTGTTTGAGGGTTTCTTCTGTCATGTTTAATCGGTAATGTTAAAACCAGATCAGCCAATCAACTCAATGACAGCTAAAGAAGTTGCATTGAACAGTTATACATGCTTTATGAAGCCATTTTGCCACGTCAAGTAAAGTGACATAAAATGCATGTGTCATAAGACTTTCATAAACTGTACAAATGATCATATTGAAGTGACATAAGTACTTGTTAGCCAGTCATAAGTAATGAAGTGACATTTTTTGAGATTAATTGATCATTCATAATGTGGTATAAAAAAAGGAAAATGATGTCTGAAATTAAACAACCATTCATTAAAATTTTACATTGTATGCATTATGACTCTTCTACAGAGATCATAAAAAACTCAAGTAGTCAGATTGCACAATAGTCTTGTTAACACTCCATGTGACTTTGACAGCTTTCTTTCATTTCAGATGAGAACGTGCAGCCTTCTGAAAAATTGAGATAGTCAGAAGCTATCCCTGAGAGTGATCAGCTAACAAAGACAAAAGAAGTTTAGCATGAACTAAAGATAAAACTCCAGAGCTCCAAGGACACAGAGGGACTCGGTTCCAGAGCGGGGATGGGGAGCGGGAGGGGAGAGCGGTGGTCACGAGGCGATTGATACAACCCCTGATCACAGGTGACATTTTAATATCGGGGTGGAAATGGCGCCAGGGCATTGGAGGAGTGTCTACCCTGTGAAACGCAGTTGGGGGGGACCCAGTGAAGCGGACAGTTATGGCCTGCCGGCACGCTCAGGTGCTTTAATTCTGATTCAATACCTGGAAGAAGGGTCAGAGGAGGTTGAGGGGAGTTAATCTCAGCGTCTTTTAAAGCTGACCTGCCTTTCACTGGGGTTAAGCCTGTTTGCAGAACATACTGAGAAGTCAGAGCAACACAGAAACGCAACGCTCTGCACCCTGTCTGACTTTGTCACCATAAGGACAGCACAGTACAAAAGCTGGCTGAAAGATAACTTTATGCAATCTGTCAGCTAAACGATAACCTTGCAATTGAAATAAATACTGCTTTATTAATTATGTCTGTTAATGGCTTACATTTGTAGTTGTGATTAAAGATTTCTGGTCATATGCATATGTAATGGTTCATAAAAACATTTTAGTGTGCGGCCTCTGGCTGCTAAACATATTAGCAGCACAGCTCAGTGTGCGGATGAGTCACAGTGGCCGGTGTAGAATCTGCACTATGGCAGCACAGGCATTGTGGAGCAATGCTGCCCAACCTCAGGGGTAATAAACCAATTACATTTACAACTTCTGGCTAATCTCAATCTTGTGTAGGTGAGATATTTTTTGGAAGCACTATTCAGAGCTGGAAATATTCTGGTGGATCATCTGTAGTAACTCCGTAAAAAAATGTTTGGCTCATAACTGTCCTGAAACATGTAAATTACTATATGGCTATCCTAAAATTTTGGTAATATTATTTAGCTAGCAAAGAGCTAAACGTGATTAATTTTATGAGGTCAGATTAAACTTGCACTACTTTGTGAAGATTGTCTGTAGTCATGCGATTACAATTGCTGTTGAAACACTTGCATCTGCAACTATTTTCTCAGTTTGTCATTTTTCAGCCAAAAGAAAACACTATTTTCACCCTTTAAAACTCATGAAGCTGGGAATTCCTACTCATGCTCAGGGTTTTTCTGCAGAAATAGTAACTAGGAAAATACTTATTCGTATTTTGACCTGGCCTATGTGGCCATGCCTGGCCTGCATAGGGCAGAAAAGTAGGAGGACCCATTGAGGAGCTTGAATAATGCTAATTCAGCCTGGAAAATAGCAGGCCCCTAAAGAAAACCTGATGGTCCAGCAATGTCGGAGGTACATTATCTAGAACTAAAAGTCTGCTGTGTAGCAGAGAAAACCTTAATTTTGAAAGTTGATCAGGCAAACAGGTAACATCGCCATACACAAACTTTACTTTGTAATTCACTTACTTGGGTAGTTTCTGCCACAATTAAATGTCTTTAACTTATTTTATCAGGAAGTCCAGCTGTAAAAAATGCAGTGCAATTTACACGTCAGAGTGGAGTAGTTCAGTTGAATGTAGTTATATGTTCTTAATATATTTAAATCAATCAGATTGTATAGTTATCTGATTGATCTGGTTAAAACGTACTGATAAATAATTTGTCAAGACCACAAACTAGTTGTAACACTGATGGGCAATTAAATCATTTTTTTACTATGTAATAATAAACAATTGTGATATCAAGTCTGAATGATTGGAGTGCATGAATAGTTGTGGTGTGCGTAGGAGATGCACCCTGAAAATCAAAGTCTGAATCCACCTAGAGGGTATTTTAAGGAGAAACGACTCTGATTTACATGAATCTCCACCCCAAGTGCGCAAGTCTACTAAGCACGAGTAAAGTTTCAAGGTCAGAATACAAACATACACTGAAAAGACACAAGCACGGCAAGCACAACAAAGGAAGAAATATGAAAAAACCAGCTGGGAAAGTAGCAATGAAAGATGGGGGTTTTCTGAAAATTCAACAGAATATGCTAAATGTTACTGAACAAAATGTAACCAAAATGTACCTGATTCACAATTCACAGGTTATTGCCTGGTAATTAGCGGACTGTGAAATAAAGCACTACCAGCAAATTCAGTTCTTCAGGCAATATCAGGACTTACCGGTTTGTTTGAACTCCACCAAGGACATATACACTTTTCTCTCACAACCCACGTATCAAACTGCCTCGATAGTGCTGCTTGCAGCTGTGTTCATTTTCTTTAAAAATTTTTAATGGTGCATAAAGATCAGCAGACATTTACATACACAGACATGTAACCCACAGTGGAGTCATTAAGTGGGTGTAATGAAACCAGCGAGAGGTTATTACAGGCTATTACTTTATTACTATAGCAACAGATTTGCAGAAAATAGTTTCAGAGAGAAAGTTGGAAACGTTTGCTTAACAGATGCCATCTTTTGTTCATCTTATGTTCACATTCACCTGAATTTTCAATTATGTATCTTGTTCAATTTAAATCCATTTCTATATGGCTGATGCTGATAAAGCTAAATTAAAATAAAGTCTGTTTGTACTGCATTGTATTTTATTTTAATGTGCTGTTCTCCTCGTTATATCTTTTAACTGAGCTACCCTCTTGGCCAGGTCTCCCTGGCAAAAGAGATTCTGTCTCAGTGGGACTCCCCTGGTAAAATAAAGGTTAAATAAAACTCTGTTTTGTTTCCAGAAAGAGTAGAAAAAATCACGCTGCACAAAACGAAGCCCACAGCAACAGCCACAGCAATGTCATAACTTCAAAGAACTTGTGCATATATGAAGCCCCAGTAGTTTGGTTTGTCACATGGGAATAAATAGCATATGGGAGATGATATACTTTGATATTACAAAATAAGATGAAATAAATGGTACACAGCTTAACATGTGTGTGTGTGTGTGTGTGTGTGTGTGTGCGTGTGAGTGAGAGAGACAGAGAGAGTGAGAGAGAGAGAAAAAGATAGCATGTTTGTGAGCATTTGTATGTCTTAACAAGGGGTCAGATGTGACTTAAAACACTCTGACAATTTCACTTTGGAAAACAGATTTTATAATATCTGATTTGTTTTACACTCTAATTATGGATAGTTAGAAATTACGGATCAGGCCACTGGATTTATAAAGTTTCATATTCCTCTGACAGAAACTGTGAAAGAGAGAAAACCCCACTTCATGGGTTAAAATGTCTCCCAAGTTATGAGAAAAGCAGTTTAAGTCTTTTGAGCATCTGTTGCTTGGTAGAACGCTATAAATGTACCGTTCTTATCACACACACAAACACACAGATTCACAGTCATCACCATCATCGTTGCGGACAATAAAATTCATACAAAAACAAGGCTTGATACAATATATACACACCAAAAATCATGTTTTACAATAGGAACAAGCATAAAAGTAGGAGAACCCATATAGGATGTTGAATAATGCTGCTCAATAATTCAGATAAAATTAAGTGGCTTCAGTGTAATTATATTCTAAAAAAAATCATGCAGTGAAATCTACATGTAAGGCCCGAGTAGTTCGGTTGAATGTAGTTATCTGTTTTTTTAATATATTTAAATAATTGGGTTTCAATCTAATCCAATTTATCTGGTTAAAATATACTGACAAGTGACTTGTCGATACTAGATACTAGTTGTAATACTAATGGGCAGTACAATTAAAATGTTGATACTTTTATGAAATATCGGTAGCACCACCGAACATCCCACGAATAGCAATGTTGCATATCGAATGTAAGGTGAACAAAGTACCCGCTCATATTTTGAATTGGTCATATTTCGTTATAATCAGCCTATGTACCGTCAATCTCTCTCGACATCCAAATAACAAACAATTCGTCGTTTTGAAAGAGTATATTCATTCATTTGAGTCGAACCAGGTACCCATTTCATGTATGCACCCTGTCCTGCCGAGACCACCCGGGTAATTTTGCTTGGCGAATCAGAGCGTGGCAGTGTTGAACATGGTTGAGGTAAAACACTAATGGCAACATTACAGCCACGACATCTCCTAACAGTCATTAAAATTGACCAAGACGGAAAGAGCACGGTTAAGTGTTCATGTTTAATAAATCTTGTAATTTGATAAATTAAGTAAATCAATCACTGATGTTTGATAAACAACGACGGTCTAATTAACTGGCATACAATTTTTACAGTGTGATTTATCGTTGGATGATGAACATTGCTTGATATCATATTTTATAATGTATTGAGTATCTAAGGTGAAGAATGAATTTCTTCTAGAGTGAGTTTTACTTGACCTGATGATTACATTTGTATTTGCACATGGTAAATCTTGAGATCTGTGAATCATTGCCCGTGGGTTCATAGAGTTAAAAAGCTCAACACTCAAAAAGCTTTAATGAGTTTATATTTATTTGAGACGTGTGGACTGAGGAACACAGACCGAAATGCAGCCATGCATTTCAAATTCAACTCAATTGTTGGCGATGGTAAAGGCAACACCTTTACGTGCGCCTGTTATCCACAAATAATTTAAATGATTTCAAGAGCTACCCTACTCCATGCAATACGGCAACATTGAAAAAAAAAATAATATCAAAGTCTGATCGATAGGAGTGCATGGCTTAGATTTAATAGAGGGATGAGATACGCGTAGGATACGCACCCTGAAAAGTCTGAATCCGCGTAGAGAGTATTTAAATAAGAAACGCCCCAATTTCTATGAATCTCCACCCCAAAGCGCAAGTCTCCTAAGCAGGCGTAAAAGTTCAAGGTCAGAATACGAACAGACACTGAAAAGGCTGGCAGCGGGTCAAAAAAGCGCTTAAGTCGGGCAGAGCGCGGGCCACAATAGACCCCTTAATGGATGGTCTATGGCACGTAGCACTACTGTCGTAGCGGAGTGTCCAAATGCTTGTTTGTTAGTTTTCCAGAGGGGTTTCGAGAGTATAGATGTGGTGCAGTTTTAAGACGTTTTGGGTTTAATAATTTAATTAGCTGTAGGTGTGTTTTGAGTGTCCGCAGACCAGAGCTTTTTCTACCATTTCTGCATTTTCACATTAGCGGACTAATGGTTTTACTGTGTTTCCCCGTACATCTCCAGGCAAAATCCATGTGACTAAAATAGCAAATAATGACATGAATATGACAGTGTGGAGCATATTATTATTAAAGTTTTGAATAATTTGTGTACTGAATTTCCTAGCACTATATTCTCCTGCAATGAATAAAATATATTAATTAAAGATTTGCTATTTTAAAATGCAAAATAAGTTCTCTGAACAGTGACAGCTTTGTCTGAGAGGTACAGGATTCATTATCACATTGACAATCAAAAAGTTCTAAACATGACTATGCTCCAGTGTGATGCTGTTATACATTACCAATTCATAAATATACACGTTCCAAATGTCACACATGGCGAAGTGCAGTCTATTTTGAGTTTGCTCTGTGCAGGGTTTAAAGAGCGTGTAGAGAGAGAGAGAGAGTGAGAGAGAGAGGTGTAAACAGGTTTTCACCTTCTATTTGCAATGATACTGTATTGAAATAATTGCTTATCCAAAAATCATACTGAAAGAAATATTCTTATAACTGCAAAACAAAAATTCACAATTCTTGAACAATGAGATTGATATTATACATAGGAAGCTTTGTGTATGCAACCCTTCTCTCAAAAAAAATAAGCCATACCATGTATACATCATATATCATGGGTTGGGCTGGATGGGGGGAGGGGGGTTGCTCACAGGTTGCCTGTAAAGGTATTGTATGTATTTTTGGCAGTGGTTGTGTGTGCAGGCTCACTGTAGCTATTACACTAGCGGTACACATTAATCATCAGAACATTTTGAGTGCAGTACCTATTATTCAGATTCTGGCCAGTGTCACCAAACTAAATCTTTTTGAGCTTCACATTATCTTTTGGTCAACATGTGTTTTGGTAGAGATAATTACAAGACAAACCAAAACAACAGCAACAACTGTGTTCAAGGACAGGAGAACGCACTGCGAATACAATGAGGGCAAGGTTTACAGACTGGAACACGCTGTTCACAGATTTTATCCGTGGCCCACAATCTAGTTGAATCTCAAAAGAAAAGGTAATTAGGAGCAAAACATTTCAAACTGTCATTTCACCATTCCCTGGGGGAATCTGAGAGCTCTATTGTGGGTCTGAGATGTCTTGTCAGCAGACATTTTTACCAACGTGTAAGTTCTGTCAATATAAATTATTGTACAACTATGAAGTAAAACATGATGGAGCTGAAATAAAGGTGGTAAGACTTCAATATTGAAGTGGCATATAGCCAGTGTCTGGGTTTTGTTTGCAATGTATTGTTTAGGCCTACATTTGAAAACTGATTTTTTTGTTTGTTTGGCTAAATGAGAGCTTAATATTTGCTGTTAATTTGGAAATATTGTCATATTTTACTGTGGGTTGCTCATTGATGTAGGGGCACACAAGTGTAACGTAGTCCAGTACACCTAAAAACATATACAATAAATTCAGTGCAACTCAAATTGATGTTACAACATAGAACATACCAGAGAACACAGAAGTAGTCACATTTCTCTGTGAACAGGTCTATTAAACCAGTGGTAATATATGCACTATACAAACATAATAGAGTCTTGTGCAGGTAGGGTTGTTATTTTATATAGCAATAGTCAGTAGGTGATTTGTTAATTTTTAACAGGGGGGATGGCCCAATGGGAGCACCCATGCGTTTTGGTCATTTTGCTAACAAGGGGAATGGCATCCCCCCTCATTCTCCTTCAAATTACCCACTGGCAATAGTTGCATAGTACATTTTCAGGTCCCACATATGGTGAAAGAGAAGTACTCACTAGATTCACATTATGCCTTTTCATTGCAGTGAGCAGTAAGGGATCTGTGTTTCCTAAAATAAAATAGCCTCCTATTTTGAAATCTTTAGTTCAAGGTGTGACTAATCACACCATTCAGCTAAGCCATTTGAAACAGACCCATGGTGTCCTCTTGAGTCCTCTAATGGGCTGACAAGAGCTGGGAAATTTCATTAGAACAATCGGTTGTCTTTCAGCTTTCAGCTCAGCCATAATTGTTCCATTTTTCTTGCCTCTGGCTGTGCGAGGAGCAGAGCTTGGCGCGGTCAGAGAGGCTTATGGGACGGCTGACTCAATGGAGTGAGAAACTTGGGGGACCAGTGGGATCTCAAATCACCATAGACAGCAGCTGAGCGTCCTGACTCTGATGGCTTTGAAGCAGTGAGGGGGTGGGGTGGACGGTCTAAACCTTGGCACCATAAAACCAGAGGCCATACTTTAAACCTCTGAATGAGTGGTTTTATGAGGAAGAGAATTGCCTTGTGAAACTTCTGGTCAGATGCACCAGCAAGTACTTATACGTCAGCCTTGAAACAGCTTTGGAAATGGTCGGTGCGAGCTCAATATCTGCAGCTAAACATTTTCCCTTTGGTTCATTAGCACATAGTTGATGTGCCATATTTTAAGAAAAGTTTAGCTAAAAGTAATAATGCAAACAATGAATATTAACATTTTTATTAGTTTATTCGAAATACTTATGTCTATGTATCCTTATGTCCTTTTGTTGCTGTTAGAACAAGCTGCTAGCTCTTTTAATAGCATGAACTTTGCCATGGCATAACACAGCAAGAGACAAAGTGAAAAGTAAAGTTCAGGTACATCTTCACTTTCTGTGTAAGTTAAAGTGGAACCATTGCAGAATCATTACGTTTTTGCCAGTTATGTTATTTATTGTAAAAAAAAAAAATTCAAATTATAAGATATTTTCCACATTGTGCCTGTAGGAGAACTGAAATTATATGAAGTGTCTTTGCATGTATTAAAAATATTACTAATATTATCAAGATGTTTCATGTGAGAAAAGTCACAAGCTGAAAGCTAAATCACCATAGTCCAAATTCTGGTGTGATGTGATTTTTATGGTTGCTGTTTGAGCTAAGGACAATAACATGCAAGCTAATTCACTTTGTCCTGTCAGGTTAATGTTCATGTAGGTCATGTTCCGTGATCCGTTGTGTCATATATAAACCATGTCAAATTATCAGGCCACAATTAGTTTTATTCTGTTTTTATGCTTTAGTTTTTCTCATCGTACTTCCCTTGTTGCTGTTCTCTTATTTATCTGACTCGCTCATTTAAGGCCACAAGACATTGACTTCAATGGGTTTTTAAAAAACTGATTACACATAACTGCAAGTGTTACTGTTTTTCTTAAAGCAAGTGATATTTGATCAATAATTTTGCTGTTAGAAAACACAGTTTGGTGAATTCATCTAAGAGAACAGTTGAATTTCAGAGACTCAAAGTCAAGGGCAAATTCTGATTAAGTCAAGACTTGTATATCACTTTTATGTCATTTTCTCATACCCGAGACTCTGAGGAACAATGTTCTGCCCATGGGCACAATATCAGCCTGTCACCTGGGAAATGCACTTCCACTTTCCACTTTACAGTCACACCCCTGGAGTTCCATAAGTCAGGATGCTTCAGGCCTCTCTCTTCCATCTATAGCCATAAATAATACTATCTGCTATGCTGTTATGCTAAAAGGTACAATGTTTCGTTAAGCACCTCTGTTAATAAAGCTGTTGCTACCAGATGCTTAAATAACCTTGAGATCAGAGAAATCGAGATGTTTCTATAAAAGTGTGATTCTAGTGTTTCCTTAATTACAGAAAATATTTCAACTGTAACTGGTGCCTGTGTGAACATGTACAGAAAATGTGTACACACGTGTACAGTATCTTCCAGTCTAGGCAGACATCTTTGCAATGGCATGTCAAAGAATTGCACACAGTAAGCTGTCTCTAACTTGCAAGCTACACAAAAAGCTCTGTATGGTGGTAGTTAATGTAGCAGTATCGCAACAGAGGCACAATGTACCATACGCTTTTGCACTGGGACTATTTCCAGACTACGTTTACGTTCAGATTTAGCAGATGGCTTTGCTCAGAACCACTTACAGAAGTGTATATATGAATAAAGATGGGCCTACTCCATCTCATGTCTGTGTGAACTCAGTTTGTGGACCGCAATGTGGAAAGAAACGGCTTTTACCCATGCATTTTTGGTGAGGGCATGCCTGTCTGTGCACTCTTCAGTTAATAGCCCCAGGTGTAACAATAATAGCATTTTGTGTGTTTGACTGAGAGTTCCAAACTGGGAGAAAAATGGAATAACACAGGGGTATCGTATCACGTCATTCACACTCAGATCCGTCTGACGACATCGCAGTCAAGACTGATAAAGTCAGCAGTCAGTGACATTGCAGACAGTAGCCAGCTCTCCTCTTTACCCTTTCCCCTGTCCCTCTCTGGTGTGTGTGAATGTGTGGAGAGTTCTCTCTCTAATCCCCCAATGGCTCGATGACAGCACTGCAGCCACTTGACTGGGTTTGCCGTTCGGGCTTCACTCCTCCATTCTGCTTGTTATGAATCATCTATGGTCCCAGGGAAAAGGCTCTAACGAGGCTGCGGTGGATGGACCAGTCAGCCGATCACGCCCAGTGTGTGGACTTACCTCCGTCACAAACCACTGCCCTGCTCCAACTCTCTCATACGGGAGCGCTTCAAGCCAAATTACCAGCACTATATCCGGCTATCACTTTTAGAAGTCCTCCTGAAACAAAGTCAGAAAGGTAAACTCAACATGGATTTGAAGACTTATCCCTCATTGTAGTGTTTCAAGGGTGGAAACCATTTCCCTCTTTGAGTCAAGTCGACTTCAGAGTGCATATCCCAAGGTAAAATGGGACTCAATGTTAGAATTAGGGTAAACTGATCTTGGATCAGGTGTATGGAGGAGAGTGCAATCACACCTGTTTTATAACCTTGTCTTTAAAGCTTAACTTTTGCAGAACTACAAATCCAATTTACAGCTGGATCATGTACAGAAAAACTAAAAGTGCTACAGTAACAAGAAATATATGGGACTGGTTATCCATATTCATAAATTTCTATGCATTCATGTATAACCCACAACTGCAAAATAACCAATTAAATAAAAAATGTATTGTATTTAACACTAATTGTCCTTAACTTACAAATAACTGTGGTGTTAGTTTGGTAAGTTCAATAATCACCTAAATTATGTCACTGTGAAAACGTGCATTTCCAAGCAGTGTTCATGTAAAAGTTCAGGGTTAATGTTGATGGAAGGCAGGCTAATGACTTATCTTAATACAAACAATATGTCTGGTCTTCTTGAATTAGTATTGTTTATATAAATGTCATAAATATCATGTATATGATGTTTCTCGATATTTATTTCTGTGGTCATCATTACAGTCCCTCTGGTGTTGATGGTCTTAGATACCACGGTGAATCACAGAAATGTATGATAGTCCTCTGTCACAGAGTAAAAGGATTTGGCCATGTTCTCTCTCTTTCTCTCTCTTGCTGCATGGGAGGGAGAATACTTGACGGGTGTCCTGCATGGTCCGCTGGTAATTAATCCCTGGGGAGCCAGACGGCTGCAGAAACGAGAAGTTTGATGGCGGGGAAGAGACGAGTTGAACAATGTTGAACGTTAGCAATTGCTCATGTTAGCCAAACTCCAGAACCTTTAAAATGTTACCGTTTACAGTGAAGTGATACGCAAGGAATAAATATAGCGTAATTGGATTGAAAATCTTGATTTAAAAAAAAATCTTACTAAGACACAGGTGTATGTATTTGTTTAACACATGTACTATTTTGAAGTGTATCTGCTATTTTCTGTGTCTCCTGAAAAATATTTAAATTTAATTTCTCTTTACTCTTCTGCCCTTTAAGCGCTTGTAACAGCCTGTGATACAATTTATAAAAGATTTATGCATCAGTCACACAATGACATGTCCTTGTTGTCAATTCTGCACGGCCAAATGATATATCCACATAATCATGATAAACACACCCCCTTCCCCCACCCCCAGCGATGGACAGATGAATGAGGACAGATTCATGAGGATGAGCACCTCCTTCCAGATGAGGGTGTCCTTCACTCCTGCTCTGTGCCACTTTGCAGGCAGAGAGGTTAATTACCCAGGTAGTCCCACGCATCCATCCTCATCTTTCTACTCAAGGGGTCCCAAAGACGTCACAGAGGCATGGTGCAGAGAACAGGGACTGTCCTCTTGGCCAATGATTTGAATCAAGTGCTCCAAACGGGGTCATGAATGTTGTGTGTAAAGGCTACATTTGTCATAGTGTGCGTGTGTGTTTTTCAATGTCCTTGACTGATGGTCTATTCCCATCCTACATCACTACCAATACCCTCCCTATACCCTCCCTAGCATGTGGACTGATGTCGTTCTCAGTGGATTATGTGTGTTGGATTGCAGTGAGAATTCCAACTAACTATGGCATTCCAGAGTGATGATGGGTCTGGCTATACATGACATGGAATCTTTGGGAAACATGTCCAGGGGATTCCATCTGTCTTCTTTCTTTTTTTGGCTTGGCTGCTGATTGGCCAATGCAGTGCCGCTCTTTATTGATTGGTCTTCCACCAAAACATCATATTTTCATCAGCCAAAGCAAATGAATTCAAAAGAATGAGGTTCCACAAGCTGCCTGTCATGATTCTCTCTTTCAAAATGTGGAAACTAACAAAAAACGTAACCTCTCAGAGTAAAATGAAATGGGTAAAATATCTTTGCAGTGTGACTGTTAGGGAAGAATAAGGGAAAGCATTTTGTACTTACTGTGTGGTTTGTGACCCACATATGGAGATTTTCCCAGAGTGGAGATCTTCCCAGGTCTAATCATTTGGACTCTGTGGTCACCAAACAGATGACATCAAAACTGCCAAAACATTTAATCAAAATCCAGTGGTGTAGTTATTAAAGACAAAGGTGTTTGAATGCTTCATAAGGCTGAGTATGAAATCTCAGATTTACTCTATTCAATGATTTTAAGGTATCTTAGATAATCATAGCTGTTAGCAACTTCAAGGGAAATTAAAAGTTTAAGATATTTTCTTCCATGTTTCCACTGCAATGACATTAATGAGAAAGGACTAAATTTTACATTTTCAAGTTGAAGTTTTATCTCTGTATGCAGGTTCATCTGCTCTGATAAAGGAAAAAAGGGAGAAAAAGTGACAATATGTTCAGAGCTAATATTTCTGTCATGCCGTTGGGCTGTAAAACATGAAAAACAATGATGAATTCCCAATGTGTTAATTGAGACAAAACAGTGGGATTTCTGTAAAAACCATTTCTACCTCCTACAGCTGTTAATTAACTTCATAGTGTTGATTATTCACTGTTAGATTTCACTCTTTATTGCGGTAAGTCCCAATCATTGTACAACCACGAGCATGAAAGTAATTGAGGCGTCAAGAGTTGTCACATATCACAATAAATCAGAAGATTAAGTGGCCAACTATATCATGAAACGTACATGCTGAGATCAGTTTGGTCAGGATACTTTCTTGTGCGCCTGTGACTCTTAACTAATCAGTAATACTAGAGGTATGTCTTAGCCTAAGAACAGTGCATTTGATGCAGTGAAGTGTAAATTTTACAGCAGCTAAAAACCTCAATAAAATGCACCACACAGGGGAAACATCTGTATCTTTTTAATTAATGCATTCTGTGGCATCCCCAAACTGATCTTTAAAAGCACTAAGAGTTGTTGCAATGTACTTCCAGGAAAAAAAAAAGTGCTGACAAGGTCTGAAGAGGCATTAAATCTAGTGACAAAAACGCTAAGTTAGCAACACTGTCTCTCAGGTTCTCAGGTTTTCCAGTCCAACTGCAGAAATAGCATTTTTCAAGCATCACTATTGCTTTCTAAGAATAATGAGGTAGGAAGTTAATGCTGTAGTTTCATACTCAACAATGCTGACATTATGGATCATCTTTAAATCTGTTAAATCTGGCTGCTTGCCCTTTTGAAGAAAATGTTTAATCATAATCTCAGTATGATTACATGGTTTTCAGTTTTCAAGATGGGGGTGTCTAATTTGTAAAAATACTTTGTTTCTCCATTACATCTCAAACTTGTTGTGGACAGATCCAAAAATGTTATTGAAGAAAAGAAAGAACAATGAGAAAAAGGTACTGGATGTCCATGAAGTGTGCAATATGTGGAAAGAAGACATAGAGAGATAGAGCTTCACTCTAACTAAACAGTGCTCTGAAGCTTGCAATAACTGATGGAAAATGTTGTCCAGCTACATGCATCACTAAAATCATATAAAATCACATGTTTACAAATGTCTATGTCCTTGGAGATAAATTCTGTATGATTGTATTGTTTAACAGTCTGAAATTTAAGTTTGAACAAGTGCTTCAATTTAGAAAACGTCTTTGTTCGGCTTTAAAAAAATGGAGGTGAAATTTTTGCAAAGAGTAATTACTCCCACTTACAGTGACTGCCTTGGGCAAAATTCTTAGTAATCTGCTGGTAAATGAAGGAAGACTTGGACGATTGCTAAGCACTGTGAGTGTATGGTACTGGCTGCCCAATCTCAGCTATAAAGAATGTTTAGGTATACTCTTCACTCAGTTACGTATACTGTAGCCACATACTACGAACGTACAGCTCTGAGTACATGTAAACACTATATATTTATGTTGTTGAACTCTTAATATTTGTTTTTATCTATATGTTTTGACCTTTTCTCCCAGTTCGGTATTGCCAGTTATAGCTGTGAGTCTGTCCCATCTCTGCTGTGTTAATGTTACTCAGGCATCCTCCTGAGGATGATCAGACAGCTGGATCTTATTTTCCTCTTACAGCCGGAGCTACAAGGTCACTGTGTGGGAGAACCACACTGTCTGTGCTGCTGCTTCAGGCAGGCTACAGCCTCAGCTCTGTCACACATCTCACTGCTGTGTGAATAGACCGGAGAACCCTACAGGCTCACATTCTGGCATTTAGTAGATGCTCTTATACAGAGTTATTTATTAAGTTTACGTTTCTACACACTAACCATTTGTACAGCTGGATATTTTACTGAAGCAATTTTGGGTTATGTACCTAGCTCAAGAGCACGACAAACCAGCACCCCATTCTGAATTGAACCCACCACTTCTGAGTCAGGAGACCAGCTCCTTAAACATTATGGTGCGGCACTGCTGAAATTGTCCCTGCCTGCCAGTGAGGCTGTAGTACTGAGTTTAGGGCTTTGGCTGGACACACCACCTGAAACCTGCAGGCCATGCTGTACAGGGGTAGATGGAGGCAGGAATGCTGGGAAGCGCAAAACAGCTTTTGTGCAATATTATATGTACACTGAATTACATTGCATTGGCAGATCTTACTGAGATCAACTTGTTCTCTGGTTCTAACAGCAGCTGTGGCACTTGCTGAATGTGTAGCACTGTAGCAACGACTGCTGGAATCTGCTGTACTGTCAGTGTACTAAAATTAACTTGGAAACTTATGTAGAATGAAATTAGGTGCCAAAAAAAATATAGAAAAGAGATGGAGGACCCAATATTGTGCCTGAGGAGGTGGGTCTTCACTTGAGGTCCAGGTGCTCCAACCTTGAAGAAAGAAGTGGCTAATGTCCAGAGAACGATGTGACTGCAGTTTATAGATATGCAGAAACGGCATATCTTCGGTACAAATTACACGCTAAGAGGTTACATTTGATGTGAATGGGAGTGAAGATTCGAGGTGATTCTAATACAGTGTAACACCCTTGGGGGGGGCGGTACCTAATACAGTCACACCAGTGAGGCAGACTGAGGGTGGGGGGGTCCTTGTACAGTAACACTAGTGTAGCAGCAGCCGGGGGGGGTCCTAGGGCCACAGGCAGGGGGTCTGATGAGGGCTGACTCAGAGCCTGAACCAGCATTTGAGCAGAACCTGAACAAAAGGAAAAACCCAGACTGATAGAGGTCTAAGCCCTTGGCATCACTGAAGTGGAATGAATGATTTATGCATATTTCCATCTGCTCTCAGGTGTGAGACCAGAACATCATTTTAATTCATTTATATTCACCCTGGGAGTTTAAACAGGGATTTGCAATGTCCTGTCCTCTCTTCGTTTGAATGGCTTCCCATTCAATTAAGGAAAAAATTCCCAGGTGCGAAAAAAAAAAAAAAAAAGGGCAGAGAAAAACCACTGAAATAAATGTTTAAAATAAATAAATGGCACAAATTGTCCAAAAAAACTACAGAACAATCTGTGTAAAACGGGTTAAATCAGCACCTTCTTGTCTCTGAACCCAGGGGGTGCTTTTTTTACATTCCTCTGTAACTCTCCGTGACACGTGAGGGCTTCACACCACAGCTGCCTCTGGGTCTGTGGCACTATCCTGTTTTTGACGTGGAAAGGGGATGGGGACTTGTTCAGGTTTCCTGTTGTTGTTTTTTTTTTTAAACGGCTTTGCATGTTAATGGAATTTGGCTTGTGTTGACACAATGTGCGCTTCAGGTCTTGCCATAAATGTTGGCCAATCACCAGACTGATCATTTTGCTTAGGAATTGACATTGCAATTTAAATCAGGGAACTGAAGCATTGCTTTTGCTGGACTAGACTGCATCTACACAGACAATGCATAGCTCCAAAGGGAGAAAAACACTGTCCACAGACAGAAAAAAAAACTACAAATAATGTATTCCTTTTTCGTAATGGCATGTTTCTAGCATACAGTGTGATATATGGGTTACATGCAGAACTAACATGTCCATTAATTTGTTGTAAAATGTTAACTAATGGTTTGTTGTTCAGAATTTTAACTAACAAACTACGAACTGTTTCTTTCAGTGCCCTGACAGGCACCAATCATACATAAATTTGTCATGCTGGAAAACTATAAACCAACAGCCATTCTGATGTAAAGGAAATATATGGACCTTTTAGGCTCTGTGTGCCCATTTGGTGCTGACATACACAAGATCTTGATCTTGAAGAATAATTGAGAAAGAACAACATTAATCATGAAATATTTATCAAAATTATACAAAGGAGTATGAGCCATCACTCTGTTGCAGAAACTTAAATAGCTGTTTATGCATATCGTTAACATTAGTCAAAAACGATCATTATTATTATTATTATTATTATTATTATTATCATCATCAACAAATTAACAGCAAATCTTCCATCCCTTCCATAAATACGTGTATAGTCATTTCATAGATTTATGTTTTTTCATGTTTCACTTAATTTGAATAATATGATATAGCTGTCCTGAGTCTTCCCTCTGACTTCTGGCAAAGTGGAAAGTGTGGCTGCCTCAGGACCTTGGACAGTAAACACGCCAGCACCATTTAAGACTCCCCCTTCAGCGTGGCTATATACTGCCCCCATGTGCCAATTCTGGATTATTGTCAGCTTTATTAAAAATGGTTTGAACTTACACAAGTCCTTTGTAAAATACTGGGAGCACTGGAATGCACTGATAGTACAAATAAAACCAGGAGATGCTGGATAATTCACAGATACTGGTTTAGACCGCTAGCAATGACTGACATCCCTTTGCTGCTTAAAGCACATTGCAGCCAACAGCGCAGTTTGGCCTGGGGAAAACTTACTGCCACTTAGTGATAAATGAAAACCACAGTCTAACACTTCACATTTACACTGAACCGCTACAAATTCAGATGCACATTGAGCTACACCTTTCCTGTCACCAAAGTAAAGTGACACATCTATGTCTGAGCCTAATTACAGATCCCTGCAACACATGTTATACCACTGAATACCTAACAATATGAAAATTTAGGAAAAAACTATTTTAACAAAAGCACCTCACATATTTGAATTATACATGCATTATAGCCTGAGAAAAACAAGGAAGGGAAGGGAATAACTCGATTTGAACAAAAAAAAACGTGTTTTTAAAAGAGAATGCAATTTATCCTTTTATTCTTTTTCCGTGATAAAACACAGCCAGTTTGCATGCACAAATATGGCTTTAAAACTGAATGCTTATGAGAATCATGGCTTTTTAACAGAATATAACACTTTAATGCAAAACGGTGGAAGTTCAGCATTGTATTAATCTGAATTAGATCCACACTGCCATCACTCCAAAAGAGCTACCACAGTGTAGGTTTTATAATTCTCATGACTCAACAAAATACTTTGTATGTGACTGAAAGACAACTACAGGATTTTGTTGTCTCTAGTACATTAATATGGGATGGACTTCCAGAATGTAGAAAAAAGTAGGTGGCATAGCGATACACAGTACCTTCAAACAAGACATATAATAAAAATTATTTAATAAAATGTTCAGCTATATGAATTATATAATTTAGTAATGCTGTCTGATACCTAGTTTTCTCTGTCATGTCACCCTCGGTTTCTGTCTGGTTTTTGTTTTTGATTCCCTGTCCATGTGGTTTTGTTTTGGTTTTCCTTTTGTTTGACATGCCTTCCTCGTTACCTGCTCTGTTGATTGCTCATGTGTTTCACCTGCTCTGCTCCTCACCTTTGTCTCGTTTACTCATTTGTCTATGCATTTATACTCTGTTTGTTCCTTAGTTCTTCATGAGTTCTTCTCAGTGATTCTCCTGTTATGCTATGAGCCTTTTGTATCTGTTCTGCCTGCCTGCCTGTTTTCGACCTGTATTTGTTCCTGCTTTTCGAGTTTTAGGATTGTGTTTTTGGGCTTTCGGCGCGTCTGTTCTGGTTACAAACTTTGCCTGCTATTTCGACCTAGATTCTCAGACTGTGATTCTGTACTGTTGCCGTGCCTTCCTGGTTGTCGACCCATGTCTGTACCTGACCCTGATTTTGGATTTTGGACTTGGCATTGTTTAAAAAACTCACCTGCATCAAACCTCTGCGCCTGAGTCTAGTTCTGAGTCCTGACAAAAATCTTCTAACATGTCACACGTGAATTAAATTAAAAATACATATACTGCTGTGAAAAAGTATTTGCCCCCTTCTTAAATTCCTCTTTCATTGCATATTTATCTCGCTGAATTGTTTCAGATAATCAAATAAAATAAAACCCCTCAAAAAAGTCCTCTTTTGTCTGGCATAAAACCAATAAAGTATTTCCCTGTGAGAACATCATACCTACATTGTGAGTGGCAGTGTGATGGCATGGGAATGTTTTGCTGCCTCAGGACCTGGACGACTTGCAATTGTTGAAGAAATCTTGAATTCTGATGTACACCAGAACATTGTTAAAGAGAATGTCTGACTATCTATGCATGTAATGAAGCTGAAGCATAATTGGGTGATGCAGAAGGACAGTGATCCTTAGCATACAAACAAGTCCCCATTTGAACGGCTGAAAAGCAGCAAAATTGAAGTGTTGCAGTAACCTAGTCTGACTTGAACCCAATAGAGATGCTGTGGCAGGACCTGAAAAGAGCAACTCATGCTTGAACACCAACACATTTGTCAGAGGTAAAGCAGTTCTGCAAGGAAGAGTGGGCCAAGATTCCTGGATGTGAGAGACTCATAAAAAATTACAGGAAATGCTTTGTTGCAGTTACTGCCGCTGGGCATGGTCAAACCAAATATTAAGTTTAAGTTTTAAGCAGTTACTTTTTCACAAGGACAATATTGGTAATTTGTTTTATTGAATGAATGAAATAATGATATGAGATATTGTAAAAAACTATACATCTGCAAGGGTTTCCCAAATACATTTTATTTGATTGATCTGAAACCATTCAGTGAGAGAAATTTGCAATAAAAGAGGAAATCAAGAAGGGGGTAATTCCTTTTTCACGGCGCTGAATGTTACATCACACACTTACTTTTCCCTTTGTCATACTGTAAGGCAAACTCCTGAAACCAAGATGATTTCAACTTATGGGGGCATTATTGTAGCAAAACTATATACAAATGTGTATCTCATCCATGTGTGCATAATCAGATTTATAAATGTGTAAAAGAATCTGTGACTGTGTACTGAGATTTGTCAATGTGTAAAAAAAAATCTCCAAATCTGTGTTCAGATTTGCAAGTGCATTGAAATTTGTAAATATGTAGACAAATCTGTAAATGTGTACATAGACCTGTGAATGTGTAGACAAATCTGTAAATGTGTACATAGACCTGTGAATGTGTAGACAAATCTGTAAATGTGTACAGAGATCTGTAAATGTGTAGACAAATCTGTAAATGTGTAGACAAATCTGTAAATGCGTACATAGATCTTTGAATGTGTAGACAAATCTGTAAATGTGTACAGAGATCTGTAAATGTGCAGACAAATCTGTAAATGCGTACATAGGTCTGTGAATGTGTAGACACATCTGTAAATGTGTACAGAGATCTGTAAATGTGCAGACAAATATGTAAATGTGTATATAGATATCAATGGCTGAAAAGTCTAAGTACTTTGCTCCAAGAGCAGGAAATACAGACAAGTCAGCAGTTACAACGGAGGCAGGCTTCTCAATTTGCTGTCTTTTTACATATGTGTTTTGCTACACTTTTACCATGGCAGAGATCTGTAAATGTGTGTGGCAATTTGCAAATGTGTATGGAGATTTGTCTGTGTGCCTCAGTAGCTATACAGCCAACATACAAACAGTCTGTCGTAGTGGTGATCATAAGCGTGAGGTGGAAATGATGTAACATGACGGTTATTGTCTGTGGTTTTCATTAGTCAATCATATTCTGAGGCTTAAGACTCTTGGTTCACCTCGTAAATCTATGTAATGTTAATGTTATTATCACTAATATTGTACTTGTTGTTCCTGTTATCATTTCAATTATAATTTGAATCAGTGTCACAACCCAGCTTGTAAGGCCATGACAAAAGAGGGAGACCACACAGGGAATTACGGGGCAAAATCTGAATTTATTATTAATTAAAGCGAAACACATAAAAAAGAAGAAAACGTGTGTAATGTGTGGAAGTCTGTAAGCTATCAGTTGTGTATGCATGTGCATGAATGAGTGAAAAGTGTAATCATGGTAAGTGTTGTTCAATGCAAAAAACCAAACAAACACGTATGTGGAGATGGCAAGCAAATGACTAAGCCAGCGAGCCCGCTAGAATGGGAAAAAGCAGGTTAAATAGTGTAGCGCACTCCATCCAGGTGTGCCTCAATCTAAGACGGCTCGTCCTAGCTCCGCCCACCAGCCTCCTGTTTCAAAAGAAAAAGGAAAATACACAGGAAACCAGCAAGCGGAGCCAGAGAGCCGTAAAATCAGTTATGTAAGCCACCTCCACTCTCCTGTCTACCCTTTGTACACTCTGCGCCAGCCAGAGGCAGATGGACTCCCCCCTCTGAGCCAGGTTCTGCTCAAGGTTTCTTCCTGTTTGTCAGGGAGTTTTTCGTTGCCACTGTTGCCTTGGCTTGCTCCGAGGGAGTTTCAGACCATGGATCAATTGTAAAGCTGCTTTGTTACAATTTGTTTGAATTGAATTGAACTGAATAGTAATGGCCAAATGGAGAATATGAACTGTGTGTGTTTTAGCATTGTTTTTGGTTGTTTCAGCTAGTTCCACCTATTCAGGAAGGGACTGTTAGCTTTTTTGCTGCAGCTGCAACACAGTTACTTTGAGTATTGTTGTCCTGTAAAACAGAGGGGTCTGAACTGGAATTCTAGTCTCATAAACTGGCAGTTTCAAAAACCAGCTTCGCTGCTTGGCCCCAATAATTGGAAATCTTAATGTAACTATAAAGTTACATACATACATACATACTTAATGTAACTGAGTATTTCCCTGGGTGAGCACACACATGCAAACACAAACACATACATACATGTTTTACAATTTATTTTGTCATCTATAAATTTTGAACTACAGTGGTCCCTCGCTATAACGCCGTTCACCTTTCGCGGCCTCGCTGTTTCGCGGATTTTTTTGTGTGCAATTTTGCATGCTTTTTTTACTGCGTATGAACGCACATTGTGTTCTGCGTCCTGATTGACAATGGTCTGCTGTCCCTTAGCCAATCAATCTCCTCCGTGCCGTGTCTCCTGTACAGTACAGAATGTGTCCAGCTTGCCCTTTTATGTTTCGTTCATTACAGTTCTCAAATATAATCGAAGGTGGCATGTCTGTGTATAAGAATCCTTCCGCCCAGAAGAAAAAACAGCGCCAACAACTACCCATAACTATGTTCTTCACCCGAAAAATGACACCTGCTCCAAGGCCTTCAGTGGAAAAAGACGTTACAGCGGAGCGGCACCAGGACGAAGAGGCGCGGTCAAAGGAACTGTGAAATACACGCGAGTCACTATTAATAATTTCTTATGTGTCCATCCTCGTAGGTTGATCATTAAAATTAAATTTGTTTCTAAAAGCTAAATAGATGTTCAAATAAATGTTTGGGCCTGAAAACAGCTTTGATCTTTGGTTTCATTCCATAATACTGTACTTATTTTTTAAAATCTATGAAGGTTTGAACTTTGAGAGTGTTTAAACAAGAGAGAAATGTGAGAAAATGTTAATGCCTGTCTGAGAAAAGTGTATAAAGTGTGTGGTGAGGGGTTTTACAGCCTTAAACCATATATAATAATTGTAAAAAATAAAGCTGACTACTTCGCAGATTTGCGGGTTATTTTTAGAACGTAATCCCCGCGATAAATGAGGGATCACTGTACTCAGATTGCATGATGTGTATAAGTTCAGTTTTGTACTTACAATTCAGTGATAAAAGAAAATGTTTAGAAACCCCAACAATGGCGGTAACTGCGCTACTACCAGTTCTGGGGAATTGAGAGAGTCACAAAACTGTGGCGCCCAAAATTTTTGTCAGGTAGTATATCATAAAATTTTTCATTATTTGCATATTAATGAGCGATGAATACATTTTTCAAGACTCACTGCACACTTTGAACTTATATTACCCAGCATATTTATGAAGTCTGCAATCTTTTAGGCTCTTAGACTGAACAATAGTTTCATATTCATATTCATACAAAACTCATAAAAACATACACAGCTGCAGGCTTCTGCATGTTTGCAGCTTCTGTTCTGGTTCCCATTAGTACTTGGTGTAGCCTGTTAGCCATAACCCCTCTTCAGATTTAGCTTGAGTAATTCGTTACCTGTCCACTCTATTAAACATTTCAAATCTGCAGCACAAACTCCTGAACCGTCCTGACCTTTTTTTTTTTTTTTTTTAATTTTACTGACCAGTCTTACTCACGGTTTTTCCCCCGTCATTTACAGAAACCTCAAATCGGCCAAAGCCGAGTGGAACGTGGTGGATTTGTTGCTCACGAAGGTGTTTGAGTCTGGTTTTATAATCAGTCCTTTCACTTCCCTGTTTCCTTTTCCAGAGCTCGGTGTAAACCCAACTGGATTTGCCACTCGGAAGTATTCTGGTAAGAAAAAAATGAAAACTACGTCACCATATCCTCCTTCATAACCATGTTCCATCATTTGAGAGACAGTGCACTTAAAGTGGAGGAAGAAGATGTGAAATTGACAAGGATCACCAAAGAGGAGATTTTGGTGCAGCTGGACTGATAACAACTATAACAACAAAACCCTCAAACTAATGTGCACAGCAACGTTTCCTGCCCCAGAGGGACCATGTAACCCCTGGCCAGCTTGACGCCATAGAAAATTAACTCCAAGACAAGATGGTGCAGTTGTGGTCCAAACTCCTCAACAGCCATTGAATAAGGTCAAATTACCAGGTGACCTGTTAGGGAAAGTCAGCCTCAGATAATTCGGACCCTGGAGCAGAGGGCAGAGGCGTTCAGCTATGTCAAGGAGGAGTAGGTAGCTGGGGACGAGGATACACTAATGTGGTGGAAAGTGCACAAGAAGCGCTTTCCTCTTATGTCAAACATGCTTGCAAATATCTGTGCATTCCAGCCACCAGCACAATAGCTGCAGTAAAACTGGGAGGGCTTGGGTTTGCATTTCTCAGGATGATGAGGAGAGTCACCCAGTATCAAATTACACACTCTGCCATCAGTGTTATGACTGTTGTTTATGATTCTCAATCTGCCCGGAGGAGCTGCACTTACAGCTTGTGATCTGTTTAGGAATCTAAACTTGAGGTTATAATTTGGTTCGACTTGGTACACTTCTCGGTCTGATTGGTTGATCATGGTTGTGTAGAGAAAAACTTTTTAATTACATGCTGTTGAAAAGCTTTGAGAGAAGAAATTGTTATGTTACTTTAAATTAATTTTTATTTGTTATTTATTGTCACTGTGTGAATTGTATTAGTGCACTAGCAGTGTGTGGGATTTTTATACACCAAGATGTTTATTTTGAATTTAAAAAATAATTACGGAAATGATAGGCTAAATAAAAAACAGAAATTAAGAGTAGCCTTCTTTTTATTGTGGGATGAATAGAAAGTCTAGGCCTGTATGAGAACCATAATAATATAAAATGATTCCAGATGCCATCAGATATGCTGGATAGCTTTCAGAAAGCATCCCAAAGAGTTTCTTGAAGCCTCATATTAAAATGGTGGAGCCCCTTAACATAACACAACCAGCTGCATCTAGTGTTAGGGAGACTCAAAGTCTGCCTGATCCCTCTGGCAGACCAGCAGCTGAGGAATGTGGTAGGTGCCAGTTCTGTGCACAAAAGATTGGCAATAAGACCCACATAACATGTGTGAAACGCTGTAAGTATCTACATATAGCACACACACAAACCCTCTGCATGCCTTGTATGAAGAAGGGCTTAACCTCATTGTTACATCCAGCCCTCCAGCCTTTGCATCTTGCAGGACTATGAAGTGTTGCAGAATCTTTAGGCAGGGCTTGGGGTAACAAGGGTCTGTGTCTGGCAGTCCTGTTAGCCTGGGGATATGCATATTATCTAAACTTGTACATAGTTTGCTTAGTCTTCTAGAGCTAGGGACGTTTTGGTCGTGTTTTGTGCCATGGTTGAAAGGAGCACCGGTCCATATCTAGGAATCCTGTAAGCCTGGAGGGGTTACTATACACTGTAAATTTGCGCATTGTTTGTTTGCTTGTTTGATGGAGAAGTCCTTGGGCAGATTAGCAGTCTGTTAGGATTAATTTATTTTATTGTACAGTGAAATCAGAAATGTGCCAAAATCCAACATTTTTTTAGCTCCGACATGACGCCACAAGTGGAAAATTCCACACCTGACTTATGCGACTTAATACCATCCGTACATACGACTGAAAAATAAATACTGTATAATTTTAAAAAATAAAGAAAAAAATATATATGTAAATATAAAAAAATTATACTTTGCCATACGTCCACCAGTGCTAACGGCTGAGTGTGTACAATAGTTACTGTCAGACAATATCCCGGCATTGTGTACATGTACTGTATGTGTACTCCTACATGGCATGCTAACATACTGTACATCAGACTTAAGTCCATTTCGAGACACAACCGGTCTGTCAGAACGGGACTCGGACGTATCTGTATGCAAATATTCCAAAATCCAACACACTTCTGGTCCCAGGCATTTCGGATAAGGGATACTCAACCTGTATAACATTTTTTTTTCTCTGGGGTCAAATTGACCCCAAACATCATCTTTGTTACTATGTTGGATAAAAAAAAACATGCATTTTTTTCATTATTATTTTTGACAATCAAAAGAAATGTATGTCTGTTCAGGTATAGCCCATATAAATATGAAACATTAAATCATAAAAACAAAGTTTTAGGGTAATTTACATATTTCATCACCTTTGTGAAATGTGCAGGCCCACTTTGTGGCAAAATAGAAAGGTACAACTTCAAATTTTCTGTCAATTGGGTTTTACTGCAATCAGAAGAAGTACAAAAGACCTGAGGAAAAACAAAATTGGTTGATCTCTATATTTTAGCTATAATTTTTACATGTTCATCACTGGGGTCTGTGGGACCCCAAACGATGAGGAAGTAAAGCCAATTTCAACAGAACATAAGGGTTAACACAACCTTGCAAACTCTCACCATGCACACTATCAATCATACTACACAGCCTGGAACTGCTTCAAAGTATCTCCCTTTAGCCCATACAAAATCCTCACCTCTTACCTGCAATATCGCACCTGTACTTCACACACTCCCAGTGATGTTCTTTTCATGGATGAGGACAGGTACTACACCTTCCCCTTGACTCTAGACTCTTACCCCAAGATCAAATATTGTCTTCCTTTCAAGTACCATTCCTTAACAATAAACCCATCTGAATTCACAGTTGTTGTCTGGGATTTTTTTCTACTGAACTGGAGTTTGTTTGTCAAAACAAAAGTTCAGGAGAATTATTCTCAGACAACCGTTCTATATAAACACCATGTACCTCATCTCCCATTGTGCCCTGCATTTCCTGCATCCCTCCTCCTCCCCCATCTCCACTTTCCTCCCTTCCTTCCCTTGGGTTAAAACACAAACTAATCCTGCTTCTCCCAGTTTCTTCCAGGGACCTACAGGTGGAGTCCCCTCTCACCTCAGGTAGGTACAGGTACAATACCTACCTCTTTGGACTCCAAGACCATGATCAAATGTTGTCATCTTAAACACCTTTCCTTAACAATAAACCCATATAACTGCACTCTTGTTATCTGAGAATTTATTCTCCTAAAATCATAAATATGAATAAGCAATAAACACTTCACATTTAAAACTTGACAGTTATTCTATGGTATAATTAATGTCAGAACATGCACATGTTGAGATTTATGTGTTTCCAGAATCGTTTTTCATGTTTTTTCAAGACATGAAATTTCTTTCATGGTGTTTCTGTGTATTTCTGTTAATGCTAGTGTTCCTCAAGCCTGTGCTTCTGGCACAATATTGACTTGAGTAGAAAAAAAATACAGATTTCTGAGCAGTATAGACTAATAATCAATGCAGATATAGGAAAATCAGTTAAGATTCAAGAAAGGCAGCTCTAAAAAAATTTAAAAACTGATTTGAATCAAAGAAGTACATGGAATCTACTTCTCACTGAATTCATTATTCAGATGAATTTCATTAAAGGCTTTGAGTGCCATGCCGTTTATACTGTACATTGCATACAAAACTTATGCACACCCCAGTGAATTTGGTTACTTCGCAGGCTGCCCTGATAACCTAAAATTAAAAGTTTTGGCAGAAATGCCTTTTTAAATACTATAATTATGCATATCTCTCTCCTACCTGGTACTGCTCCCCCACACACTCACAGATGCTGAAAAGTCAAGCGGCACTTTGTCCATAAAAATTTTCTATTATCACAGATGTTCTATTTTACAAGATAGACAGCTCCAAAATCTTAGCATAGGCAAATTTGTTTATTATTGACTGTTAGTGTGAATTTGAAGTTCAAAGTTCAAAAATATGAATATGAAGTTCAAAACTAAACAATCTGAATATTCATAAAGGGATATGTGGTGAAAGAACATTATTACATAACTGGAAGACAGAACTAGGACGAATTAGCACAGCACCAGAACGTCCTCTTCTGATATATAATCCTGTGGCAAATGTATACTGGCAATAAGGACTACTGTGTTATAATCATTGTGTTACTTCCAATGACTGCTGTTGTATCCTTCTGTATTCTTAAATGTCTGTTTTTTCTGTAACCAAACTGCACCTCAGATGGTACCTATCCTATAATGAAGTATGGAGAAAAGGAAACGAGAAGGAAAATTAGGATCTAACCATCTGGTTATTATGACAGAAGGGCTGTGATGTAATTCAGAGCTTTTCCAAAAAAAAAGAAACACACACACACACACAAGCAGGCACTTGTCTCACTCACTTCAATTTGCTATATTAACATTAGTGCAGTTTGATCACATGCTACCTCTTGGTTTCCTTGTCCCCTGGCATCCAACACCTGTAAATCATGTAAAATGCTTCAGGGCACTCCCCATTCACTCCTTTGGAGATGAGTGTGCTAAAATGATCTGTTGAATTATAACAAAAATGTGTCATGTTTTATGATCTTCTGTACATAGACATTCTAACCACGTTTTATCTAACTTGGTAACTAGATATTTATGGGAACAAACTGTATGGGTTTTAAATGGGCGTACTAAGGCTATGTGCCATCTGCCTGCCTTGCTGTATAGAAATGCAGAGATGCACAAGGAGTATCCCTCTAGCTTCAAATAATGTTGTTCAGTTCATATTTATGGGCTGGCATGTCAGGAGATTTGCTGTATTTGGTATATTTCAACAATTTGTTTGGAAAATTACCCCTTGTGCAGCTGATTTGTACAGTTGTTGCAGCTGTTCACAGTGTACCAAACTGGTATGTTAAATACTAATGTAGGCCCACAGATGCCTCTAATGGACTGTTGCTGTTATGCAATGAGTTTAGGAAAACTTCCACTGATACTTCCTCATCTCTGTCAAAGATCTATACTATGCGTCTTCCCCTATATGTGACTTGTTCCTCCATGTAAAAGCTATACATCATTGCTCTCATAAGCACTTAAATGTTATAGCATACCAGTATTATATTACTAGTATTAGTACTAAAGCATTGCTGTAAGGGCCATAGCAGTACAACTCTGGGAGTTATCTTGGCCAGTTCTGTACCATTGTTGCACCAAACAGAGCACTTCACCCTAATATTTTTCAGCAATCACATCCTGTAGTTTGTAAATGCACAACAACTAAGCCTGAACATTGACGTCTGTGAAAGTAAATTTGTGAGTCTGTGAAATTTTAGCTTAAGGTGAGATATAGCAAGCAAGAAAAAAATGTTTTTGCTGTCACTGGTCAATATTGAGTTTTTGGGTTATTCTGCCTCAATAGCATGTTTTAATTTAAATTAATGTATTAAATTCACACAAAATTCACATCAAGATACTAATTTCATTGTTTTGACTACTTGCACCCACACGTTTATCTAGAGTTTATCAAAAGTTAACATTTATTAGCAAGAAACGGTTGGGTGACTGTTGTTTAAACTTTGTCATGTTTGGTATTGTTGGAAAGCTCTCTCTCTGGAGCATAATCACTAGATCCAAGTATGGCCATGTTCCTTGTATTGGTGATCAATTGTGAAAACACAAAGGGGGATTTAAAGCTGGATACAAAATATCATTGGCTATGTACATTTCTGACGATGTGATTTGCTCAAATGTATCACATGACGTGATCTAACGCTTTCCGGATTAGCTTTCAGTGCAAAGTCAGAAAACAACAAATGGCTAGAACAGGGGTGTCAAACTGAAGTCCTGGAGGGCCGCAGTGGTAGCTGGTTTTTGGTGTGTTTTAGCACTTAATTGATTAATTAAAATCACTGGTTGGCTAAAGAGTCCACACACCTGGTTTCCAAGGCCTAAAATGGCTGCCAATCGAAAGGAAAGAACAAAATCCCGTAGACACTGCGGCCCTCCAGGACTGGAGTTTGACACCCCTGGGCTAGAAGATGGAGTTTGTGGAAAAGCGTCACAGAAGAGATGTCAACAAACTGTCTATTGCGAGGAGTAAAAGGGGTACAAATATAAAAGAAAAGGAGATTAATCACAAAAGAGCAATGAAGTATAAACTGGCGATGGTGAAAGAGCAGTTTGTCAGGGATAGTGCAGGTGACAGTCTGGCCACACGGAGGTGGTTGATAATTCAGGTAGCCCTGTTGAATAAATTAATCTGTGAGTTACTTCATCCAAACTACACCGGGACAGGTCTCAAAGTTACAATAGACGGACAGAACCATGACTTCTGTCGCATTTTATTGTTGGAGTGCACCCTTTGCATCCGTGACAGTAATGCGTATTTCAAAAGTGTAATCATGTCTACTCGTTTACACGATTCTAAAAGGAGTGATGTCGCGTTTGACGTGAATGCACGAAAGGTTTTATTAGCGCAGAAGTTAGGGCTGGGGTACAAAAGAAGAGCAAAATCGTAGGAATTCCCACACCCCTCCTGAAGACATAAGACATGACAAGAGAGTGACAGGTATGATAACAGGTTTGAGAGGGCAATTTGTAAATAGTGCATGTTTTAGATGTATCTTTTCTTGAATATGTGTGGTCTAAATGATCATTTGAATTAGATGTGTTAGAGCAGACAGTCCTCTAAAACAAGCAGGGCAGGAGGGTTCCCTAATCCTGTGTTTGGTTATTACAGGCTATGGCTACTTTTCTTTACTCAGGCTGTGAGGATCCTGTACTCCAACTGTCATATACAGTTGCAAAATACCCTGGACACTGCGCATTGTTTGTATATGTTTTGCACATTATTCTCTCTTCTTCCTTTTTGATATTTAAACTTAATTAACTTTTCCGTTGTGTGGGCTAGGAAGAACAACATTTAATTTTGTATGTGCGCTTTTACAAAAAAAAAAAAGACAAAAAGGAACCTTAACTCTTTGCAGTATATTTGTAATGTATAATAATGAAGTATGATTATGAGGAATAATACAGTCAAATCATGAAATGAACAGGTGCTGACAGAATACTCATTTTAGTGGCAGAAATTGAGAGAGTGCCAGAGTCACTGGACAGAACTATTGAGCAGATCTGGCAGGCCAACGCAGACATTGACATAGACATATCAGACAAGATGAGGGAGGATGCACACGCCATCATAAATATTAGTGTGTCCTTTGATGGTACATGGCAAAGGACAGGCTTCACTTTGCACTATGGCATCAAAGTATGCATTGAAGTTCTCACAGGCTTTGTCATAGATTATGAAGTTATATGAAGATTATCTTCATATTGTCATGCATGTGCCATAAGGGAAAGTGCAAAGCGACACAGCAATATTCCAGGATTAGTACAATTCCTAGAAAGAGAGGCACAACAGAGGTTTTTACAGAAGGATTTGGTTATACATTTCTTATTTTCTGATTTATTAGACGTTCTGTTCTTGAAGACATGCTGAAAATGCATTATTAATACCAGTACAGAGTATTTTATGATTTATAAAATGAAAAAAAGATGTACTCAAAAAAAAAACTATCAAACAAAAAAAACTGGTCTATACCATGTTTTCAAAATGAAATACATATTTAAAGTCTTTATTGTCTTTATCAATTATCTAGATTTATGGTTTTTAAAATATGGAAATTAGCACATATTTATTTAGATATTGCCTAATTTGCATATTAAAATGTGAATTTCTGAAAAACTTGCAATAAAAAAATTATAATAAATTTTACCAAATTCACCTGTGGTGTCTTGCTTTAAGCCGTTAAGACTTCCTGCAATTGCATCCCACCTGCTATGACTCAATGTTTTTGTTACGTCACATCTAATGTATGCATGGTGTGTTACTTTTCCAGCAAGTTCCATACCTTATGTCACCACCTCCTAATTTGAGTAAAATCAGGAAATGTCTCTTCTGAAATGAGCTTCTGCTTTCTAATGTTGTAATTCACAGTGGATAAGGCATTTGCTATATGACTAATTTAACTGAACAGAATAATTTAAACTGGAGTTCTACCAAGACAGACAAATTTGTGTCAGTAAGAGGTGCTACACATGATTTTCTTACATCTGTACAAGTTGCCCACAGCGGAGCAAATTATTTGCTGAAACTTGGAGCCAGAAACCCATTAACTCATCAAGCTGTTACAGCATATTGGCATTAGCTGTGGCAAAGTGTGTAAAATACAGTTTCACAATGTCTTATAGGGCTGGTGCTGCAGTGAATTATTTTATGCTTGTATTCAAATTCTCTGTTAGTTTCACTGTTGAGCACTTTAACTGCCACATTCATAATTTCCACATTTTAAGAAGTGCATCATTAAAAGACCTGAAAGACTGGTAACGCCATTTCCCATTTGCTTAACCCAACTGGTGCATAGTGTGAAAACTAGGGATGGGACAATAAATTGAAATTTAGTATATCGCGATCCAAAAACATTACGATCCATTTTGTAAGTCAGAAAATGATATAGCTATATTTGCTACTTTGTATTGTATGCGGTATTTAACCACAAACAAGATGATCTGGGATGATCTTGCAACCACCAAAATTTCTCTGTTGCAACTAAACACTTTAGACAACAGAGGGCGCAATCACTTCTTTGTATGCATCAGGGCCACAACTGGAACTGCAGAGACAACAGCTAGATTACAAGAATTTGAAAATGGCTGCAGGCAGTAATCAAAAGTCTGACTTAATAAAGATTGAGAACACTCCAGCTATGCTGAAATCGCATGTGGCAACACTTCGGCTTTTTAGTGATGTATGAAAACAACAACCAAGACAAGACAAAGACCATTTATAAGTTGCGCAAGGTGTTAAAACCTTACACAGCAACCAACACCTCCAACATGACTGTTCATCTTCACCGGTACCATAAAGAGCAAATTAAAGATATAAAGAAATTGCCATTGGGCCAAACAATTTTACAAGAGTTATTTGCTGTAGCTTTACCTCCAACAAGCCAAAGAACTACAGAAATAACCAAAGCAATTGGCAAATCCATAGCCCGTAACTTGCAGCCGTTTTCTGTTGTTGAAATTAATGGCTTTAGGCTTTTGCTCAAAACACTGGAGCCGAAATACCACATTACATCATGAAAACGCTTTTCTAGTGTTGTCATACCAGATCTCTACAAAGACATGAGAGATCATGTTGTGGAGAGCTTGAAAGAAGCTAATGGTATTTTAATTACTATAGACGGGTGGACTAGCCGTGCCACACAGGGCTATATCACCATCACAGTGCAAATCATACGTAACTGGGAGGTGGCTAGCTATGTCTTGCAGACTCCCCCATTGTTTGAGTCGCTCACAGGAGTTAAAATGGGTGAAGTGCTAAAACAGGTAGTAATGAAAATGGACTTGAAGAGGCCAATTTACAACAATGCAGTTGTTACAGACACTGCCCAAAATATGGACACTACAGTCAGTGAAATATGCTTAGCCCACACGATAAATCTAGCTACCCAGTGGGGACGTCAGCTGCTTGCTTGGCCAGGTGCGAAGAGTGGCGGCCTTCTTTCACAGGCGCACCACAGCCACTGCAGTTTTAGCATCTAAACAGGCTCTGTTACATCTGCCTTCTCACAAACTCAATGGACGTTCCAACAAGATGGAACAGTTCGTACACTATACGGAACAACATCCGGCTGTTACAGCAGTCCTGACGAGCAGTGAAGGATGAAGAAATGCCAGAGACATTGATAAATTGGATGCCAGTAATATATTAGATGCTGAGGACATGTTCAAGGTTCTCAAGCCACTGATTGTGCCGCTCATGTGATTGAGAAGAGTAATCAACCCCATGAGGAGGATTCCTAGAATTTGAGTTTGAGGAGCTCCATACTGGTCAGTACTCTTGTGAGGTGTATACAGATGTTCCTCTGGTCAGCACAGCCCTAGGCCCGTGATTCAAAAGTCTTCCCCAAAGACCAAAGAGACTCTGTCTATGCCCTCATATTGAAGAAAGCTGAAGATTTTCACCAAATTATTCAGGTATGTTCAATTGGAAGCTCACACTCACCAGTGGCTGTCAGTGAGTTGGGGACAGAGGAAGCACAAACCTCACCTTTAAATCTATTATTAATTTCAGGCTGTTCCCATTAATCCGCCAAGATTAACAATAAGACAAACGATTTGCATGTAGTGCCCTGGTAAAAAAAAAAAAAAAAAAAAAAGTTAATATCTTGTTTATTTAAACATGTGTTAAACATGTGTTCGGTTAACAAATATGCAGAATAATTTTAAATATCGTCGGTTAAATTACTGCTGTGTGAAATAAGTTACCATTAATGTGGAGAAATTTATATGTGGTACCTTATTTGGGAAGATACTGAAATGTCCTATGCTCTTAATGGTCTTGGAATGTCTCATGTCGTTTCCTCTGTTTATTTGGGTAACTAAGTGTCAATCCTTTATTAGCCAATCAGTGCCAGTCAGAGATGAGCGTCAACTACCTACCGGATACTGAGCAGGGGGTGGGACTAACAAAGAGCGGGACGAGTCTTGGGATAGTGTGGGGAGTAGGGGAAGGAGGAAATTGAGAGACGACAACGTAGGGAGCGAGTTGTAAGCGTTTGAAACTGTTTAAAGTTATTATTGTTGCTGAAACTAAAAGTTGGAGGTTTTATCTGTGTGTTATCGAGTACAAAATGTAAGAGTGAGCCGTGTTTGGAGCTGTTTCAGCCGGAAATTAGACTAAACGTCGCAACGCCATTTTTTGTTGTGAGCAGTGCTAGTTAGCTTCATCCTAGCTAGCTGGGAGAAGAAGGAGACTGGGGCTGCGTTCCAATCCGAAATAAAATCCTCCCTTCACTTCTTCCCTCAAATCGAGTGAGCCCTCCAGTGACGTAGCAGGCGAGGGAGCCCTTCCCGAGCGAGGGGGGCAACGGAGGGGAGGGGTTGTGGCTTTTCGAATTGGAATGACCCTCGCGGTTCTTCCTCACTTTGCTTTCCTTTTGCAAGGACTGGATTGCCGCGATGTGTCCCTTGCAGGCTGCGGTACCTGTTCCAGTTAAACTCGCCACCGCAAAACCAATGTAAAGACGGAGAGAGTTCTCTTTAGGCTACGTTACGCAACTTAACCATTAATATAGTTAGACAGTGAATATGCATGTTAGCTAGATATGCCTACATATCTAGCATATTCCCCATGCCAAAATCCTTATATTTTCCATGAGCATAAAATCATTTTAAATCGATGTTTTTATTGACGATTAATAGATGTGATGTTATTTTCAATAAAGTTGCCAAGCTTTTCCAATGTGAAACCACTTATTTGTATGCACAATTTAATAATCATATTGAATAATTATGACAATCATAACAATAGTTACTATAATTATTGTGTAGCACCTTTTGAGCAGGGTGAATCCCGAAGTGATTCCCATAGACAAGTAAAGATAATTAATAAAATCGGTAACGATAAAATATGGTAAAACAGCTCAGTAACTAACTGCAACAGTAACCAAGTAATGATAAATAAGTGTGAGGTGTAACAGGGTTTAAAAGTACATATGTGTAGAGACAGGTAAAATGATGAACAAAAAATAAATATCAATATCATAAGAATTAACCCGAAATTATGATACGATACACATAGGCAATTATACCGGTATGTTTCAATGGCGATTTAAAAAAAGAAGATTCTTTTTCATGCTGTGTGAATGATTGAAGCTAAAGGTAGCATAACTGTTACATTTAAAGATTCAGAAAATGTAGGTTATTCTTAACAAAATGCATGGCTACGGCAGCTACGTCTCCACCAGCTTATGATTAAAACTTCGTGGCCAAAACGTATATTTTTTTTGGACTACCAATGAACTTGATAAGGGGCTATTGAGTGTTGGGCATTTCCTTTGAATCTGTAAGATTTAAATAACGACCACCACCAACAACATAGCATTTTAGCGAATGGATTGTATAATCAATCGGCAACAGGTCTTTGAACTTGGTAAACTTTTTTAAATTTGCTTGTTCTTTGGTAGCAAGAGCATGATATTCAAATAAAGTTTAACACGTGGGCAAGCGAGCAAGCATCGCCGTGCATTCTGGGCAATATCAACGCTTGGAGGGATGATTTTTGTTGGCTCCGTTGAAGGGAGTGAAACCGAGGGCTCGAGCAAATGAAAATTCGCCCTTCCCTCAACAAATCTGGATTGGAATCGCCCTCACGGTGGCAGCCATCTTGCATAGGGGACTTTTTGGGGATTCCCCCTTGATTGAAGGGAAGTGAGCACGAAGAAGCAAGCATTTTTTCGGATTGGAACGCAGCCTGGGTGTGTGGGAGAATATTTCGCTCTGGATTTCTGACCTGTACGCCTGCCTGCCAGTCTTCTGCTACGCATGCTGCTGCTGTTGCTGTAGACTGGGTGCTCAGGACTTAATGCTGTCGCCAGGAAACCTGCTGTTGCACACGGACGTGTCTCCAGAACTGGTTTTCTCCATCTCATCTCACCTTTCTCCACTGAACAGAAGGTTTGACTGTTGCGAACCGTTTCTGAGTTGACAAGGAACCGTGAGGACTGAGCAAACACTTTTCATGAGGATTCAAATGAGCTCCAACATGCACGCCAACGACATGGTACCCTAACAGAGTTTTACAAAATCCCGAGCATTATTTTATTTTCTTGACTAAAAGGGTCACCAGGAAAGTTAAAGGGTGCATGTCCATTTTTATTGTGTGTGTGAGAGTTAATAAACATTTTATGTGTTGCAGTGTATATTTGGAGTTGAATTGTTTATTTATGTCTGATTAATATGGTTGTAGTTGGGCCATGATGTGTTAATTGTATGCATGGGAGTTTGTAAGCTCACGTAAACAATATCGCTGTAGATTCAAAAAAAAGTTTTTAAAAGTTCACCAGGCCACTCTGCACCCTAGGCAGAGTCATATTCTCTAGTTAAAGTAGATGTATACCAAATTTCATATTTTAGTAGACTCCCTTCAATTGGTCTCCCATGTTTAAAGGTGTTATCAGATGTAAAGGGGTATTTCATGACAATTCTGTAACAAATTAGAGTTGAGTGGGAGGGCTACATGCAGAATTATCAACACCAGTCACATAAACAGATTAAATGATTATCAATGGCATTTTGAGATAGTTACTGTTTTTTGCAAACTAGATGAGGCCTGTGTGCTAAACTTTACTGTGCATTGCACTCAACGCAGATGCATTATACAGAAACAAGATTCTGTTTATTCTCAGAAATTGAGATCGATTTTAATACCTTTACTTCAGTTTTATAGATTTTTGTAACAGAAGAAAGTTACAAAGCAATGTAAAACACATTAAGGGATTTTTCAATACGTATTCATGATTGCCAACCTTGTTAAACAATGTCACACTTGCTTTTGCTGGAGCACACAAGCGTCAGACAATCCACAGTGTTTGGCAAGGTTTTAAATGGTAGAATCTTGTAAATCAGATGAGCAGATTTGACATAAATATTCCCTGACGTCGGGCAGAGACTCTCTGCCTGACGTTATCCATAAATGACAAGAGCATATGGGTATAACAAATGCTACACAGTTCAATAAAGAGAAATAATACTGTCACAAAATGACATTGGTAATCATTTACTCTATTTACGCAACTGGTGTTAATTAGTCTGCTAATCGTTAGTTTTATTGTTAATCTTGGTGGATTAATGGGAGCAGGTTGAAATTAATGATAGGTTTAAAAGTGAAGTTTATGCTTCCTCTGTTTCCAACTCACTGACTGCCACTGATACTCACACACTGTATGTGCATGCATATGTCTATATAAATGGGTTGTGTTATTGTGTAAGGGTGTGCATGTGAGAGAGGGAAATTGTTTTTATTATTTTTAGACCAGCATCACAGAGGAGGAAGAATCTAGTAAAGTACCCAGAGCAGCAGCAGCAGAGTCTGGCACCAAAGAAGGGGCTGTGCTGGACCTCCTCCAAAGAAGACAGCTCTGGAGGACCTCTCTGGAAACTCATTTGCTGTTGTGGATCCAGTGAACAAGGCCAACAGAGGGGTGGCAAAAGAAATTGACTCATACAGGAATATGCCATCTAATCCCCTTAGCAGCAGTCTGCTGGAATGTTGGCAGGATAATGAGCACACCTTTCCTGTACTTGCCTCTCTGGCCAAAGCCTACCTTTCGATCCCTAAATATCTGTCCCTAGTGGGCGCATCTTTTGAACCGCGGGTGAAATTGTTACCTCCCAAAGGTCTCTGCTGTCTCCAGAAAATGTGGACTATTCGATTTTTCTCACCAAAAATATGGGCAATGCTAAGGATGTGAAGTAAAACTGCCTCTGCATGTGATAAAGTTTTACAGCACAGAGTTTGTGTCTGTGTGGCCTCAAACAGTGTATGGGTATGAGTTTCCAGCAAAATTCAGGCTCTGTGGGACTGCTGGACCCCAAGTGTGAATTCTGACCTTAGGATGCTTCCGCTCTTGTATCTCCTCTCTTGTCTGTTGCCTTTTCTGTACTGTTTTCTGTATTTTGGCACATATCCTTATTGTTTACACATTATGCAAAAACCAAAGCTGCCAAGTATGTTATAGCAGAGATCTCTGCAAGCTTATGTTTTTCAGGAAAATTTTATCTTTGTGGATAGTTGAGAGATACCGGTTTCCATCCAGTGGATCAGCCTAAATGTAGACAATTATTATTGAATGTTTATTTTACTAATTTTGTTGTATTATTTTATAGTATTTCACACTTTTGCTGTATTTCTGATCTTTATGAAAATTTCAGTTGTTGTTACTTGATCTGTGTTGTCTTGTTAAGAACTTTGTGAGAATTTTTGTATTTTGCATGACTAAAAATTTTATTTAAATTCTGAATATTCATATTTTGTCACTGAACTGTTATTAGGCTCTATCAAATCGTGAACCCCATATCATCTCGAACCGAATCGTGAGATAAATATAGTGCCCCAATCCCTAGTGAATACTGATTGAAAAATGCAAGCCAGTTAATGGTGCATGCTGTTTAACATCCCAAGGATCCAAAACAACCCAAATCAATTATACGAGAAACATTTGTCATGCTAACCTCGACTTTGCGAAATTAAAATTCAGGGCAGCAGCAACAAAGCTGGAATGACAAGTGAAGGACAGGGAAGGCTTTGGTCGTAAATTTATCCAGAGAACTGTGAGTACGTTGTTTAGCATGTAGGCTAACTATGACAGCTACTCTATAGAGCTCTGCTCAGCTGTTGGTTTCCACCATACAGAAAAGACCCCAAGTGGTCTTTGCTGTAAAAATCTGTTCATTCAAATGGCTCAGACATTTTCCTCCCCTCATCCTCTTCCCCTACTGGCAGCCCACCCCTCTGTCCTCTCTGGTGCCATGGGAGCAGAACCCTTAGAGATAGATTACTCTACTACAAAATTAAATATTAAAAAGACAAGCAGCATCTCAGGCTGCACTGCTTCTCCTAAGCCGTCCACACACAACTGAATGCCATCTCCCTGTGCCCGATGAACAGAATGACTTCAGGTGTGCAACATGTTCTCAGCAAAACAGGTAATTATCCAATTCCCCGGCCATGCAGACCCATGTTACCAATTACCCAGACAAATTAATTCACCTAAGACAGTTTTAGTAAGGCTCACCTCCTGACAGGAACATTAGGAAAATGTCCCTTGTTTTCATTTTTTAAAAAAATCATTTTCATTGTGGATGGGGAAATTCACTTGATGTAGAACCACAACTTGAGGTGAAATGCCTAACCTCAGCATCTCTATGTCAGCAAATTAGATGTTAATGGCATGTCATCAAAACTCTGCTAAACATCCCACTGATCATGGATGTTTCGTAATGTTGGGGGGGCAGTGCTGTTGCTTAGATGCTGTTAGTCTATCGTGAACCAATCAGACAAGGTAGAAGGCCATGATTGGTTTGGACCAGTGTATGAAAAATGCCAAACAGAAGTGGAAAATGATAGCTTCTGAAATTAAAAGTACTACCATGTATTCTGCATACATAGGCAATTTCCTCTGCCTGGATGAACAGCTGTGCTAATTGGAAGCTCCTGGTTCATTGCATGGATGGAACAAATACTTGGTAATACTTTTTGATGCTGATTTTTTTTTCCACCTCTGAAGCCAAATGCATGTCTACACAAAGTAGAGCACCTTAAATGTCCTTGAAATTTTAACACAAGTTTTCCATGAAATGATTTCCTGCATTTAATGAACTACTACATCTCATATAGTGAGCATGTTTTTGTGTCTTCTCCACATTAAGATGGAAAAGCATCAGAAATTGACAGCTGGAATACCAAAAATGGTGCCTAGGGCTCCAAAGACGTCTCCAAATGCCCTGAAACCTGTCTAGAGCTGATCATTTTGCATAACTTTTTGGCACAATTGTGGTTGGGTGTTTTTAATTTTTTGCTATGCTTCATTTTAGTGTCTTCTTTGGAGAGCTGTCATCCATAAAGCATTCATAATTATCACACAAAACAACTGCTAAATCAAATAGTTTGTCCTTAGTGTGGCCTCTGGCTTTCTCCTTTGTGCTTAGCTTTTGCCTGAGGGAGAGAGATTGTGCTTGTTTATATTTACAGGGGAAAGCAAAGTAATCCTGGCTTGACTAAAGAATCAAGGCTTACGTCAAGCAATTTCGGTTCCATTAAGCAAGATTACCTAAATTCTCACAAACTTAACAATGGCAACTTGGCCTGGTCCTGAGCAGGCATACCAATGTCACTAACTTTAGGCTTAGTTGGACTCTAGCAATTGAATCTCCCTCTCTCCATCTGAATAAAAATTCAGAAAAAGTTCTGACCGTATCATCTTTCTTGCATGTACTAGTAGTAGGAGTTATTCCAGTTGTGTTTGGCACAATCAACTGCCTTCAAATTGTCTCTTAACCTTGTTTTTATTTTTGTACTAAATGAGCACAGTCAGTCGCAGTCCTTGTTTGTTTTAACACATCTGTTCATTCAGAAGTCACATTTTCTAAACAGCACACTGGACAATTTTGTCATTCTGACCCAAAATAGACTTTTTGGAGCAAACTGCTCTCACACTCAAAACATTAAAACATGCTACAAAAGAAAAAGCTTCCATAAAACAATATGAATAGTGATTAAATGAACATATTTTAAACCAATAATTACTTTAGGTCTGGGCAATGTGTTGATACTTCATGTAGTCATAGTATGAACTATAATTGATTCTTCTAAAGAGAACCACAGCCTCTGAAACCTTATGCTCCAGAAACAGGATGCCTTGTTGTCTACCTCATTTGTTTGAGAACATCATATGTACTGTGACTACATGGTTTTGAATCCCAGCCCATACTATTCTGTCACAGTTCCTCTCTGACTCTCAATCACTCCTGTTTCCTGTCACTCTGCCAAACTGATGAAGTATGGAAGGAGGGTGGTCTGTCCACTCTCCCTTAAATGAAATAACCCCCCCCCCCCCAAGTCATTCTTTTTCCATGCAGCAGGTGAGAAAATGTCCAAAAAGGAAACATGAACAATGTGAAGAGGCTGTTCAGTGAAGATTTAACCAATGCTATTAGTGTGTGGTAGTCCATACAATTTATACATAATAATCAGCATGTAAAATACTGATTATTAGACATAACTTTAATTAATTAGACATGATAAAACTGCAGTAATCTATTGTTCCACAAACAGTACAATACAATAAAAATGAATGATATAACATGATGACTTCAATCATATTGCAACAATTCAGACAATACATGTCCTCACTCAGACTGGCCAAGAACTTTGCCCTGCTTTTTTCATGGAGTTGCACATCACTACACATGGTAAGAATGTCAGCATACCAGGCCTACACCATTTGTGATTGCCTTTAAGGTAGACTGAGGTGCTGAAGGTGTTGTAGCTATGTACATTCTGCACGTTATTAACCACAGATGTTCATTTCGAGACAGTGCCATGGCCAGTGGCTAATGTGGAGGACCAAGATATGTGGCTTACCATGCTGTGCCGTCTTTTCACTTTCCCGTGTCTATTCTTTTCCAAGTCCTTTAAGTTTCTTTAAGAGTCGAAAGGTAAAATAAGTACCCAGTGTTAAAAATAAGACGTTTTAAGACTCTTTGACATACCCTAATTTTTGCAGTGTGTCACAATGAAGTGCTTCGTCTCTGGTTTCACGTCCCCTTCATACCGCTGTATCTGTGGGTGCCTGTCTGTAATGATGCTCTTCATTAACACTTAACCTCAAGAAATGACAGGCTCCTGATCAGACCCTCCTCCATGTTGACACTGCTGCTAACTTCATTGCTCTGCAGAAAAATTGTGTTTTACATTACATTCATTTGACAGGTGCTTTTAGCCAGAGCAATTTGCAATGTGGATCATTGCCAGCATATACCTGATCATGGGATGTAGTGCCAGACCTTGGCTAACCACATGTCCATACCAGGAATTATCTAAGCAGTATCACCTTGCAACCGTGCAAGTTGGTTATGCTAGTCAAAGTTAAAAGGAGGGCTCATCATAGGGGGTTGTGAAGTTGTTATAGGAGGGGAGGTGGTCTTCATATGGTGGTGTTGGAACGTCAAAAGCGGGTGAAGGGTCATCTGGCAGCATCTTCTTCATCCTACAGACAATAGGCATAAGGTATGCAAAATGACTAATGTAATGTAATAAGTGAACAAATTTTGAGCACCGAAAATTGTACATCATAATTATACTGTTGTATGGTCTAATATGACCATGTCTGCATCCAGCTGCTGGGGGAAAAATCAAATTAGTTTTGTCAGCCAGTGCAAATAAAAAAAAACACATTGCGTTATATCGCTGTAACCTGTTGGTTTTGGGGTATTTAAATTTCTTTTATAATTACACAAATGTTTAATGAAAGATGATTTCATAATTCCTTATTGGTTTATGTTACAGAAATGCCAAAAATCGAATTTCCTTAACTCTGGAATACCCTGAGTCCGTCATTTTAGACAGGCAGATTATAGAATGGGAGTTTTTCAGTGTTATGTATCTGCTCAACATGCACAAAGGGTTAAGCAGAGATGTCAGGGGATTGGCTGTCAGTTTCCAGCCATGTGACTTCCAAGTTTATGAACCTTAAATTCCAAATTAAAAAAAAAAAATATGTGTCATCCAGGTTTAGGGAGTGGGACCAATAGAACTCAGGTTGAGTGCCCTCTATATCTTAGTTGTACTGTAAGAGGTTTTGCCAAATTTCAAAATGTTTCCATAAGAATAAGAGTGGGTGGCCCAAGTAAATCACAATGGGCTGTGGGACATGGCCTTCATACCTGCAAAGTTTCATAATTTTAGAAAAAATGATAAAAATGAATTAAAAATAGCCTCAAATTTGTCATCAGTATCTTGGAAAATGCCAAATGTGGCCATGTAATTCCCCCCTTTTTACTAATAAGACAAGTTTTGACTTTGTTTATCAAATGACTTCGGCCAATATGTTCTGTTAACATGACATACTTGAACAGTGAAATGGTGATAGTCTCTCCCCAGCATATAACTATCTGGCATAAACATGCAGCTATTATCTAGTTAACTCAAAAGTAAGATTACAAAGATTACAAACTTAACTTACAAAGTAAGATGTTATTTTCATGAGGTCTATAAATTGAGATATGCTATGCAATTATTTGAAGCTAGGATACATATATTTTACTGCTAGAATTAATTCCCAAAATCCAAATAAACTCACTCATATAGTTAAACAGTTTAAAAATATTTAGTCTTGTCAACTTGTCAAAATTTCCTCCTGGGAATACAATACAAGCACAATTCTCAGATCGTGGTCTTTTACGGCGTAACAATTTTATAACCAACTCCTCTGTTGCACAATAGTAACACTCCCATGCACTAGGTTTTCATTTTGCTCAATCATACACTTTTGTCTGGTCCATAATTTGAATGTAACAGCCAACAGGACCCAGTAAGACAAGTAAATAGGCTAACCTTAACCTTGTTAATCCTTTTGGTAAATAACCAGATCACAAGAACTTTATTCAGATGAAGACGCAGATCTCACGTTAACAGCAAGGACTGGAACTTTTATTTACACAGATGGCCATGGGAACAACAGCATGGAATAGAAGTTCAAAAAGCACAATATCTGATTCACATTAATCCAGTTCAGTGGAAGCATTAACAAGTGATGGCCATTTGTGATACTGTAACATAAAGGGGATCATTTTAATTGGTTGTTTGGAGTTGTGCATAAAGAAACAACACCTCCGCTAATGGAACCACTTATCCCAATTGGCTCCATCAAATTCAAAAATACAGGGGGTCTTCTACTTACGAACAAGTTCCGTTCCTATGACTTTTTGTAAGCCGATTTTCGGAAGTTATACTTAAATTATACCTAAATTAACACCTTAAGTCACTCACACTGTACACACAACACATGAAGGACATATAAAATACAGTAATTAAAAGAAACATTAATAAAAAAAAAGAGAGAACAATTTCTTATCTTTTTACGAACCAAACCGCTTAAGTCGAAACTAGGTTTTTTAAGTAATTTATGGGAGTGCGTCGAAACCACAAAACGACGTAACTCGAGACCGTCGTAACCCGAGGACCTCCTGTACGTGGAGCAAAGTCCACATAGGTTATTAGCAATCCCATGCTCCTCGGACAAGTGATTGTTCAGGTGCCGTTTGTCTCTAGCCAGACGTGGAGGCATCACTTTGTGTTGTAATACATGTGAGTTTAACTTGATAAATTACTATGCCAATGGTTTCAGGATTAAAGAATGGGCAGCTCCAAAGAACCGTCTTGTTGAAGTTTTTTTCCATCCATGGCAAAAAGGGAAGAAAACTGCATCAAAAAGTCATAATACCCAGATTTTGATAAATGGCAAGTGTATTTCTATGTCAGAGGAGACCTAATTGTGTGGCAACACATCTTCTGATGTCCCAGTTATTATGGGGTTACCTTCAAAACCATACAGCCACCACACCTTCTCCACCTGCCACAGTGAAGAACAGACACGCAGTGTAGCGCCAGCTGTACTCATCTTATGGCTTCTTTGGCCTTTAAGGACAAACAAGATTTAAAGGGTTAAAATGCCAACACCACAGAATAAGCTTGTAATATGATGTGAATATTAAACTGTTTTTCTTTATGAAATTCATGACCAGCTGTTCATTGAAATCTAGCATAGGATTGGCTTAGGCATCGAAAACATACTACTGTGTTGACAGGGAGTAAAGATAGGTACATATTTATCCAATTCACCATATTTGTATATTAATTCATTATATCATATTTAGTTGTTGGATCAGTCTGAAATGGTGTCCGCTGATTTCCTGGGTGGTAAAAAACATGAACACAGAAGACCAGTGGATACTTCAAAGTATGTTTAAGCCCTGAGAAATAGCAAAAAGATCATAAATGCCTCATCTAGTGTCCACAGCCAGTCTGGGGCTATCATCTAAATGGTAAAGTAGTATGCTTGGTGCATAAATCCCAGACAAAATGTGCTTGTTTCTGAGAGTCATACCCTTGTTTACACAATCAGATTTGTGGCTTCGGCACCTGCTCTATGCACTGTACAGCTGTTGAAAGATTTGTTTGCTGATAAAATAGTATTTTGCCAGATGAGAACTATGGGATTGAAATAATGAAATTTCACAGCAGGGACAGTGCCTGCATTTTGTCCCAATAGGTGTAAATCTTACAACACTCTGTTAATCATATCTTTTCGATGCTTTTCTGTACATACTGTGAATCATTTGGTGTTCCACACAATTCTCTTCCACCTACTTGCTGCTGTTGTGTTGGCCACCTGAAAACATCATAAAACGCAAAAGAAACAATGCATTTGAAACACTTATATCTAGAATGTTCCCAACCTCTAATTTTTTGATCAGATGTTAAGGTACCTCCGCTGTTTCAATATAGTGTCCATGTGCCTTTCCTCTGTGTTGCCTGTGTGGTGTCAGTTACAAATGCCTTTTTGGCAGGTTATCATAATGACAGATTTATGGACAGATATGGAGTATGTGAAATCACACGTGACGCACACTTCAACCTACATACTGCTCATTCGCAAGTTGGCTAGTTAGATAGACCAATAACAAGCCAGCTTGAGCTGATGCTGTTAACTACCCCACTCAGAGTGCACAGCTGTCTAATGACTAGAAAGGAAGAAAGGACGGAGGCACGCAGGTTGAAAACAGATTTCAGAGAGTGAAGCTTATCTTCTTTGCGTTGGCTGGCTATCACTGCATCACTGTATTGCGGTACAGCTTTAATGGAAAAAACTGGAACAACTGACAAAGCACACAGTTGCTACAGGGAACTGGGTATCTTCTCACATGTCTCTGTACTTTTGCACCTGGTTAGTAACTTTGGAAAATGAACAACAAAAAATAAGATCATCTAAAATCCTATTGAAAAAATCACAATATTTAACACTATGTTGGGATGGGACAATTCAAGTGTGACAATACTTTGCAATGTAAAAACATGACGATGTGTAGGACTTTATAACGTATTGCAATGTGAGCTACATTGTAGCTTATTCTACTCAAAACTGACTCATCTACACTAGTGATTACACAAGTTGTACAGCAGAGGGCACAATTATCATTTTGTAGCTATTCTACAGACATAGGGCTCTGTCTTGTACTCTTGTACTCTTGTCCTACATGTGAGGTGAGGTGTGGTCAATGGAATGGTAGTGAAATGTTATTTTGCATGAAACATACAGCGACCAAAAAAGACCAACCATATCTTATGTGTTTTAAAAGTTTTTATTTCTTGTTTCAGGGCATAACATCTTCTAGATACAGATGTGTGCCTACACAACACTCATACACACCACAATGTTTAGCCAATATTTTTAGTCATACAGCAGTTACCCTTGGTAGTTACATTTCATGACCAAGAGAAGATAGGAAAGGCAAAAAATTATGATAACTGAAGGGTAAAATGTGAGACTTGATGACACTGATAATGAAACTGATTAATATGGCAATACACATCAACAGACAATATATCATACATAAATAATCAATAAACAGATTACTTTATAAACAATATTGTTCCACATTATTACAAAACCATGTTAGTTACACTTACCCCACTAGGCTGTAAGAGACAAATACCAGATATATATATTCCATGTTGTCTTAAGTTATATTAATACAAATTGCACAGAAAAAAGAAACATTGTTAGATTGGTCTTAAATGTTTACCCATTGCTAAAAAATATTTATGCCTCAGAAGATATGACAATCACATTTGTTGTTATCAATCTTTTTTAAAAAATCACATTGAACCATGGCTGAATCGATCGAATCATGAGATGAATGAGTTGTCCCATCCCTAGCACTACATATACAAAAATAATTTTATAGGATAAAATAACTGGCTGCTAAATATGATTTTCCTACACCATTTATATCTGTTTATTCTTTAAATAATATTTTATAATACAAAATATATGTAATCAATCTTCATTTTCAAAATTTTCTAAATTCATTAAAAGTGCTTCATATTTACAATGAAGAATCAGAAGATAAGCAGTTCCTGCATGTAAAATAACAATGGCAGGGCTGGTGAGGAAGTGAATTGGAGACTAGATGCAGGGGACATACCTGGTTACTCCAGGTATTTGTAGACTCAGTGCTAAATTCATTGGTGGAGTATGTACATAAAAAAAGGTCAAAGGCATCAATAATTAATCCTGTTCCCCAAATCTCACTTTGAGACATGAGATTTGCACAGAAAAAATCCAAAGAAAGCATAATCCCTTTATGAATGTATCCTTAGCCTCTTTGGAGCAAAAAAGGACAAAAAAGGGTATTCAGCACTATCTGTTTCCTTAGCTAACTGCTCCTTTAAGTCTCAGTGTCATGTCAGGCCATGATAAATAACGATTTGGTGAATATGTATTCACCTGGGCAATGAATATAAACAAAGATTTCTTAATTCTAAACGTCATGTTGATTTTAATCACTTTGATTTTCGTCACTTTGATTTTCGTCAGGAAACTGAAACATATGGCCGAAAACTTCGTGAATGAGATTACTGAGTGAAGCATCTATGTCATTATAGAGCATGCGAATCCTTTCGTTACTTTCATGTTTCCAGACACAGGCATACTGGGTAGCAGATTGCTCAAGGACTACATTGTTGACCTGTTCTTGGTCACTAAACCTCAAACAGGCTGCCAGGTGAACTGTGGCTGTGCAGTCAATGATACTCAGTATCAGAGACAATGCATGTGTAACAACATAAAAAGGGACTTTAGGGAAAAATTTAGATCGATTTTCCCCCCTGACTGTGTCAGGTATAATGTAGCGATAAATTAGTCTGTCCTTTTCAGCAATGCCCCCTTGCATCAGTAGATTCACAAAAGAGTCATCTAGCCGTTCTTCAGATCGCACAGGTGCTACATAAATGGATGGAATCCTTTTGCCGTTGGCTTCTCTCATTCTGTTCCAGTCAGGAGGCAGGGTCTTGGGAGGAGTCAAGGCCTCATGGGGCTCTAGATCATGAGACCTGACCACCTTCCCATTCTCATCCTTTTCTGTGAATTCAAATGCCCTGTCCTGTGGCCGGATCTTTCCTGAGGCAATGCCATATGCCACTTCAGCATTTATGATGCAGTTCCAAGGGGAGTACAAAATGACATCATCAATGGCACGTGGCAGCAGTGAAGCTGGTGACATAAAGTGAGGAGTGGTATATCCATGGGCCACAAAGACAATGTGTATATGACCCTTCTTCTTTTTCTTCTTTTTCTTTTCCTTGATTTCTTCGCCCAACTTTAATTGTTGAAAGTACGATAAAAACAGAAGTACATGATTCACATACACGCTATGATTCTTTGAATCTTCCAGCCATGAGCTGAGGTCAGGATCAGTGCTGTATTTCTTTGCATAGTCTATGATCACTCTCCCATTAGAATCTACGTGATCTGAGTAGTGCTCTAGGCTCTTGATAGCGTGACAAACTTGGGATATTTCTTCAAGTACCTGCCTGCAAATTGGAAAGCACAGAAAAGAAACTTAAGTCAAAAACACCTCCTTCTCCTCTCAGTTAAAGAATAGGATTTCTTGATGATATCTTGCTGAATTTGCAAGATACAGTGTAAACTAATCAGAATGTTAATTGTGATAATGTGGATCTCAGGCAGTAACATAAAGCCAAATCTAAGAAGGTCTGGCTGAGTCTGAAATGTATTATGTATCTGTTTAGAAATGTGTTACCAAGCAGCAGTGCCAGGACTTTATCATTTGGTGGGCATGATCGAGTCAGAGGTTGTTCAGGATGGACACTACACAATTTAAGAAAAATTATTAGTCATAATTTGTTATTTGGGTTCATTTCATATCCATGATAGCATAAAGTGAGCTGCGTAATTGGTTATGGAGGACAGCCTCTTTTAACTTGCGCGGTTAAAAACTTTTGTGTGGACTACTGAAAGTGGGTGGATTGTGGACAAAGCACATTACCACTGGTGAATAACTGTGCCATTTTAAGATATCGTATAACCTTTTTACATAATAATGGGTAGTTTATTTCCAACAGATGATAGGTATCATTTTAGTACTGTATTCCAAATGTGGTATATCATCAATTGTTCCAGAGAATGGGTAACTATAGCACCCAACAGGACATATGCTTGTCCTGTGAGCTACATTCGAGATCTGTGTAAAATAGTGCAGGGGTGATCGATTGCTAGTAAGGCCTTCAAATGGAGGACAAAACTTACAATCAACAATGAAGGATCACTTGACCCAGCAAGTGAAAGTAGGTAATTCAAGTGACTTTTCAAGCTCTCCCACTCTGGCACTGGCTCTTGCTTATCCCCAGTAAGACTGGGCCAGTTGTGGGATCAGTGCTGACTTCTGGCCATGGCTGGCAATGGCGCAGCCTGGATTTGATCCCCCAATTGCAGGGCTCAAAGTCATGTTTTCTTAATGAGCATCTTTCCAACTTGAGCCACCTGGTATTCCAAATATTTGAGAGAACGGGTACTTACTGGATGTTGTTTATGTTCCTCTCCATCTCACTCACTGCCTCTCGTATGTTATAAGCAGCATCTTGCAGGGTTTTGACAGACTCACTGATGTCTCCCTTGGCCAGTTCCATGGAAGTCTGAACCAGTTCTGGGAGTGAAAACACCAGCCCGATGGCTCCACCAGCCAGCACCACCTTTGATAAAAACAAAAACAGCATGGCATATAATTTTCATGCCAAATACTTCACTAGTTGAAAAAAAAAAAAAAAAATGAGAAAGAATTGTAGGCCCGACTCTCCATGTTTTTAGCTACATTTCTTATCCTGTTTTCATGTTGGTTCTTCATAATCATCCTAGTCAGAAAATGAATGGGTCAAAGTATAATCAAAGTATGAGAAATGTGACTATAACAGTAAATTTTCCAACTTCCTCGTTAAATAATTTCTCACGTGACATGACATATATTTTTGTATGATTATGAAAATAATTTTGCCAAGTCATGCAATCACCATTTGCTACTTAAAATTTTATGAGTATTTCTTCAGATTAAGTCATGATATAATGTAGGGGGTTCCTAACGCCTGGGTTATATGCAAAGATGAATCCGGTCAGGTGCTTCCATTAATCATGCAAATATCATCCTACCATCTATAGGTTTGTGTGTGACCTTGTGTGAATGTGTGACTTTCCTTGTAGCCTATAAATGTGATTTGCATGGCTGCAAAAGGAAATCTTTGAGGCTCTGATTGTTAGAGCATGTATGTTCTGAAGACGCCTGTTCTGCCCAGCTAAAGTGTAACATTTTGGACAGCTGTTGGAACTGTTGTGCCTCTTTTTGGGTTACAGATTTTAGTGCTGGCTTCTCACAGAAAACTGTCATTATGATAACAGTACATCAATATAGCCCGAACAATTTGGGGTTTTCCTATTACTCTTTTTAGTCTTTGTGAGGCTGCTTTTTCCCAGGCAGATCAGAATTGGCAATTTACCATGGCATGTCACCAAACCTACAGCCAATACTTTCACTGAACACAACCCCCAGGGGCCATGGCATTTGATGTGGATATAACCAAATTCAGTGATATCGATATTACTGCCAGATACATTACAATACCATGAAGACTGTGAAAATAAGGCCCTGTGTTTAAAATGGAAAACAAGGCCCTTTGTTTGAAATGGAAAAGAATGGGCTACTTGGGTTTGATGAAATGAAAAAGACATTAAGAGGAATATTTGCATCTTGAGTATTGAGTAAGATGATAGAAAACATTCAACTGATACTATACCTTACTCATGCCTTTTGCCGTCGTTTTCAGTCCTGTCATTGCAATGCCAAACATCAAACCTTTCAGGGATGTATTGAAGCAAATTGCTTCTACGTTGGAGTTAATGCCTATCCTCAAACCTTCAGGGACTAATAAAGCGTAAAGGAGACTATCAGAGAAATTTAGATTTCTCATCTTAGCAAAGCCTCTCATTATATGCATAGATAGTTCAATCTCTTGTTCCTTAGGGTCAGTGCTGCCAGACATCTGCTTCAGCTCCTCCAATAGATTCTGAATATCGTTTCCAAGATTTTTGTCCTCTTCTAACATCCCCTGTGCTTTTTTCATCTTATTGCTTGATACCAGCTCATCCACTAATGATGCGATGGCACTGGTGGCCGTGCCGGTGGCAGCACCCACTAATCCCCCACTCGCCATGGCCAGGGCAGGCGCGCCCAGGCCTCCTGTACAAACAGTCAGCAGTCCAGCTCCAAGGACCGCGAGGCTCCCGGTCACCGCCATCGTGCTCCCAACCAACTTTGTCACTCTGACTCCATCTTGAATGTTGTCCAGCTCCTTCGCCAACATCTGTAGCTGGTCTGCACATCTTTTCCTCAGTTGCAGCCAAGAAATCAGCTTCTTGCAAAGTTCCTCTGCAGGGTCCATGGAGCTACAGAGCGAGAGAAAGAGAGAAGGAGGGAAATAGTTTTTACACTGTCACAACTTCAACATCTACAGAGTGGGCAGAGTAGAGCATGTAACGAACAGAAATACCAGATACAAGTCCAAGCCTGATGCAGTCCTGGATACTTTAGTTGAATGGTGGGCCTACTTAGCCTGAATGGTGTAGTGGCAATTACTGAGGAATCAACACTGGAAGAAAAGATGAACTCTAGGCTAACACAGGGTCAGAATGATTTACTCTGTAGCGTTGCCAGTGATATGGACACCCCTCCTGCAGGTGTCTGCCTAATAATGACAATGCCCCATATACTCTGCTAAATGGATTCCAGAGTTGCTTCACAATGATGAAGTCCAACACCTTCCCTGGCCTCCTCAATGAACAGATCTAAAAATCATTCAACCTTTATGGGAAGCTCTGGGGATTCATTTATTAAACTTTCCATAGATATGTAACAAAAAACGAAATACTTACTAAACTGAGGGGTTTGTGTGATTTGGATTATTGGCAAATCGTTACATGACACTGGCCCTTGGGTAAGCACATTTGTAAGAGTCATTTGTGCATTGCAAATCAGTTGCACTTTCAGTGAATGGAAATTCTTTACGTATTATGTGCACATTTTCATCCACTGACTGCACCCTTACTGCAATGTGAGTGCAGTCGATTGCACTAATTGCAATCGGAAAACCGGTCATCACTGCAAATTGCCTTTTGCGTGCTCACTGGCTGTATAAGAGAATATGATGTACCTCGACCACAGACGAATGATGTTATCTAACATTCTTTGTATGGCATGACTGATTTAAGGCTGGGATATACCCGACCAGTATTCCAGAATTGACAGGATTTGTAGATGGGCAGGTATTGACTGGTTGTGAAGTATGGGGCACTCCAGTACTGGCCCCGATTCGGCACGGTGTTCTATGAGCACAGCTCATGGTTTGCTTAATTGACTTTTGAGCCAGTCATCATCAGGGGCAAAAAAGTTGAAATCACGGTCCAGTCGCACAATAAAATTCACAATATCCACTAGCAGTGTCAATGTAGCCATGGACATGCTATCTTGATATTTTCACATGCTTTAGGTCTTTATGCAATTTATGTGAACAAAATAAATTGATTTATTTATGGTCAAATGATTGTGAATGATAATGTGATCCTAATTAATCGCAAGGAATAAAGAAACAATTGTGCAAAATTATTTTAGTCTCTATGGTGTGCTGTCTAGAGCAAACCTGTGCCCTAAATGTGCATATGCATGGGTCAAACACTGCGTCCCACTACGTACATTCCTACGTCAAGTTGAAGTTAAATCCCAAGCTGTGAAAATTGGCATAGGCATGTTTTGGAGCATTTATTTTGGCACTGTTTATAACTGAGGCCACTGGAATTTGGACTGCAGAGTGGATTTCCACTTCCTTCCTCTCTCAAAAAAATGGAGAACTTTCCTCCTTGATGATTGGTCTGACATTTCAAAACTTTTATATCACAGCATTCCAAGGAGAACTTTACCTGTACAGAATAGAAAGGGCAGACCAGAATTCATACAATGTTAGGTTACATTACAGTTGTTCAGCAGATTAAATTCTGTTATCATTATGAATAATATTATATAGAACGACTGAAAAAGCAGATAAACATTGAATGCATCCACCTGATTATGGGTAATAGTGCTGGACCTTAGCTAACCATGTTTCCCTTCTAGCAAATGCTTTATCAGTAGTGCAAGTTAGCTCTGCTAGTCCAAGTTAAAATACAACTAACAAATGCCACCACAACTAAAACATAAACAGACCTCAACTGGGACACAGCTGCAGTCTGAGGAGGTGTGTCTTCAGAAGATACAAGCAGCAGCATTCGGAATCAGCTGAAAGGGGTTTTGAAGCACAAGAAAGGAGACCAGGGAAGAGGGAGTTCCAGGCATGACAGAACAAGGGCCTGGACCCCAGGAGCTGTGTAGTATACGTGGTGAGGAAGGATCGGATCCTTCTCATGCTGTACACAAAGAATCTGCACTACTGAGTCACCGCCACTACATGGGGACAGTGGGTGAGTTTGCCATCAAGGAATACTCTTAGACTTCTATCAGAAGAAGAGAGCTGAATGGACACTCCAGCGGCTAAAAGATTAAGGAAAAGGTCTTGGAGCAGACTTTGGGGGAATGTAGAGCATCTAGGTTTTAGGTTTTAGCCAGTTGAGCTTCAGGGGATGGATTACCATCCAACAGGGTCAAGAGAAGAAGCATTGAATTGCACAGAATTGTAAACGGAGAGTTTTAGTAAGATAAGCACTGAAAAGAGGGAGGATGCTCTTGCAGTCTGGAGTACTGGAGAGTGGGCTGGAGAGTGAGTCTTAGTGAGAAACCCTAAAACCAACTTGAAAAGGGTCAAGGAGGTCACTCTGGGGAAGTGAGAGAGCTGGTTGGATATGACATGTTCCAGGGTTTTAGGGAAGAAAATAGCATTACACCACCATTTTGCCTAACCACACCTCACCTGAATATTGCTGTGCCCAAGTTGGTGCAATAACTAATGCTATTTAGAGGGCGGAGGCGCAGTGTGAAAAAACAGGGCATTGCACCCATTGCACCGAGTGCAAGATAGGATGCATAGACTTTCAAACAAAACTAATTTGTATGCTTTTCAAATTCATTTCACCCCAAAATGCTGAAGGTCTCCTTGATGAATATGCGACTAGATTGTGCCATAATCACAGTTTCAGACTCCTGCCAGACTGAGCATGACCAGATGAATTACATAGCCAAATAAGTTATATTACACTACCATATAAGGATATTTGATAGTGGCAGACATAAAGCCTGTTCTCATATGTACATAACATATATTCCGAGTATGTTTCATGATTAAGTAAAAGCAGCATTGGTGCAAAGTACAACATTTTATATGAGCGTATATTTGAGGCAGGGCGTGGACCATACCAACCAACCCACCCCCCCGCCCCTCGTTTTGAAACAGCTTGTGATAAGATATTGATAAGCGGGTTTTCATTGCTGAACTGGTAACTCATTGACTCTGTTTTATACTTCACAGACTAACAAGATTCCTTAAGGGTGCTGTTAAGTACTTTCTTTTTTTTTTTTTTTTTTTTAAAAAAAAAGAGCATTTTGTCCTTGGTGTAAAAGTAATACACTTAAGTGTGTCTAAAATGCATGTAAATGACAAAAAGAACATTTGAAGTATATTGTCATTTTATTGTACATAAGATGTGTCTAAAGTATATGTGTATGTATTGCAATGTACTTTTTCAAAGTATTCATACATTTTCCATTAAGAGGTTCTGTAATGTATTTGAATTAGTATATTTAATATATATATATATATATATATATATATATATATATATATATATCCCCTGTGTGTTCACTGACTAGACTAACAAACAAACTGAACTTTATGGTTCAATCATTTGGATTACACTATAATATAAGTCAAATGCAATGAGAATCATGTAGACATCAACATCACTACACAGACATTAACATTTTTAATCTGACTTCATTGGGAATGGATTTGGTTACTGATGTGTGTGTCAGTGTATGTGGGTTGGAGCAGAAGTTCTCTGATACAGAGAAAGGGCAAACATTCAGGCAAATACAGTAGAAATGTGAGTAACAGCAAAACATATTTCAAACAGCAAAAACATATTTTTGCCATAATATTACTGTGATATCTTTAAATGCTGAAAATTCACCAACATGCACTTGATAAGAAGCTGTGAATCCAATTTAAAAAGTCCTTTAGAGAAAAAAATACTTAAAAACCCTTAAAGAATATGTTTAATATGATAAAATAATGGATTTAAACATAACATCAATATGAGTATCCTCTGTAAGTGCTGTAAATTATAAAAGTGCTGGTGATACATTTTACCAGACAATTTGCAAACAGCAAAAACATTTTTTTTCCATAATAATGCTGTCTATTAATGTTGATAATTTCTCCACAAACCTGCACTTGGTGAGAAGCTCTGAATCAGGAATCCAATTTAAAAGTCTTTTCCCCTTAAAGAATATTTTTATTATAATATCACAATGGATATATGCATGCACTGGAGCTTTATGCACTGCAAGCAAAGAAAGTTAGACCTATTAACTGAATACTTCACTTACCCTCAGTGAGCTTCCTGTTGACACTTAGAGATATTTCCTGCAAACAGCCTGATTGGCTGAACTCCACTTGGTAACGTCCTGTATGTATAGAAAAATGAATGGGGGAGGCCCAGCATCTCTAGGTTCTTAACAAGGTTCAGCAGATGAAGCAGTGTAGTAACTTCAGTTTCATTTTGACATTCCTTTTTACAGGAAACAGCCTGGCTTACAGACACACTCTTCTCTGTAAAGTCAGAATGAAACTCGCAAAGTGAAAGTAAGGTATTCAAAGAGAAACAGACACACAATCTGATTTGGACTCTGTCTTTGTGCTGACAGGTTTTACTGTTTACCAGACAGAAAAGCAATGCATCATTGGGCACACATTAGCACATGTACCAAGTTGTGTTATGTGATTGTTTTTTATTATGGAAATAATAAAAAATGGATTTCAAAGGTCATTTCCAATCAATGAAATCTATTCATTATTACTTAAATGTTCAACAAACATATAAATATTATCAACACAATTTCAGTCAAAATCTCTTCCATATCAGAAAACGTAGCATTTAGTGCATCACTGTATTCCACTTGAAAACGCCCCAACATCATCTATCATTCAATAATTAAAGACAGACAACATGCTCAGTATCAGCATGGTCAATCCTAAGTGTGTGATCCTCTACCTTATACCATATTGAGTTTGGTAAGTCTACAGGCTTACTGTATGCAACTGCAGTCAATAAAAAATGTGTATCTCATAATATGTATTCTCTGGTTTCCCAGTATCTTTCAGTGTAAAAACAAGTTACAAGCTGTACTTGCAAATTTCCTGAACCCAATGAAAAACATATGGTATCACACAGAGATAGAGTATCTTGAAATCAACATAAAAAAGTTTCAAGGAAATTACAACAATCCTTCTTGGGAAAATATACAGTTAAAAGGTGGGTTTTTCAGCTCTGAAGCTACATTTAGCAAGATCTGCGGCACTCAATTTTTTATGCAGGACCAAATAACTTCTAGATGTGATAGAACTATATTAATACTATACAGAATCAACATTTTGTTGCAAGAAAGTGAAAATTAGTGGAGATATTCATTTTTGAAAATGAAAGATTCTTTATTTGGGTAAGTTTTATTATTATTATTGTGTGTACATGTTGCAAATTATTCTTAGGGTTTCTTAAGTGATCAGTACAAATTTCAACCCAATCCAGTGAAAAATAAGCAATTGGTGAGACTTTCAATACACATACAAAGAATCGTAAGAATGCTCGGAGGGCCATCCTTCAAAAATTCATAACTATAAAAGTATTTGGAGTAGAGCTACAGTATTTAGCAAGGTCTCGTGAATTTAATGGAAGTTTTTACATAATTTTTTTTCGAGAAAATCCTTGACATGAACTGGGGGTCCTAGGTGAGTTGGCATGGAATGACCCATATTACAGTAAACCCCCCTCCATCGCGGGGGTTATGTTCCAGACCCACCTGCGATAAGTGAAAATCCGCGAAATAGAAATACTCTATTTAAATACACCCTAGGCATGTTATTATAAGTTTTACGGTACTTTTAAAAGCATTTTAAGGTCTTTAAACACACTTTTAAAACAATAGAAACACATTTAAACACATAAAAGATATTGAGAGAGAGCTAGACCAATAGATTTAAACTCATAAATAATGCTGCGGAATGCCGCGAAATGGCGAAAATATAAGCGATATTAAAATTAATATTACAGAAAAAAAACGCAAAATACCAGGACTGCGAAAACTGAACTGCGATATAACAGGGGTTTACTGTATAAGTCTATAGACACTATATCAGGCTGTAGACATAAGCAAATATTTGTCTGTTACAGCCAAATATTTGTTTAAATGTTGATGTGTATTGCCTTATTAAACACACACCTCAGCTGTGCAAGCATGGTTAAATGGTGTTTTTGCTCCACTTCAAAATTTTTGGCCCTGTCTTCTCTCAGGAGTATTTTTTTATTTATGTACCCCTCCTCCAATGGTGCATTTTATGATTCTAAAAAAAAACATGTATTCTTGTAATTAATAAACAGCATAAGGATTTATTAATTAAATTAATAAAAATTGGTGGGGTAGATCATTATTCCTTAGATTGTACCTATTCATTCAGTTTTGTAGTTTTTGCTGAGAAAATGGCAAGATTGCAGAGATTGTGATTGAAACATTTTTTAAAAGTTCATAATTTTTGTCCACCAACTTGCACTTGGTGAGAAGCAGACCCTCTCTTGAGCCTGCAAGCCTGCACAGGCCTGCCCCCACTCAGCCACCTCAGGTGGGAGCACCACACCCAGGGAGAGGGAGGTCCACACACACCGAAGGAAAAACAAATGGGGGGGCGCGGAGGAGGCCTGGCATCTTGTCTGCGTGGGCTGAGAAACAAAAATCTTGCAGGCTTCCTAATCTTGCAGATCACCGCTGGTCAAAGGACAAAGCAGGCTAAGGAGGAGAGAAGGCATGACAAATTACCCTTCTGTGGACTGGGCAGTGACAGTGTCTCTGGCAGACAAAGGAGTGAGAGCCTTGGTGGGCTCTGCTGAGCTTCTCAGGCTGGGGTTCTGCTCTGACACTTCCATGCCAGGAGGTCCCTTTGCACTTGTTAATGCTGGGCCAGGAGTAGCTGGAATAAATGATGGCGGATCCTTGTCCTCGATAGGTAAGCACTGCTCTGGTCCCTTGATATCTCCTCTTCTCGGCACTATGTGGTCAATGTGGACTGAAGGCCTCCTTTCCTTCCTTCCTTCCTTTCCAGCACTAGGTAAGTAATTGGACCCAAGCGTCCTTATGACAGTTTCTGCAGTCCATTTCTCTCCCTCTCCTCTGAAATTCCGTAGTCTTATTGAGTTGTTCTCCTGAAACTCTCTCAATTTCAAACTTCCCCAATCATGACACAGTTTCTGCTTTGCCTGTTGATGCTCCACAGTTCTGGACAGATCTGACCTAAACAAACTGAAACGGGTGCAGATCTCTTTAAATCGCTTCAGAAACAGCTCTGCTGGAGACCTACCCCTGACTGAGTGAGGCGTGGCCCAAGAAAGTTTGACAGCCTGTCCTGTCATGAGATGGTGGGCTGTCCATTCTCCTCAAGGACCTGCTTCACAAGTGCTCTTTACAAGATCTGCACAGACCACTTTGTGGCTCCATTTGATGCCAGGTGATACACTGGAACCAGAATTTGTTCAATTCCATTCCTGGTCAGGAACTGCCTGAATTCAGAGGACATAAATTGGGGGCCATTATCTGACATATGATGCAAACACACCCCACAGCACTTCAATGGTTCTGCTGGAGGTGGTGGATGTCATGCCACACATCCAGCCTCCTGGAATGACCATCCACTACAACCAAAAATAACTGTTCATCCGTCTCTGCAAAATTCAGATGAATCCTTTGCCAGACTCCTGCAGGCCAACACCAGGGGTGGAATGGCACCACTGTAGATACTTTCTGTACGGCTTGGCAAACCCTGCAATTCTGGACCATTTCCTCAATCCTCCTCCCAGTATTGCCAGCGATGGTTTGTGATTTGTGATGCCAGTGCCTCTTTTTCTATTTGCGCATATTTTATTTTCGGCCTCCATTAGTGTGCAATGCAAATGTGATTGGACACTCCTCTCCATTGCTCATAACATGGGAAATAACCGCCACCAACCCATATGGGGAGATGTCTCAAGCTAACCTCATATTTAGTATCTCTTTGAGTGTTGTGTATGATCATTGTCAAAGCTACGTTATCTATCTGTGCCCAGTGTTACAGCCTTATTGTTGGGGTTTTCTTTGCTGTTTAGATGGCTCCAGTGTGTTTCTTTTGTTTCAGTTAGTCTCTGGTTTCCCAGGCCACAAAGTTGGTTGCTCACTCTTCTTCTGGACTCTCATGCCTGTTGTTCACGCACGTAGCGGGATCCTCTTTGCAGGCTGCTGGCCTCCGGGGACTTACAGGTTTTTGCTCTGCTGGATTTTGGGTTTTAGTGTGTGGCTCTCTGTAGCAGAGTTCCAATCGTCTATTAGCCTTGTGACTGCATCCCTGCTCCTCTGTAGCTAACCACCGGGGTTCCAAGCTATCTTGTAGGTTGCGTTGAGTGGGCCTAGTTAAATGGAGAGTTTTCATGCATGCAAGGCAGATGAGGGACAGATTTCTGTTCGTGTGGTTTGCACGGCTGGTGGGTGTGGGAGAAGAGAGTTAACTTGCGTGGTCTATCCACAAGTTTTTTGTGTGTGTCGGCCAGCACGCAGGGCAGGACACAGAGAGTGAGTGTTTCTGGGGTTTTGGTTGTTTTTTTTTTACCTACGTTTTATTACTTTTAACATAGTTATGCTGTGGTTAGTTGTCTTTGAAGCATTGAAACATGTATTAGCTCGAACATTAACCCCTTAACAACCCCTCTGTCAATAGTTTTCCAGGATCGTTATGGCATGGACTTTGCATCTGTTAATGCCTCAACTCACTTTGATTCAAACACTCTTCACACGCTCTTCTCAAACACCCCCTATGTCAAACAAGAAACACTATAATTTGTTTAACTGCATGTAGTTGTCAGGAGTCATAATCGCTGATTCCTGTAACCCCAAGACAGGTACAGAGAATCCACCCACCACAGACGACCAGGAGACAGGCATGGTTGAGCAGAACTGTATTAGGGTTTGTTTAAAAACAAATCCTAATCCCCGGCTATGGCATCCCACCCAACCACCCCTGTGTCAAGTAAGTCCGGCACCAGGAGAGAGACTTGTGGGTGGTGTGTACTTTAAGAGTTTGACTAAAAATGATGTGAGAGAATCTGTAGAATTTGTGTGAAATATGTTTTAATTTTATTGTTAGGACTTTTATTTTCCTAAAAGTTGCTCCAGGACGCATGTAATACTTCTCATCCAATCAGGATGGGATTTGGTGGGGGTCGGGAGAGAGGAAGGAAAGGCGGGAGAGAGAACGGTGGCGGGATAGCAGTATCCATGTAGAAGACGGTGCGGATGGCAGTTGTTTAAACAAAAAGAGGAAAGTATAGTTTAGCCGGTTAGCTTCATGAAGGTGTGTGGTACGAGTCAGTGCAATCGTGTGGGATAAACGGTGCACGTTGTGGGAGCTGCATAACTCGACTGAGGTGCTAGCCAGCTACAGGGAGACAAGCTAATTATCGTCACATTATTTGGGGGAAAATTTCCCGCTAGCTAGCCAGTTAAGTGTGAGCTAGTTAACTTGAGTCCTAGTTGCGTGACACCTCTTCAGCGAGGACTTCATACGGATCAGTGGATACTACAGCCCAGCAGCACCACAGGATCTTCTGCAGTCATCAGTTCTCCTTTCCTTCTCTCCCTTCTTTACCACTGGCGCGGCGAAGCTACACTTCTCATCTTCTTTGCTCGTGGCGTGAGTAGCCCGACTTCACCCTGCCATGTGACTTACCCCATTGGATTGAATTGTAAAGGTAAAGCTGCAGTGCTGACCTTTTCAAGGAACTGACTTTTGAATTGACTAAAACCAGCGGGATTTACGTTCAAATACAAACTGATAAAGGTGGACTGAGCTCCGCAGAACTGATAAAAAACTGAACTGTTTACGGTACTAACTGCAGAATTCGTTTTGTTATGCTGTTCAAATGGTTATATGCTAGTTGTCTTTAAACTGGGCCTTCTAACTGTTTGGTGTTTAACGTGCTAAGTGAAGCAACTTGGTAGTTGTAGGAAATTCCCTGTGTGTTAGGTAACTTACTTGGAGGTAAAAAAAAGTGGCCACGAATTTTTGAGCTGGGGAGTGCCATTAGGAACAATTTGAGTTTTTATGAATCAGTTTTTCAGTTTCTTAATAGTTGAGGCCACTCACAGCAGGGAGTATATAACAAGGTCAACTTGGTATAATTTTTTTATTTGTTGTTTTGGTTTAGGCAGCCCTAGCCTTGACCTTCAAAGGTTTTTGTTAAATAAATAACTTGGTCATTTCTGACATATAATTTGTTCTTTTGTTTAAGAGCAAGTGAAGTATAATTAGCTTACCCTCCAGAGTAGGGGCGTGTTTCCTAGTGCAGCAGAGGGTGGAAGTGAGGGGGCTGGGAGTTATCTACATTGTGACACAGCCACAAATAGGAGATCAGATCCCATACATATGCATGCACTCCACTGATCACATAGGGAAATTTGTGCTCAGATGAGGTGACAGTAAGGGGGGTCTGACTTCATCCTATACAGGATCCACTGTATAACTTTTTAGCTGGTTTTGAGTGACCTAACAATGTTTCTTTTTTGTGTTTTCTTTCTATATCAGTTTTTTTTTTTCTTTCTATATTTTGAATATTGGTTTGTTTGATGGGTTGTATTTTTTTGTCATGTAGTGTAAAAAAGGACTTTTAATTTGATAGAAAAAGGGTGTCCTCCTGTGGGGAAGAGACAGGAAGTGGAAAAAAAAGATACCTACCTGGGTTAACCAAGAGAGGCTAACCAAGAAAGGCTAACCGGAGAGGCAAACAAGGGGCTGGAGAATTCCTGTTTGGGGCCTGATGCCAGTCCCACGGAATCGGCTGTTTCTCTCTTACTGGACCTTTTGATATGTTGGATTACCTTGGCCAAATGGGATACTGTGGATCCAACTACTGAGCCCAGAGAAGAGGACATTTTTTGGGTGAGACCAAACCTTTGTTTTGCGTTGTTTGGTGGATTACTAGAGCCTCACTTGGGAACGTGTGAGTTCTTCCCTCCTTTTTTGTTTTTTGATACCAATGGACAATTCAATGGACTATTATTTAAGTTAATATTGAATTAAGATTGATTGTTTGGAAAGGTTTTTTTGTTGGGTGTTGCATCACTAAAAAAGGAATTGATTTAAGTTGCCTTGTTTATTCATTTTTGTTTGTCACATATTCAGTGTCCCGGATCTTGTGGTGACGGTTGGTTTTTTTTGTTAAAGGGCCAATTTGTTACAACATAGCCTACACTTGCATGCATATCCCCACCAGGCCATTCAGCCATTCCAGCCACAATCCAGCCCCACTGTGACACTTCACATTCTGGAGCCCAACTGGGAGGTCTGGACTTAGATCCTTAGTCTTCCATCATCTGGGGTGTACGCTCACACATCTCCCCTACTACGCGAGTACCGTTCTATTCGCTACAATGAGAAGGAAAACAAAACTGTTACGCGTGCCTCATAACTTGCATTGTTTCATGGAGTTAACATGAAACACTCACTGTGTCTCTTCTGGTGGCGTGTATGGAGTCCAGGCTCTCATAGTTTGCCGGTAATCCCCCCCTAATTGTGGACTCAAGTGAGGCGACCTGAGATTCTTCTTGCAGCAAAGAAGATATGTAATGCAGGAGTTACGCACTGATCTTGCGAAGACCATCCAGCATTGTGCCCCATCCAGCTTTCTTGTGTTTTTGCTCCACTTCATTCACACCTCCCCTATTTCAACCTCTGCTGCAAGGTCACTTTTTTCTGTAAAGGGAAAAAGTTAAATACAGATCATTAAGAACATGCAAATCGCATGTGTTTTTTGTTGGTAAAGATTTAAAAATAAGAACAGATGTTAAGTGAATCGGCTGTCTTTTCTAACCTGCAACATTCATTCCCAGACCATAAGAGTTTCATTAGTACCTTTTTTCCATATCTCCTTTCCATAAAAAGGTTGATTTAATCTCTTTATAAAAAGCATGTTCATATTCATCATATCAGCCTCGATTGCTGTGTGACCTCAGAGAGGGTTAGTGAGTCTGAACCCATAGTGTGGCACAGAGCTCTAGACCTATGCCTCACAGTGAATATCACTCTGTAACAATAACAATGCTGAAAACTGCAGAACTGGAATAAGTGTTTCATATTGTCAATTAAACAAGCAATTAGTCTTTGGTTAGATTACAGAAATGGAGCATGAAATGTGCTGAATGTGAGATCTGAAGTGTTGCTTTATTCCACTAATTGGCTAATTGCTCATCAGTATATCCATGTAAATCCAACATAAATGCTGCACGGTCGGCTCATTTTAATGGGTTTTATTGCCTTAAATGTAACACACTCATAAGCAAATTGGGAATTAGCAGATTAATTCCCAGCATGAAGCAGGACTAACACCTCATTTACATTGCGCAGCTGGTAATAAAATTAGAAATTATATGTAATAGTGTTTATGCAAGATGTGGAGGGAATCACAATTTTAAGGAAAATAGTACAGTGTATTTCTTTACAGTACATGTTTTCATTAAAGAGAACTTAAGGACAGCCTGTAGACACACTATAAATCTTTCCATGATGTATAGATCTAGTGATTGAGGAGTCCATGGAATACGTCTGACTTCATCCTGGTCTTCATGAAACCACTATGGCATGGGGCTGGGTGTAGGCACGCCCCAAGCCTGCCTCGTCCCTCAGAGTAGGAGCTCAGCCAACCACCTTCAGCACCGCAGCGCCCCAGACAGTGGCGCGGACACGGCATCAGGACCAGGGAGAGTGGCCACCAATTGAACATCGACTGCTGCGTGGGGAATATCAGCACATAATATCATCATAATCTTTTTAAGGGTTAAAAATTAGATAACAGTGTGTTAATCAACATTTTTTGTTAGCCTAAACTATATTTTTATTGACTGAAATCTGAAGCCTTTGCTATTTCTTCTAGGGGAACGATTTTCCAACTGCGCAGATGTGAGGTAGTGCAGATGTCTGTGTAACCTAACAAGCAGGAAAAGCCTCGTCACCCGGTTTTCGCACTAAGGGAGCCCCTCTTCGCCGATAGGACCAGTTTATCAGTTGCATGGCCGACCACATATTTTTCCACATTCATCATTAGAACTGCTTGACTTGACTTTGTTTCGCTTTTTTATTGAAATTTGTGATTTTACAGTAATAGTGAAGCAAAACCAAAACAGACAAAGAGGGAAAAAAAAGAAAGTCCATCATGCCCAATATTTCTAACACACAAATCCACTCAATTATAATTTCAGACCATGCCCCAATTAGTTTTGATCAACATAACGGACACTTTAAAAAAGCAACCTCTAGGTGGCGCTTTAATACATCCTTGCTAAAGGACCCAAATTTTAACACATACTTCAGGAGAGAGTGGGCATCCTTTCTAGAAGTGAATGATTCTCCAGGCACATCACCCACACTCCTCTGAGAAACATCTAAGGTAGTACTGAGAGGCAAAATCATTTCATTTTCAACAAATAAAAAGAAAAAAGAACAAGCAATTGAACATGAACTAGAACAAAAAACAACATTTAACAAATTCATATTATTTTAATCCTTCCAAACAAATTGACAATGAACTCAGAGAATCAAAATTCCGTCTTGAAGACATACTCAACAAAAAAAAAAAAAAAATCCAAAAATAAAGATATCAATAATTTCAAATTTAGTAACAAGTCAGCAGATTTTTAGCAAATCAGCTCAAAAGAGACAAAGAAAAATCTGTAATTCCAGTGATTAATGATTCACATGGCAACACCTTACATTCCCCAGAAGACATCAACACTGCATTTTAGACATTCTACAGTCAACTATACACTCCTGTCAAAAATCTGAACCCATTAGACATTAAAACTTTTCTAAATAGTACCACCCTCCCACAACTCACATCAGAACAGGTAGAAACACTTGATAAACCTATCTCACCAATAGAACTGGAGAAAGCAGTACATTCAATGACCAATAATAAAGCACCAAGCCCAGATGGTTACCCTGCTGAATGTTATAAACACTTCTGGCATACTATCTCACCACTTTATATCCGAACAGTCAAGGAAATCAAAACCACCTCATATAAACCACCCCACAAGATCACAGCTGTGATCTCAGTGCTACCTAAGCTAAACAAAGACCCTACCCTCTGTTCTAGCTACCGCCCCACATCACTCATTAACACAGACCTGAAAATCAAAAGCAAAGCACTAACCACTCGAATTGAAGGTGTCATTCAAACGCTAATCCACCCAGATCAAACTGGCTTCATAAAAGGTAGACAATCATCCAATAACACACAGTGCCTGTTCAATGTGATGCATATTGTCCAACAAAAAAACACTAATGCAACGGTCACCTTTTTAGATGCAGAAAAAGCATTTGACAAAGTTAACTGGACATTTTTATTTGCCACATTGGAAAAGTTTGCTGTGGAGAATCGTTCATTCAGTGGATTAGGACACTCTACAAATCACCTATTGGCTGCAGTCACAACTAACGGAATCACTTCTCAAAGCTTCACACTACAACGGGGAACCAGACAAGGATGCCCTCTCTTTGCAACCTTTATAGAACTCCAAGCTGCTGCTATCCGACAGAACGAGGACATCAGTGGAATCTCAAACCTGAACTCACGCCATAAAATCAAGTCTTTATGCAGATGACATATTCCTATATATACAAAACCAATCAATATCGCTCCAATAAGCTTTCAAACTCATCAATTCATTTTTGGACGACTCTGTCAACTGGACAAAATCAACAATTCCACCCCTCAACGAAGCTAAGTGGAATGACGCATTCCAGAACCAAATCTCACTACCCCTCACCACTGGCTGACATCAGATACCTTGGAATTAACATCTCCCCCAGGCTGTCAGAGTTGTTTCAACTCAATTTCACTCCCTTATTAAAAACAATAGAGCAAGACCTAAAATTCTGGAATAACCTCCCTTGCCCCCTTACGGGACGAACCACCACAGTAAAAATGAAAATCTTCCAAAAATTCATTATCTGTTTGCAATGACCCCTGTCCAACCTATCACAAACTGGTTTTCCACACTTGACTCAATAATATCAAAATTTTACTGGTAAAATAAACCACCCCGGATAAAATTGACCACCATACAAAAAGACAAATCCCATGGAGGCTTAGAGGTGCCAAAATATCATCATTACTATTTAGCAAACCAACTACAGTAAATTACAAAATGGATCAACAAAAATCAATACCAAAACCCATGGCTTGAAATAGAACAATCAGAATGCAGAGACATTGACATTAAAGATCTACCCTTCCTGAGCAAAACCATTAAAAAAAACACCCGTTATAAAAACCCAGTCATCTCAACAACTCTGGTACCCTGGTGGAAGATAAATACAATAACAAACTTTGATATGACACCTTGGAAACACACCCCAATCCGGTCAAATCCAGACTTCCTGGTCAATAAAACCCCAATAAAATGTCAAATCTGAAAACAAAAAGGAATCTCCATCTCCATCACATTTTTGATAACAACAGTCTCCTCAGCTTTCAATAATTGACCCAGAGGTATGGCATTGGTAGGGACCAATTTCTACTATACATACAAATCAAAAACACACTAAAAACGAAAATCAATATTTCTTTTAATAATCTCCAACAAATTCCCTTACTTGGAAAAATTGATCACAATATCAGAGCATGTGTGTTTCTTTAATCTGTCTGTCGGTCAATGAGTCTATTTGTTTGTCTGCCCGTCTTCCTGTCTGGTTGTTTATTATTATTATTATTATTATTATTATTATTATTATTATTATTATTATTTCCTCACCTTGGTTTATTTGTTTTGTTTGTCTTGTTTTTTTCCCCTTTTCTCTTCAAAGTTTCAATTAATGAATGAATTAATTAATTGATCAATTAATTGATTGATTATGTGATTTTTTTTCTCTTTTAGACTTGACTTTGAAGCAGGTTATTTTACAAAATGAATATAGAAAAATGGATTCTGAACTCTTTCAGTTTGTTCCAAATATTTGCCACAATGACAGGATAATTGTTACCATTGTTGATCTTGAAGTGAACAGCCTTCATTTGAACAGAAATGTACAACTGTGTAGTACTCACAAATTGTATTTGATCTAAAACTTCCCTGTCACAGACATATGTCAGGAGCCACATTCACTGACCCCAGCTTTTCTGTCATAAATCCTGATATGCGGCAAACACTGGTTGCTGCCAGGTACACATGCCATCTAAAAGTGTGTGTGTGTGTGTGTGTGTGTGTGTGTGTGTGCGCGTGTGTGTTAAACAAAATGGTACTAATGCTGACGATTAACAGAAAGGTCTACAGTTAAACATGAGTGGAACTGAGAGACCCTTGAACTGTAGCTTTACTGTTACAACCCCAGTTATTAATTAGTGTATCCATGTTTATCACAACATGTGGCCTTCCTTTCCTCATTACCATCTCAACGGGCTCATGCTAGGGGGTGGGACCTGGCCCATGGCCAACCAATACTAAATGTCACTTTCAATCTAATGTTAGCTTGACATATTGGGAAAGGACTTCTATGTGTCTACACAGTGTCTATGTTTTAGTGGAAGCAGGGGTGTGCTTTAAAGACATTCATTTCAACATGTCAACTCACTGTTGAGTTTTCATCCATTTGTTATAAATTAGGAATAATGTGCAAGGAGGGTGTTACAAACTGGGACTGGCCCACAGGGACAGAATCAATTGATATCTGTGTGTGAACTTACTGAAGCCCAACATGACCACTGTAACAGTTTCTTCCTTTTTTCCCCATCCTTTAGTGCTATGTCAGGTCAACCAAGAACATATTAAATTAAAGACAGAGAGAGGCAGGAGTGCATTTTAGAAATGATTCATAAGGACTGTTTATATATATATATACAATTTAGTCAAAGCTGGTTGTTGGATTTTAGACCCATCACTGCCCCCTAGTGTTAGAAGGATGGTATAAGAAAGTGAGTAATTTGAAACTGGAATCTAGTCATTCAAAAAGGGTGGCGACCACTTCAGGGGAATCCTCATTCATCACTTTTGGCATAACATTCTTTCTAAGATTGAGTCTACACTGTCATTCATAATAATGTTTATTTATCCAAGTTGTGTATGCCACATTCTCTAAATGTGCACATGGTGCATTTTTCCCAGACTCAGAGAACTCTCGAAGTTTTCGTACAGTTTATTCATTCAGTTTATTTATTCATTCAACATTCAGAATCATATGAATTGGTGAAACATTCCATAATTAACCACACCATTTAATTACTGATTTTTATCTACTTGCTGAAACAAACTGGTAAAAATATCCTTTGAATAAGCATTGCTCATTTGTGCTACCGCTTTTATTGACTGTGCTAAAGAATATGTGTGCATTGCATTTCTGCTTGTTACCAGTAGTTGTGCATATGCTTGCCATGTTGCCATGATATTGAGCAGAGATAAACTGGTGAAGGGCCTCATGGCCAGCAGCAGGGGTGTTGGTAGACACAGGCCCCTGGCACTCAGATCCTCACACATGAAATTTATTAAAAATGGCAAAAAAATGAGTTTTTTTCATGAACATTTACTGGGGCCCAACTGCCAAACCACGGTATAAAGAGGGGACACTGCCCTTATGTCCTGATCATAGAATCGAAATGAATCGAAAATTGGAGCAGCTTATCCAATTCGCTCGTCATCAAAGTCGACAGCATAAAAATTTCGACTGACTCCGAGGATACCAAAGCCAAATCACGCTTCTTGAACGCCGCCAGCCCTTTTCATGCATTAATTACAAATGTCAATTTCTGGCATTCTGCTCATGATGTAACATAAACATTTTTACAAGGGATAAATACACTTACCGCAACATAAACTCGCTCAATTGGCAAAATGACCATTTGCATCTGAAAAACGTGAATATATCCAGGAGGCGAGATTTTGTTTTGGAACAGTGGAGGGAAGGAGGACACATAATCAGTTTCCGGGGCACGGAGGAAAGGAGGGGAGGAAAAGAGGAGACAAATTTGAGTACTGGAACGCAGCCCGTGTTTCATTCCGTGTGTTTTTATGTTTTTGTTTCCCTTGTGTGTCCGCCACACCCACTGTTTCCCTTCCTGTCAGGTTGGTTGTTGATTTTTTTCACCTGCCCTGTTTGTTCACCTGTGACAAGTAAAAGCATGTGAGGAGTTTAATATATATGCATAAAAAAATACCTGAGCAGTCTCTGAGCCTTGTGATATATATCATACCAAAGTCATACCGTGACAATAATGTTTGCAAAAGTTGTAATTTCACAGTAACACAGTCTGGACTGGTTCGCAAAGTAATGGTTATCCTTTATAATTACACAGCAGAAGGTCTCAGTGTTTTCACTCACGGCAAGCTCACCATCTCCATCTCTTCTTGCTGTGCAGGTGTGAGACTGTTCAAATCACACGGGAATGTAATGGTGCTCACAGTGGTGGGGTCTGCCACATCTGTGATGATCAGAGCTGAATCTTTGTCTATTTTTGTCTGAGGAACGTGTCTGAGGATCAGAGCTGAGGAATGTGTCTGTGTGCATCAGAGCTGAGGAACACGTCTGTATGGATCAGAGCTGAGGAACGTGTCTGAGGATCAGAGCTGAGGAACGTGTCTGAGGATCAGAGCTGAGGAATGTGTCTGTGTGCATCAGAGATGAGGAATGTGTCTGAGGATCAGAGCTGAGGAACATGTCTGAGGATCAGAGCTGAGGAATGTGTCTGTGTGCATCAGAGATGAGGAACGTGTCTGAGGATCAGAGCTGAGGAATGTGTCTGTGTGCATCAGAGATGAGGAACGTGTCTGAGGATCAGAGCTGAGGAATGTGTCTGTGTGCATCAGAGCTGAGGAACGTGTCTGAGGATCAGAGCTGAGGAACGCATTTGAGGATCAGAGCTGAGGATTGTGTCTGTGTGCATCAGAGCTGAGGAACACGTCTGTACAGATCAGAGCTGAGGAACGCGTCTGAGGATCAGAGCTGAGGAACGTGTCTGTGTGGATCGGAGCTGAGGAACGCGTCTTTGTGGATCAGAGCTGAGGAACGTGTCTGTGTGGATCAGAGCTGAGGAACGTGTCTGTGTGCATCAGAGCTGAGGAACGTGTCTTTGCGGATCAGAGCTTAGGAATGCGTCTGTGTGCATCAGAGCTGAGGAACGCGTCTCTGTGGATCAGAACTGAGGAACGTGTCTGTGTGCATCAGAGCTGAGGAACGCGTTTGTGTCGATCAGAACTGAGGAACGTGTCTGTGTGCATCAGAGCTGAGGAACGCGTTTGTGTCGATCAGAACTGAGGAACGTGTCTGTGTGCATCAGAGCTGAGGAACGTGTCTGTGAAGATGGGAGCTGAGGAACATGTCTGTGAAGATGGGAGCTGAGGAACATGTCTGTGAAGATGGGAGCTGAGGAAAGTGTCCCAGATGCAAGTAAAGTGAGTGGATTAACCGGGTGTATAACACACTCATGAATCTGTGCTGCTCCTCATTTGCTGATCTGGCTCTGATATTTATGGCTGTATTAATATTTATTAAAAGGTAATAAGATGAGAGGAAACAAAAAGAGAGCTGGAATGGCAAGGGAATATTGGAGAGGGGAAGAGAAAAGCATGGAGAGGATGACAGAGAAAACAAGGAAAAGACTTAAAGCATTTTCCCTAAAATGGGAACATTAAAACAAAGGGTCAGGCAATTATATAATTCTGATACTCAGCATTTAGCTTGTAATGACTTTACTTGGATTTCTGGGATGCCAGCAGGGCTTATTCCAAGCAGCAAAAGAGAGACAACAGCTCATCATTAATTTATTCCTGATAAAAACATGCTGGGGCGAGGAAGTGGAGGGAAAATCTTCCCAAATTGGTCTGGATTAGCAGCCAATTCGGTTTCTGTTTCCTTCTCAGGAAGAAGACAGTACTGCACATCACTAGATTTATTCAGACACAAGCACAGGTTTAACTCATGATTGACACTTCTCTGATGTCTTCACCACCCTGATCAACATATCAACCTCATTACATTCCTAGTGTTAGCATTTAATGTTCACACAGATACATACATAGAGGCACATATGCTTGCAAACAAACACTGGCATGCAAATGTACACACATCATTACTAAATACACAAGCTGAAGAGTAATATTTTCAATAATATCTTTACATTTAGGAGCAAGAGATATGTACATAAAATAAAGAAATGCAGAAGTCTTCATTAAACATGACAAAGACTTGAATTTTTTTGGAATCTTATAAAACCTTAACATGCCTATGTTGAGATACAAATTCAGGACAGCTGATGTGCTGAGAAGTATTTTAGAAGGACCCAAAGGGATTTTCAGATTTTCTAAGAATATATCATATCAAACCGGACTGGCTACTGCTGATTTTCAATTGTTATTGTTCAGTCAACCATGTACTAGAGTTCTCATTTGACAACAAATCACCACCAATTAACCACACCAATCACATGTAAAAGGACAGTCAGCATTGCTGTTAATTATCAAGATTGGTATTCCAAAAAAGAGTGACCTCTTCTAGTATTGACAACTAGGTTGTTGTCTTTGTTAATGTTATTTAGGAGAGGCAATTCTGGTCCTGAACTGCTGTACTGAACATGATCTCTGGTGGCAGACTTCCAATTGCATCCAAAATGGTTCCTTTTACATGAAGCAATTTTAGTACAATTAGAAGATTTTGAGAACTATCCGTGTTTAAAATTCACTTCAAGGGCATTATATTTGTAATTGTATTAATAATGAATATTGTATCAATTACTGCACATTCTTATGCAAAACTAACCTTATTTATTTAATGATTTATTGGTTCGTTTCTTTAATGTGGTCAGTTACTGCTTTATTGTTTTAATTATTCATTTAAAAAAAGAATTCCATTTCCACACATTTTGGCATATAATCAATATTTTCACAACAATCACATTACAGTCAGTCAGTGAAGGTGAGTCTAAGGAGAAGGTAGCGATTCAGACTAGCTACTAAGACATCAGCTATATGATACTTGATATCAACGTGTATCAAGTATGTCATGGCTATGTCCCAAATTGCAAAATTGTGTGCTTGTTAGTACATCCAAGTACACTAACTAGTATGTACATTTTAGTATGCAAGTACACAGAGCAGTTAAAATCTGTTAATTTGAGACATACTTGGAATAACACATCACCTTTTCAAGAAACTCATCCAGTGATGGTTAGACTAGTAGCAGCGACTGAAATCATAGTTGACCACTAACTAGCGATGTTGTTGCAGAAAAAAATGTTGCTCAATACAGTTTTTTGTGAACGGTCATTGGTATAGTTTTATGAACTTTAAATTCTTCTTTACGGGCAGTTCTGAGAACACAGTGACCACTGGGAAGGAATTTGTATGCTCAGATGCATTTTTTGTTTTTCGGTCCTCCCAAGTACATGAAGAGAACTTCCGGTGAATTCTATGTGTACTTGCATTGATGCATACTTAAGTTTGGGACACACGATCAGGTGACAGTTAACTTCCGTTAACTTCTTGATAAGTGTACTAACTAGTACGCAAGTATGCAATCTGGGACACCGCCCATGAGTCTGTGAACTGCCATTTCTGTGATAGAGGCTGTAATGTAACAATTGACTGGTTATTGCTGCCATCTAGCGGTCTTCTAAAATTACACTACGCTCAATAGTTTTTTTGTTTTTTTTTTACCAAGTTCAAACTACAGAATATACAATATTGACATGACATGGCTTTTACATGAATGTTGTACTACAGGATTGGCGGATTTTCCCGATGTTTATTATTATTTGTATAATTCTAAATAAAAAATGTAATGTTTATATCATATATGTATGGAGTTGGCATGTGTTGCCCATAGATTGTAATCACTGTATTTTGCCACAAGGAATTATGACTTTCAGCTGATGTATGCAAAATGCATCAAAGAGCAGACCCTCTTTGATTCATACAACATCCACTCATCACTGGATTTATCACTCTCTGCATTATATCACGAACACATATGATACATAAACAAATGTGCAACTATTAAAAATGGGTATTTCAAATATTTACATCTACAAATGCTTTCCAAAGTTAGCCTTGTTTATCAGCATCACATAACTAGCATAGAAATGTGTGATATTCAATATACGAGTCTCCTTGATTGTGCCTGCATGTTACATAAAGCAAATTAGAAAAAGTGAAGGAGAAAAAGTTTCAAAGAATGCATCATCCCCATATAAATATTCCCTCAGTTTCTTTGATGTTTGTTTCTTTTTCTTATGCAAACTTCACCTTTATGGCTCTGAGTGATTTCATCCACAGAGGTGTTATTTATCATGGCCTGAATCCCATGTTCCTGTGATATGTATTTACTTGGGAGATGAAGGTGAAAGACGATTCCCTAATTCTAAATGTCACTTTGAATTTCAATAAATAAAACATGTCAGTGCCAGTTGTGTGCTGTTCATTGGGTCTGGGGTTTCCTGTCTTTTCAGTCATCACATTCAGGAAACCTAAATATGTGGCCAAAAACACGGTGAATGAGGTCGCTGACAGATGCATCTACGTTGTTATTGCACATGCAGATCCTTTGGTTCTTTCCCTGCTTCTGAGCACAGGCGTACTGTGTAGCACAGCGCTGGAGGTCTGAATATGAGAGCTTCTCTTGGTCTCCACTAAACCTCAAACAAGCTGCCAGGTGAACAGTGGCTGTTAAGTTAAACGTGCAATGAAGTGGCCTGAGCAACAGTGACAAGGCCTCCATAACAACAGAAAAGGGGACTTTAGAGAAATATCTTGACCGGTCCTCATCACTGACTGTATCAGGTGCACTGTAGAAAAAAATCAGTCTACCTGTCTGAATGATGTCCTCCTTGGACATTAGCTCCATGAATGCCTTATGTACATGCTCACTGGTTTTCACAGGCGCAACATAAATGCATGGAATTGGAGAAATGGCTTTACTCATTCTGTTCCAGTCAGGAGGCAGGGTGCTGGGGGGAGTCAAGGCCTCATGGGGCGCTAGATCATGAGACCTGACCACCTTCCCATTCTCATCCTTTTCTGTGAATTCAAATGCCCTGTCCTGTGGCCGGATCTTTCCTGAGGCAATGCCATATGCCACTTCAGCATTTATGACGCAGTTCCAAGGGGAGTACAAAATGACATCATCGATGGCACAGGGCAGCAGTGAAGCTGGTGACATAAAGTCAGGAGTGGTACATCCATGGGCCACAAAGACAATGTGTATATGACACTTTTCCTTTTTTTTTCCCTTGATTTCTTTCTCCAATTGCAATAGTTGAAAGACCATTTTAAACAGAATTAAAATATTCAAATACACACTTTGATTCTTTTCATCTTCCAGCCATGAGCGGAAGTGGGAATCAGTGCTGAACATCTTCGCATGGTTTATGATCACTCTCCCATTGGTATCTACACTGTCTGAGAATTCCTCCAGACTGTTAATAGCCTGCCACACTTTCTGTATTTCTTGAAGTACCTGCCTGCACACAGGAAAAGACAGAAAAGAAGCTTGAGTTAACAAGATTTATGGATTGTACAGAAATTGCAAGATATAGTCCATGCAGTCCAAGTCCATACAGTCCATACAGTCCTTGTCCATGCCCTCATGCTAAACTAATCAGAATGTTAATAATGTTCATGTGGCTCTCAGGCTGTAACATAAAGTCTAATCTAAGAGGATGTGGCTGAGCCTGCAATGCAGGTTATGCATCTGTTGGCCATGTGTGACCAAGCAGCAGTGCCAGGATTTTATCATTTGGTGGGCATGAACAAGTCAGAGGTTGTTCAGGATGGACACTACATGATTTAAGAAACTGATTGATCATTATTTATGTGTCATTTGGGTTCACTTAATAACCATAACAGCACAAAGACTTGAAGAAGGCTGTACATGGCAGACAACCAAGCAATCTGGTAGACTTTGAACAAACATACCATGAAGAATGGGCTAAAATTACACCTAAGAGGATACAAAAGCTGCTCAAAAAAAAAAAAAGCTCCTAAGTTATAATGGCAAAGGGAGGATATACAAAGTATTAGAGAACATTTCACAAAGGGGGATGCAAACTTTTGGACTGATATCACTTTCATTATTTCACTATAACTTCCTTTTTATACACTCTTTGCCCATTTTTGTTACTTTTGATGATATCTATAAATAAAATTAAATTTTATTTAATTAAATATTATTTCGATGAAAAAATGTATTTGTTTTACTCTTTTCAAAGTAAGAGGATGCAAACTTTTGCACTTAACTGTATATGAACTGATTTTAGTAAGTGTCATGTCAGGAAAAATCATACTCAATTAGTACGATGATTAGCCTGTAGCATGGTGTGTTCTGTACTCTACCTAATTGGTTGTGTGTTGTGTTTCCATTTTTTTTCTTTGTTCACCTGTGATTATATATTTGCACTTAATGGTGCTGTGGCAGTGTTTCAAGACAGTCGTAATTATTTCAAAGTGTCAGATAACAAATCTCCTAGACAGTGTGACCGATTTGCATGGAATTTGGTACATTGCATCTTCAGACCAAGATCTTTAAATATTGTATAAATAAAGTTCCTACATTAAAAGATGTGGCTGCAGTAAGCCAATGGAATTTGTGGACATAGCCCCTATTGATATAATGAGCTATAACTCTTCAAAGCAAAGTCCAATTGTCACCAAACTTCAGATCCCTCATCTACAGGCCATTAGATCCAAGCCTACTGAATTTGGTGTAAATCCATCCATAGGTGGCGCTGTAGCAAACTAATTGTCAAAAATCCTAAACCAACTGTTCATATTCAAGATTTGTAAACTATATCTTGGTGAAAGATCCAACTAAATCCTATAAGGACAACATAAGAGTTGAAGAGAACATGCCCCCCCAGCCATTCAAATATCAGCTGAGCTGCTTGAACGCTGTAATCAGCTATATATTTTTTTTCTTCCCTAGAAGTGTTTGCACCGCAAAAACTATAGAAGCTAGAGCTACCAAACTTGGTAGATAGGTTTCTATATTCACCCACTACTCAGGTATAAAATAAATACCCCAAATTGGCCACATGATGGTGCTTTAGAGAACAACAATTCATTTTGGGCTAAAACTCTTGAACTGTTTGGGCTAGAATCAAAATTCTTTTTTCCTCTGATTCCCTGGCTCTTGATGAACAAAAAAGCCTCTTGGACCAAAATGACATGTCATAATAGATTTTCCGTCACATTGGATTTTATGAAAAAGTTTAAAACATTTTCACAGGCTAATCTTCCCCAAAACTGACACAGATTATCTTCAGACCAAGCCTTACACAAGTTATCAGATGGATTTTTGATTTTCGGAACTGTTTTTTCATTACAGCCAATCAAAACAGGAAGTGAGGTCATATCTCAGCAACTCTTTGATGCATTACCACCAAACTTGGTATATTGACTCAGAACAATATTTTGAGGATGTCCAAAACATTTTGTGTCATTTGACCACTGGAGAGATGCTGCAAAAAGCAAAAATGTGTTTTGGCTAATAACTGTTGATGTGTTTGCCTTAAAAATGAAATTCCTGTCTTGTGAGATTCCAAGGCTGCGATATGACAACTTGTCATGTCAGCCTAATTGATGCAGCCGCCATATTGGATTTTACTGAAAGGTGTAAACAAATTTTGTCCAATGTTCACCAAATTTGACACAGATGATCTTCTGACCAAGCAAAACAAAATCACATGGATTTCTGATTTTCAAAAATGTTCATCCATTACAGCCAAATGGCAAATGACTGAAATAGGACATGAGCTCATATCTAAGTTACACCCAATCATTGGTCAACTGACATAAAACTTCCTGTCAGTGCTTACAGTCACGCTGTTAACATGATCAGATGAAGTTGCCACCCAGCTGGACTGCTTGGACCCTGTAATCGCCACTTGCAGCTATATTTAACCTTTTGTTTCTGTGTTCACTGGGGAACTTACAAAACAAGAGAAAACAAGAAAATAAGCAAGAAATAAACCTAGTTATTACTGAGTCACTGCTTTAACACATAACATAATTATGTTAAAACTTTTCTTACAATTAAGACTGTTTTGAAACACTGCACCATTATCCAATGTTTTGAAACAATTAAGACTTTTTCTAAACGTGTCTCTTGAGGAAATAAGTTACATTTTTTGGGATTACGTTTTTGGGATTTTGTTTGAATTATTTGTTCTTGTGCTGTGTAACAGAAAAAATTCTTTTTTCAAGGCTACTTGTAGTATTTTGTATCTCCCCTGCTAGATAACGAGATGCCCTGGCTGAAGCTGTACTTCACTTGTGAATGACAGAACGGTGACACCTCTGGCTGTTGATACCACCTCCTGGTGGATTGAATACAGAAGATTTTCATTTTTTTGCACTTGTGCTCTATAGCTGATGAATTGAATCTTTTTGTTGATGCCACCTATTTTTACCCATTGTAATAAAAAGGAGTCCTTTTGAATGAAAAGTTGTCTGTTGTTTGAATGTTCTTGGTTGGGTTGCTCCTACCATTTCTAAGAACTTATGTGTGTGAGTGTGTGTTTTTTTTTCAATAAATTAAGTTATTGATAAAATGATTCCCAACCCTTTAACTGGGTGGCGTAGTTAAATTTTTATTACTGGCCACAAGAGGAAAGTCGCAAAGTGGCATAGTCGCCGCAAATTTCAGGTTTTTTTTTCCACCGATAGCAACTGTTTAATAGTAATATTAATTATTATTAATTATAATGATTATCACGTAAATACCGCAACATTTTAGCAACTGCTTTTACACCTGAAAAGCAGTTGCCATCCTTTATTAAATCTGGCCCTGAAGTCATTTTATACCCTCTCATTAGCCACAATAAACATCACAGTCTTCCCCTTCAATATTTGCTTCAAATATGCTTTATACGACTATAAGAATACTTGTACTTCATATGACTTCAAATTTACACTTCTTGAGTGGTTTAGTGTGAAATTAGTTTATTTGGAGAGGGCTGGGGGCCCTCCCACTCTGTTTTTTATGGTTAATAACCACTCTTTTCCAAAGAGAGAGAAGATGGAAGCTTTTGCTTCACACGGTGTCATAAGAACAACATGCCCAGTGGTAGCTTATGCTATATTAAAATACACTTTTTTTCTGAAGAGGTGAGAGAAAGGATAATTACTGGATGTTGTTTATGCTGTTCTCCATCTCCCTCAATTCCACTTGTATTTTGGTAGCAGCTTCTCGCAGATCTTTGCAGGCCTTACTGATGTCTCCCTTGGCCAGTTCCATAGAGCTCAGAATTAGTTCTGTGAGTGAAAATCCTAGTCCAATGGCCTCAGCAGCCACCTTTAATAAAAACACACAAAAAGCATAGCACAGATTTCACTACCTGAAAGGCCACATGTTCCTGATGTTTTTATTTTTTTACACAATTTATCCCAATCACAGCAACCCTGCCTGCCGACTTCAGGAGGACCAAGACAAAATTAGCAAGATGTATGTAACTGCTCTAATTCACATGATCTCCAGCCCTTGCTTCTTTACACAGTATTGACACACCAGTCACATACCATCCATGTTGCATAAACCCCATCATTCCCTGCTGGACCAAGACCAATTGTTGCCTCACAAATCCCACACCCAGTGATGGCACGACCAGGATTCAAACCTTTGTTCACAGGAAATAAGCTTTGCTTTAAGAACAAGTTTCCTTAAAGCTTGAGCCACCTTGAAGCCTACCTGGTGTTTTTTAGCGACATACTGCATGCTGTAGTTTGAAAATGGTTTTGCAAAATTATCCAAATCAAAAAATTGCGAAAAGTTTTGCAATTGGACTGTAATTCTTAAAATTATTTCCCCTATGACATGACATATATATATCTGTATGATTACTAAATAATTCTATCAGTATTTCTTCAGATAAAATTAGGAGTTCAGTTTGCCTGGAGGGAGCTCCTAACACCTGGGTAGTATACAAAGATGAATCGGTCTGGTTCTTCCATTAGTTATACATATAACATCCCGGCACCTATAGGTTCATGTATGGGCTACTTGTGTTTTATGTTGAGTAGGTATTTCACAATCTCAAACTCATACTGTATTGTACATATACTGTACCTTCGTCACCACCTTTGCTGTAGTTTTCAGGCCTGTCTTTATAAGGCTATATGTCAGGCTACGCATTGGGTCATATGACTTCATAAGGTCAATAAATGAATTGAATCCAAGCGCCATCCAAATCCATTCAAAATGACTGCGACCCAGTAAAAATGTAGTAACTTCATCTGAGAGATGCACATTGTTCATCTTAGCAAAGCCCCTCATTATATGAAGAGATAGTTGGCTCTCTTCTTCATGTCTACTTCTGCAAGACAACTCTTCCAGCAGACGCTCTAGCAGATGTTGAATTTCCTCTCTGTATTTTTCATCTTTCTCTATCATTTGGTTGGCCACTTCCATCTTACTGCTGGATTTCAGATTGTCCACTAATGATGCGATGCCACTGGTGGCAGCACCGGAGACAGTGGCTGCTGTTCCCCCAACCGCCATTACCAGGGCAGGTGTGGCCAGGCCTCCTGTAAAAAAGGTGAGCAGTCCAGCTCCCAAAATCGAAATACTCCCTGTCACAGCCACTGAACTCCCAGTCACCCTGGCCACTCTGACTCCATGTTGAATGTTTTCCAGCTCTTCCGCCAACATTTGTAGCTGGTCTGCACATGTCTTCCTCACTGGCAGCCAGGAAACCAGCTTCTTACAAAGTTCCTCTGCAATATCCATGGAGCTAAAAAGAGAGAGAAGGAGGGAACACAGTTTTTAAAATTTCAATAATTCAGCTTCTTCTGGGTGGGATACATGGACACAGGAACAATGAGAGCTGAGTGACAGAAATTCAATCCTCTCATGCTTGCATATAACGAACAATTCATCATTAGTGAGAAGAATTCCTGGAGGCCAGGGACCTCATTTATACAACAAATACTTTTGACTTTGTCATGAATTTGATCAAAAGACCATTTGTGAAACTGTGTGCAAGCAAGATTTGAGATTTATTTATTTAAGAATGTACACTCATATAAAATGTTGTATGTTAAGCCAGCACACCTTTCATTTATAATTCAGTAATATTCTCCAAAATGTGTGCACGTGAATAAACTTTCTGTATCCATGGTAATTTGCATTTGCATACAAATGACTATAATTTTAACACTACTTCTGTTTTAATGTAACATTTTAATAATGTTATCATAATTTTAATTCTACATTTGTTGTGCATTATATTCACAATTTGTATTTCACATAATATTTCAAAAGAAAATCTTAGTTGTTAATATTATTGGTATTCACATACCTGATTTTGTTCCTGTAGTGTGTTTATAAATGATAAAAAATGCAGTTAATACAGTCAAATTAATTTAAGTTTGTATTTGTATTTTGTCAAATTATCCATGCACTACCATATTATCCATCTATTTAAATGTATCTACCCATACCTATAACTGTTACCTTTTCGCAAAATAACAGACAAATGCACTCTGTCAAATTATGACATATTTATTCTCCTTCAAATGCAACTTCTTGAAAGTTTGGGAAATGAAGCCCCATGCTTGATGCAATACTGAATACTCTAAAAAAAAATATTAAAATAGTTTAATTTTGGTTTTTGAATTTACATGAGTACAGTCAAATATGAATGTCATAACATCAGGTAGCCCTCCCCACTACCCCACCCCTCAACCATTAGGGACCCACCCCTCCCAATTCCCCCCACCCTTCCTCTCCCCAATTTTTGCAGACTACGTTGGTAAATGCCTGACAGATACAGGTTTTTTTAGACCAATACCAATGCTGATATTAGAGGGAAAAATAGAGAAATTGCTGTCAATATAGTTATTATTCAATCAATATTTCTCTTCTGAAGCTGTGCAAAGAATGCATCTATATGTGGCAAGATTTAGTGCCCTGAAACAAGTCTAGGAAAAAAGAAATTCTTTATCCACTAGCATACAACAGAAACCTTTAGCCTTTCTGACAGTGGTTGAGTCAAAATCTTGAGATGATTGAAAAGTGTTGAAGCATTCAAGAAAAATATCCTTGTTCTCATAAACTGTGCTGACAGCACAACTTTGAAAGTTCCAACGCGACTGTGATGCGCGCAGTACCCTCCTCGCTACAATCTTGTCCAAAGTGGCAGTTCTCTTCAGAGAACGTGAGAAGTAGTTATCGAGATGGCCTGTTGCATCATCAAATTCAACTGATGTGCATAACAGTGTATGAAATGTGCGTTGGGATAAATGTTGGTATTGAGAGGGGTCTGTTGATTCAGGGTGGGGTGGCCGTCACCATGGGGTGTCAGTTAAAACACAGGTAAACGCAGGAGATCCTTTCCCCAATTTATTAGCCGGTGGGTAGATGGGAATATGTGTATATACGTGGCTACAGCAGAGATAATTCTCTGATTGTACTATATATGCTGTCTCCTTTTGTGCAAGCTTGTCTCTGTTGATTCACCTCTCAGTTACGCCACAAGCCTTTTGTTCCTGTTCTGATTATCTCATCTGATCTCTCGCCTGTTTTCTCGTTTTTTGGCTTTTGTCTTTGTTCTGTTGCCGTGTTTGCCTGGTTTGATCTTTGCCTGTTTCTCGACTTTGTTTGTGGATTCTGTTTTTGCCCTGATTGCTGTGTTCTCCTAGTTTTGACCATATACCTGTTTATGACTGTTTTTGGACCTGCCTTTTATTTACAGTAAACTTCGGTTAATTTTGCTCCTGTCTGCATTTGAGTTCATACTGAAGCCTGATATGCTGCCTCTGAACACTGATTGGCTGAGTTGGTTGCGTGAACAGTGAGTGCAGCGCTCATGGAATCTGCATGCACAGATGTTGCTTTGGTCTCAAAGCCTCTTGATCAAATGTCCTGAATTTTCCTCCTCGCTCCATCTGTTGCTCCTCGCATTACACTAGCCCCATCAAATGTCTGCGCTATTAGACCATTTCTGTTAGCCATCTCCGTCTCTGGTGAACAAACCACATTCAGCTGCTCCAGAAGCACTTTGGAGATCTGTAAATCTGTTGTTGTGCCTCCATCAGTCGCTTTGAAATGAAAAAACTCTCCTGTACAGTGTTATCTGAGCCTGCGCAATGGAATACAACAAGGACTTTGAAAGTGTGTAGAAACATCTGTTGTTTCAACAGCCTGCACTGACATGAATTCTGCATTTTTCAGGTCCTGCATAATGTATCCCTGCGTTATGTCCACACATCTCTAGCTTAGAGTATATAAACATGTAGAGACAGTGACTCCAATAGAAGTCAATGGAGACAACTTCAGAACCAGGAAGTGTCATTTTGGCCACTGTCTGGAGAACGTGGAGTAGTCTCCTGTGTCACATGTTTACAGAAAAAGATGCAAAGCAATTACATTTTGAACAAGTTACAGGAAAGCCTTCCCCATTGCCACACATCTCTAGCTTAGAGTATATAAACATGTAGAGACAGTGACTCCAACAGAAGTCAATGGAGACAACTTCAGAACCAGGAAGTGTCATTTTGGCCACTTTCTGGAGAACGCGGAGTAGTCTCCTGTGTCACATGTTTACAGAAAAAGATGCAAAGCAATTACATGTTGAACAAGTTACAGGAAAGCCTTCCCCATTGCTAGCTGAGCTTTCCACGCAAAACATTTATCCACATTTGGAGCATCACATCTAAGAAAACACTTAGCCTAGGACAACTGACAAATTAATTTTCCACGTTTTCAGCAGCAGAGATTAATGCTGGGTTTTTGTCCTTGCATATGAAATTCAAGATTAATATAAAATGCATTATTTCAATATAGTCTACATCACAATTTTTTTATATTTTGGCTAATATATATGTGAGTATGATTTCATTGAAGATGCTTACGTAAGTGCAGTCTAGTATACTGCAGAATATTTAAACATATTAAACATTTGTGTCAACGGCTATAAAGTAACACATTCCGCCGGATTTATCAAACATGCATAAACACAGCATTTGTTCGCATTTCGTGCGTATGTTGATAAATACCAATCAATCGTAAATGACAAGCGCGTTCACAAAATTTTCGATCAGCATAAATCCACGCCCCTGAAATACCATAAAAGGAGCTTGAAATCCCATTGCTGGCAATGTATAGAGATGGCAGAGAAAAGGCAGAAGAAAAAAACTGTTCTGAAGCGGCGAATGAAGTTTTGTTAATGGAAACAGAATAAAAAAAATACTTTGTTCAGAAGTGTAAGTAGTTTAGTGTCGGGGCCGGGGAAGAGCAAAGCCTGGCAAGAAATAACCGTTTCAGTAAATTCAGTGTCAAAAGTTCCACCGTAAGCTGCAACAGGTTAAAGGAAAATGGTTCGACATGAAACTGGGGGCGAATTATTGGAGAGACGTCGTTAGCTGGACTTACCGTGGAGGGTGACCGGGATCTGATTTTCCCTGGTCTTGGATCAATCACTCTCCAATTCTGAAGGTAAATTTTTGTATACCAGCCTTATCGTTGCCATAAATCTTGGGGGGCAGCTGCACCCAGGCCCGCGAGGGGGCATGGTTGGCCAAAGTGGTAATGTCACATGCAATACATCGTTGGGACCGTCATATTTTCCCTAAATCAACTTGGAACGAATCCCTAGTTAAATAATTTGTTCAAATTAGAACTATTACGTAATTAGGATCCTCCATAATAGTGTGCCCTCCCTTGCCTTTCCCTCCACTCTGCAGTCCCTCTCTAACGTCATTTTACCTTGCATAAAAATAACAACAAGGATTGTACTAAGAACTAAGAACCGACATAGTAGCAGCAAGAGTACTAGAAGCAGTCAAAGAACAGCGGAACTTTCTGTTCAAAACCTGAAATTGTCATTTAAGATCACTATACCTGACCAGCGTTGCAGTGTCATTATATCCAGAAAGTTATTTCAAAATGTCAAGTCCGGTAAGGAAGCTAACCGGCAAGCATGCTGTATTCTTTGGATATTTTTTTCAACTACTTTAAAATTGCAGCTGCAGTTATAATTGTTGCTTAGTAACGTTAGCCACATTAACATGCTCAACATTCCACCAATGTGAAGTCAATGCCGGCGTTTTTTTTTAAAGCTTTGTAGTTTAAAAAGTATGAATCTATAGCTCAGAAACATACAAGCAACCTGACCAGTATATTCAAGCCAAGTTCGGTATGTCTACCTTAAAAACTGTTGGGGGAGATACGTTCGGAAGAACCAGGAATAATAATATTAAGAAGAAGAAGTAAAGATGCTATAGAAGAACAGTAGTTTGCGTCTTCGGCAAGCAAACTAATTAATTTTATTAATCAGTATTACACAAATGAAGCCGAATGACCTGTTTTAATGTTGAATCCAATAGTGATTTTATATAACACTTTGAACCGTTATAATGTTACGATATTACTGCCAAATAATTTGCTACTCATTTTTAATCAAATAAAAAATGAGTGAATGGAAAAAAAAGCAACAACATGGAAAACAAGCTTGACAGCCATGTTTTTCCATTTACGCACGCAATACGAACATTTTAGAGCACTCCTGAAATTTCTTCAGATCCTACGAACAAACTGATATACGAGAACTTTGATAAATCCCACATTTTTTGCGTAAATGCATTTACGAACGATTTACGATTAAATTCGTTCGGCTCACGTTTGATAAATGAGGCCCACTGTGAAGATAATTGTGAGACAGCCTACCTACAGTAATGTATGCTGTTAGGGAATTAAGATTAATCAATATGTAGGTAATTGTTTGTTGTAAGGTTGTCATTGACTGCCTTTTATCCTAAGACAGCCTTTCTCAAACTTCTTTGTCTTGGGACCCAGTCATGTCAGACTTTGGGGTTATAAGGCCCCATACACGCCCTCCATTTGATGCTGGTTGTTCCCTAACAAAGGACTTGCTTGTTTGGAACATGCCATGACTAAACTGCTATAGCAATGTTTAAATAATGCACTTTCCTGTATTTTGCCAACTGTATGCACTCCTTGTACGTTGCTTTGGATAAAAAACATCTGCAGAATGAATGAATGTAAATGACAGCTCAAGTAGCGTGCGATTGAGTGAGTTCTTAAATAACTAAGGGGGGAATTCAGACTTGAGGGCGCTCTGCGTTTCTTCCTCGTAAATAGTTACGCGGAAAATACTTATTCGCATTCTGACCTGGCTTGTGCGGCCACGCCCGGCCCGTGCAGGGCTGAAAAGTAGGAGGATCCATATAGGAGCTTGAATAATGCTAATTTAGCCTGGAAAAATGACACGCCCCCCACCAAAACTTGATGGCCCACCAATGTTTTTCTCGGAGGTACGTTATCTAGTACTAAGAGTCTGCAGCGTAGCAGAGAAAACTTCAGTTTTGAAAGTTAATCAGACAAACGGTTGACATAGCCATACGGAAATTCACAAACTTGGATAGTGTCTGCTAAAATAAGCGGTTCTAACGTATGTTATCAAATGCTGTAGCTAAATTCTACAAATCATGCTGTGCAATCCAAATGTAAGAACTGAATAGTTATATGTAGTTATTTGGGTTGAAATTTTAATATGCACTTTTGTGAAGTAGCAGTACCACCAACGAACATGACTTACGACGAATTGCAATGCTGGATATATAATGTAAGGTGAACAGAGTATCGGCTTCTCACATTTGGCTGTTATCAGACTCTCAGTTCGTTATGTCAATCTATCCAATAAACAAACAGTTAGTCGTGCTGTAAGATTATATTTATTCATTTCAGTCGTTGCTGGTTCGATTTTCGTGTATGCACTCCATCCTGCCGAGACCATCTGGGTAATTTTGCTTGGCAAATCAGCGTGGCAGTGAGGAACGTGGATGAGGTAAAACACGTTTGTCAGCATAACACTCCTGACCGTCTTTAAATTTGTTGAAGACGGAAAGAGGACGGTTAGGTTCTCATGTGAAATAAACTGCCTATCTTGTAATTTGATAAATACACGGTAAACTACATGTTTATCGTACTGAATGCCTGCTGCTGGAGACCGCAGTTTCAACTATAATACAGTGAAGCGATGTATATTTGCACTGCAAAGTTGCCAGTGTTTTAACTGAACAATTTGCGTAACCCCGTTGATTTCTGTTTTGTGTCACCTTCCTTGATTAAATTGAGGGTCACCTCAGCTTCTTCCTTTAGGTTAACAAAATGTTTCATTAGATTTTAGGTGAATTAAGTAAAGAAAATCACTGAGGGTTCAACGGCGTTTTACGTAACTTGCATACATTTTACAGCATGATCTATCGTTAAACGATAAACATTGCTTGATATCATACTTTATAATGTACCGAGTATCTAAGGTGAATAATGAATTTGTTCTAGAGTTAGTTTTACTTGACCTGATGATTATATTTGTATTGACATATGGTAAGTCTTGAGATCTGTGAATTATTGTCCGTGGGTTTATAGAGTTTAAAAAGCACAATACGCCAAAAGCGTTAATGAGTTTATATTTATTTGAGATGCGCGGACTGAAGAACAGGGACCGAAATGCAGCTTTGCATTTCAAATTCAACAACTCAACTGATTGCAATGGTGAGAGCCATACTTTCACGTGCGCCTGTTATCCAGAAATAATTTAAATGATTTCAAGAGTTATCCTACTGCATGTAATACGGCAACGCTGGAAAAAAATGTAATTTTAAAGTCTGACCGATAGGAGTGCACGACTTAATACAGGGTTGTGATGCGCGTAAGATACGCACCCTGAAAATCCACTTAAGTCAAAGTCTGAATCCGCGTAGAGGGTATTTTAATGAGAAATGCCCCGATTTCAATGAATCTCCACCCCAAACGTGCAAGTCTCCCAAGCTCGCCTAAGGGTTCAAGGTCAGAATACGAACAGACACTGAAAAGGTGCGCAGCGGGTCGAAAAAGCGCTTAAGTCGTGCTGAGCGCGGGTCTGAATAGACCCCTAAGGGAGCAAGCGGACATCCACATTAAAAAATGTAGCACAGTCTTCAACAAAATAGACAACATTCAGGTTAGTCTGCGCAAAAACGAGAAAGATACGAGCTCATGTCGTGCGGAGTTGACTAAATTACGGAGAAGCGTAACGAATTGGAGGACAGATGCAGGAGAAATAATGTGTCATACTTACCAAGAGGCGCTGACAGTGACGATCTAACGACCTAACGGGATCCTAGCGCTCAAGAAATCCCACAGCGCTCTGCTGGAGATCGATAGAGCACATTGGATCTTTTTGAACAACACTTCAAGACCCGGACCATGGTTTTCATGCTTCTGCGCAATACCGGCCGGCAGGCTATCCTGAAGGGTGCGAGGAAATCCAGACCTACTCTCCCTGACAGTATCCAGCTGCACTTCTTCGCCAACTACAGCCCTGGGATGACGCAGGAATACAAGGAGATCCGTGCTAAGCTTCGACAGAAGGGGATCAACTCGTTTCTTATATACCCGGCGATTTTGAGAGTGAATCACAAGGGAAAGAGGATGTTGTTTAATTCAGCAGAGGAGGCAGAAGAAGCTCTGAAATCATTGGTGCTTGGAGGTATGGAAGACGACCCTGGGCAAAGTGTACATGCTCCTCAGGAGGAGATGGAACTGAATAGAGAGCTTTGACCAGCCTGTATGTGTAATCTAATAGACATTAAGTTAACATCCTGTATTTGAAGTGTTCTGTTTTTCTTTCATTTGAAAGTCATTTGATGCATGGTTGTATTTAGTTAAATAAGGGGCCAACTTATTTTTGAGTATTGCAGGCCAAGGGTCTTATGCAGTGGTTCAGTTTTATTAAGGTAATATTCAACATGCTCAAATGTCATACTTTATCAAGAGCGAAGCTGGAAGAACAGTAGTTTGTTTTGAATAACTTGTACATGAATAGGTTGTATGTGTTTGTGTCGGGTTAGGTCTGAGGTAGGTTTGTTAATACTCTTGTGCGCGAGATATGACGTCATTGACGTCGTTGCTAACTAAGCAGCGGTCTATTAGAACAACAGTCTCTTGCAAGAGAGGTGTTGTGATCACACTGTTTATGTGTTATACTATATTTGAGACAGGAATGTTAATAGGTTTGACCAGGAGGTTTTTTTGTTTCTTTGATATGATTGTCTGTGAGAACTGCTTTGCCTTTCTAATTTTTTGGTGATGGGGGGGCAGTTAGTGTTCAGTGTTTGACATTGCTAAGTGACACTCAGATGTTACAAGGTAAGGGGTTGAATGGGAGGGGTGATGGGAAGGGGAGTGGGAGGGGGGTAATTCTGAGCTCCACAACCAACTCGCAACAACAGATTTAGAGGACTAAATTCTCCCTACAAATATAGAAAGATGTTAGATTTGTTTCGTAAAAAGAAAATAGATATCACCCTGCTCCAAGAAATACATCTTAAACCTAACAGCATTGCCAGGGTTCAAAACTGCTTTTATAAACCTGTTGTGGCATCAGCTGATGGTACTCGTACAAAAGGAGTTATGATATTAATGAGACATAGTATTAATTGTAAATACTGGTTCCGACAATGAAGGATGTCTAGCTTTTTGCTGTACGTCCATTCAGGGCAAAAAGTTGCATTTATTAGCCTATATGCCCCAACTATTTTAGGCTGAATTCTTTCCTTCAATTACCTCACAACTATTGAAGGTAAGTGATTACCAATTATATGTTGGTTCGAGCATGAATGCTTTGGTAAACAATAACCTTCAACTTTATCAAGCTCTCAGGAATCGGCCTCCAAAGCACTTAACCTCTTTATTACGGATTTAAGTTTAAGTGATGTGTGGAGGGTGCATAATCCATTTGCTAAAGACTATACCTTCTTCTCCACAAGACATAAAACTTTCAAATAGATTACATTCTTATTTCCGCCAGTTTGCTGCCTTTGGCACACTCTATAGATTTTTTGCCCAAACATCTGTCTGATCACAGTCCAGTCATATCTACTTTTATTTATGGGAAAATAAAAAATAGGGCTACTAGATGGAGGTTTAACTGCACCCTTTTAAAAAATGACAAACTTCTAAAAATTGAGAACAAGCTTGACAGAATTTATAAATTTAAACAAAAATAGTGTTTCAGATATGACAGTGGTTTGGGCCACCATCAAGGGTTTGTTACGAAATAATGAAATAACGACATGGTTGACCACCCCATCCTCCTGTCCCACCAGGCAGCAGTGGGGATCTGTGGCACAGCCCTAGACTGGATTGAGTCCTACCTCTCCAGTCGCTCCTTCCAGGTCGCCTGGGCCGGTGCGGTATCGGCGCCTTGTCCCCTTTCTCACTGCCTACTCTACTCAGCTTCTGGTCCAAGCGATGGTTCTGTCTTACTTGGACTACTGCAACTCCCTTCTCGCTAGCCTTCCGGCATCCGCCATCAGACCCCTGCAGTTCATCCAGAATGCTGCAGCTCGTCTGATCTACAACCTCCCTAGACACTCCCACGTCACCCCCCTGCTCACTGCCCTCCACTGGCTGTCTGTTTTGAGTCCCATGAAGTCTTGCACGAAATATGTGTGGGACTTCTAATGTAAACAAACGCTCTGTAAACGGTAGCTGTTGACCTTTTGTAGCCAAAATGACTTGGGGTACATACCCTAACATTAATAAAACGAGGGGATATTATTAAACCCCACCCTTCTATTGTGGAATGGTTGGTGGGTAATATGAATATTTACCCACATGTATTTGACATGTGTTAAGTGTACTTATACAACTGGAATATTAGCTTTACCTCAAAACCTGACATTGACAATAAGCGATCAGGGCCATAACAATCCCATTTTAAAGCATTGATATTTTTCCGTCAAAATGACAGGCGTTCTTCTTTGACAAATTATGTCCCTTATTTAGAATAACAACTGAGAGCAGGGAAGAGGACAATAAAGCTGAAATTAGAATGACAGGTCGCTCTCCACAGCAATGTCTAAACTGCAGACTCATTCAGTACATAAATTAATCTGACTCCTAGCAATGGAAAAGAACACTACATGATATTATAATAGCTGTTTTCAGATATTATATCAGTGATAATGTCAGTAATGTTGCCTAATTTCATGTTTTTTTCTGTTTTGCTGTGTTCGGTTTTCGTGTGTTTTAGTTTCTTTATAATTCCCCTCTCCATGTGCTTTTGTTTTCCTTGTTCCCTTGTGTTCACCCCACCACCTGCCTTGTTATCTTGCTACCTGATTACCTATTTCTTTCACCTGCCTTGTTGTTCACCTGTCTCTCGTTGCTTGTTAGTCTGTGCTTTTATACCCTGTTGTGTTTGAGTTTGTCTCAGTTACTTCTGTTCCTGTGTGTGCTAAAAGCCTTTTTGTACCTGCCTGCCCACCCCCCTGTCCCCCTGCCCCCTGTTCATTTTCTGGTTTTTTATTCCTTGCCTTGTGATTTTGTACCTTTGCTGAATCTTATGGTTGTTGAACTTTTCTGCCCTGTTTTTGACCATTCACTTGGATTGTGTTTTGATACTTTTGCTGAGACCTCCCGGTTCTGACCTTCGCCTGATTATTGATTACGAGTTTTGGATTTTCACTGATTTGATTGATTTGAATATTGTTTATTCTCACTTCTGTGTTTGGGTCCTATTCTGAGTTGTGACAGATAATTTGTAGCAACAAGGAATTAGCTGAAGCTATCATTGGAGAGCCTACATATATGATTATCGAAGAGGACTGAAAGATGACAGTTAGAACCAGCTCTGTTTATTATAAGTGAAAGTCTTTTAATTCAATTCTGTTTGCTAGCTAACAGTATTGGTATCGATCCAGTGTGATTTAAGTACTTTAATGTGCGTTCATTTTGTTTTTGCGAAATCAGCTAGTTTGCTATCGATAGCTGGCTAGATGGCATAACATTCAGTTATTGTTTGGTAGCAGCAAAGAACCTCATTGTCTTAAGGAATGTTCAAAAAACAGTAAATGTAGACATGTAACATCTCAAAAAATCAAGCTAGCTTTCCTGGGGATACTGCCAATGTTACCAGATAGTGTACATACACAATACATTTTGCAAAGTAAAGCAAAAAAAAAACTTTAATAAGACAGGTAATAGGTCAATGGCTACAACAAAAACAATGGTTAGCAACACTTCCTGTTACCAACCGGAAGTCTCCCACACATTGCTGAACACAAAGCCATTCGAAAATATTGTGCATATGGCTACCCCTCGCAAGCAAGAAGACGCGGAACGAAAGTTGTATGAAAATAAGTTAATGTACAAAACTTGTAGGAACTACATTTCTTATGGTAACGTTGTGTAATGATGTGTTATGTTAGATTGTTCGTCTAATTCTGTTTTTATGTTTGAAATAATGTGTTCAAACTGAATAAGTGTTCTGTTGGTTCACGCTATTTTTTACATTTGGTTAGCATCTGCAGACCCCTACATAGTCGCAAACGTTAGTTATTTTTCAAACAACAGAATGACAGTAGCATTAGTAGAGAACTATTTGACATCCAGCATTTTATTTCTAAGTTTGTTGCTGCTTTTCCGATTAAGCGGTCTGACCTTGTAAGTTAAATTTATCTAATGTTACAAATCTAATGATACAAAATTTGTTTAACCTTATCACATAATTTCTGTCAGCAGTGATTAAATTAAGGGTAATGCTTCCTAATTTATTTAACGTAACCTTAATAAGCTTAAGTTAGCAACATACTGGATACAATATTCGTTATTGAGCAGAGACTGTCTGTTGTATATATTGTGATGGTATCTTTCTGGTCATCTAATTAGACCTGTACCAATTGCTCTTTCCTCATAGGCTCAAGTGGACAGCGAGCAGTGAATGTCTGAAGCATAGTTCTTATTCAAGAATCAACCCTTTACCATGTCTCTATGACTCTTGCACCTGTACCTTTCAGACACTTAATGCAATGAAAGTTCATGTATCATGGTTTCACAATGACATATGCAGAATTGATGCAAGTGAAGGACTGCATGTAGCACATGTATTTTTAGACACACGCCAAGATTGGTGGCCTTTACAGATAGAAGGCTACAAGCACAGGGCAAGGTGGCAGAAGCGCTGCGTGACATCCTAAAAATGTATGATCTCCAGGTGAGTTAAACACACTTTGTCATGGGCCAGTTGTGCTGAGTCATCCATCACCACTTTCTGCAACACATATGAACATCTACTGAAAATAGTTCAGCATGTTTACAGTCACACTCTGCCATGTCTGACTTAGTCAAAGAAGAGCAATTCTTTACACTATGAATGAAAAACTCTCTTGATAAGCTTATCATATAGTGTCACATAGACATGTTTTGTGCTTATTTGCATTTGTGCTTATTTGGGGGCAGCCTGTAGTCTAGTGGCTAAGGTACATGACTGGGACCCTTGAGGTTGGTGGCTCAAGCCCCAGTCCAGCCACAACAAGAACACCGTTGTTGCCCTGAGCAAGGCCCCCAACCCCACATTGCTCCCAGGGGGGCCTGGCCCTTGGTTCACCTAATCAACTGAAAGTCTTTTTGGGTAAAAGCATCAGCTAAATGACTATAATGTAATAATTGATATTAATTTTTACTTGTCTTTAGGAACTACAAGAGGTCAACAACAGATGCACTGTAGCCCTTCATATCCTCCCAACAGACTGACATGAGGAGGACTTGCAATTCTTCAAGACCTTCAGTGTATGTAAGTGCAGTGTAAACCTTCCTGGTTGACCGATGCATTTGTATTATTATTTGGCTCAAAATTTTATTTGGATTACCCCAAAAAGCTTGTCCACACCTTTACTTTCATCCAGAAAGTAGTGATGGGTCTTGATGATGGTAAACCTCTGAAACCATGCTTACTGAATTTGAGAAATGACCTACTGTTTCACTCATAAGTAGTGTATGTTTGCACACATGTGTGTGTCTGTCAGGCTCAATAATGGAGATGATTCGTCAAAAATAGAGATGATTCATTATGAGTCTGGGGATGGTGCTCCAGGAGAAGACAGCTAGCAGCAGCAACCCATATTGTTTTGTTTCGGTTTATTTTTATTTTGGGATGCAGAGGAGACCTGGCATTAGGGCCTGCTGAACTTTATTGCAACCAAGACAGTTCCTCTTACCTGCACTCTGCAGGTCTGTCTGGACTGCCCTGGTCGTCCATGGTGGGTGGATCCTTTGAATCTGTGCTGGGGTAGTGTGTCTGTTGTTACAGCTCCCAACGTAACCTGCCAAAAAACATTGAT